>CAWZYM010000087.1:1200000-1387500 GCA_963966185.1 Rhabditoides inermis | reverse complement strand
AGTGAGTGACGCGGATCTTCTGCTGATCTTTACGGTTGTACGAATTGAGAAGACGTAAAACAGGAGCAGAATTGAAAAGAGAGAACATTCCGAGAGTCTCCATGTCCATAAACAAATAAGGAATCTTCAAAAATACAGTATTCTTGAAAGATTCTTTGTTAGCATTATTAGTGGCAGGTTCAATAGACCAATAGTAAACAGCCAAGAGAATTTCAAGCCTCAACAAATTATGAACAGAACGATTCTCTAAGAAATATGACATAAGCACATTTTTAGATTTATTAGACATAGACGTGACATTGCGATAGCTCTCATACCAACTGGCAGTGTTGACTGCATTGAGCAGTTTTGTCTGGTCAGTGGACGAACCGCCTTGTCCAGAACCACGGCGGTGATTCGGTCGGCGGTGCGTCCGTGGGCGGAAGTTGAAAAATGGATGAGATTTCTTATCGAATGGACGAATGTGAGAACGTGTAATAGTTTCATATCCCTTGATTTGGTCATTAAGGCCAACAGGATATGCTGTAACAAGAGTACGGATCCAGAAATCTTCACGTTCTTCACAAAGTGCTTTGTTACCAGTATGCACCTTCTCGATAACTTCTAGAATAGTGAGAGAAGTAGTTGACCACGAATGGCCAGCTTGACTGAAATGACGATAGAGAGGTACATCGGTTTTCTTCTGATTAATCTTAGTTTTGTGATCACGCATACGATCCAAGAATCTACGTTGTGTCATGCCTACATATTGAACACCACATTGATGACAAGTAATGCAATAAATCACATTTGTTGTAAGACAACTGCAACTGGGCGTTCTAAGAGTAGTTACATAACAATCAGTAGCATAACAGTATATTTGATCAGAGTGATCAACCTGTGGACAGATAAGACATTTAGTGTTCGGACAATTAGTACTCACATTGCTGTGTGAAGAATGACCATTGACTAGCAAAACTTTGCCCTTCTGGCGTTTCACTAGATAGGAGTCACTGGTAGTGGAGAAAGATGGTTTACGTGTTGGTTTGGTTTTTGGATTAGGAGCAGGAATTTGAAAGGCAGAAACCCTTTTACGGCAGGGACACCTAAATAGGCACCGAAATACGACGAAAGAGTCTAGAGGGTAGACGGGTTATACTCTTGCCTGGTTTTCCCCGTACTACCCAAACGTCAATCGAAGGTGGTTTATGCAACCGAAGAATAACAGGAAGTATAGACTGTAAGGGGCCCGGACCACATGAGCCCTCTCGGAAAAATAACAGAAAGACGGTATATTGGATGAAGAAGAACGGATAGAAAATGACTCCAATTACCAAACACTAAACAAAAGAAGTATTAAATAACAGGTTGAAAATATCATAGAAACAAAGTAACATAAAGGTGAGATTTTTTCTCATAGAAATGATATGCCTTCCTCTCCCAAGTTATCACTTATGGGAGAGGTTGGCTCCTCCAAGAGTAAAGAAAGAATGATAGCAATAAGAAAGAATTCTTAGAGGTGTTCCTGTTCTCTTCGAGGTATCACTTACGAAGATACTAGGGAACGTCCTTCCAGGTATCACTTAGGAAGGGGATGCGCTCTCAAGGTATCACTTATGAGAGCGCGGGTCTCGCCGTAAACGGTGAGAAAAGAAAGAAAGACAAGTAAAACAACATATAGTACACAATAAAACATGTACAATACAATACAAATGTCAAATATTGCCTTTTATAGGCTGGGCAGGAAAGAAATACAAATAGAATTACATACATAAGAAACAGTAGCAGAAATACGAGTAAGATATAAATAAAACGTGAAGTAACACGAATAGAAATTAAATGAATGCTGAAAGCTGGTAAGGGCATCACGCGCCTCCACTGGGAGATCACAGATGTGCACTACACCAACTACAAACAATGAGGGTTTTTCAAAGTAGATAGAAGATCAGTTAGTAGAACATATAATAGCTAGATACGCAACGGAATCCTACACCAAACAAACAAACCCCACCTCCGCCAACAAACAAACAAACCCCCACCTCCGCCTCATCCAACGTGTCTATCACGGCGGCTTTGGTGTGCAGGCTGATGAGCTGCGCCTCGATCGCATCCGCCTGGCTGGAGAGACACTCCGAGACGACCGGGGCGTGCGGGGACACGGCTGGAGAGGGAGGGAGTCTCTCTCCTTCTTTCTCTCTCTCTCTTTCTCTCTCTCTCTCCCCCCCTCACCCGCTCCTCCATGTTCCCTCCTCGCCCTGCCCGCTTCGATCAGCTGTTCGGTGCACGCGGCGGCTCGCCGCATCTCACCCATGCAGTCGCGCAGACGCTCCCACACCTGAAGAGGGTAGTGAAGCTGCGCCCCCTTGAGAACCGCCTCCATGCTGATCACTCAAACTTCGCCCATCGCAATTCCTCTTTATACTGGACGCTCCCACAACGAGGCAACAACACTCGACATCTACGCTACGGTACATGCCATAGCCCTCTCGAACCCAAAATACCGAGTGTGAGTGATCAGATAGAAATGCGATCAAGCCACGCCCCTTCAAGTCCCGCCCCCGCGCTCACCTGCTTCACGCCCGTCAGCAGCTCGACGCACACCTTGTCCGGCTTGCCGAATTCGGCCAGACTCCACTCGGTCTCCAGTCTGACAGGGAAGGATAGAGGGAGAAAGAGCGAGAGACAAAACACTCGCACCTATGACTCAGCTGTCCAATGTTCCTCTTCAGCTCGGCGATCAGGGTTCGCCTCGCGGAATACGCGGGCTCCACCGACGAGTGGTCGACTTCCAGGTGCGAGATGAGGCGCGTCAGACCGCCGTGCTGAAACATTGCTCTCCCCCCCCCTCTCTCTCTTTTTCTCCCTCCCCCCTCCCTCTCCTTTGTCATCAACGTGCATTACACACACTTCGCTTACTCCATAACATCTACCGTACTCCACCTACAGTACCCCACCGCATCTACCGTACCCCCACGTACCGGGAATCGGAATGGCAGAGCGGCGGGTGTGCCGCACGTTGTCACCACGTGGTGCTGCGCAGCGTCGCCCACCTAGGGAACGATCATCATCCGTCTGCACGATTCATAATTCACACTCAAAACGCTGCTCACATTGTTTTGCCATTTTGTGTACACACGTTTTGCCGTTTTGGGTACGTTTTTTTGTAGAAATACAGAAGGGAGAGATTACAGAAAAACATTCCCAGCACCACTGCACCCTCTCCTTTCGCACACATTCATCCTTGATAGTTTAGGAATCCGGCGCCCATGTACGCGGCGGTTATGAGATCTCTGTGAGTGAGTGAGAGTCTTTGGTCAGCACAAGTTGAGGCAAATCATGAGAGGAGGACAGGCTCGTTTTCGAGGGCAGAAACGGATGGAAAGGACTGAGGCTAGGAAGGCTCGGACAGTCTTGGATACATCCCCTCTCCCCCCACCTTGAACGCGTGCAGGTGCAGGTTGGTCGGGACGGGCGCCAGGGCGATCAGTCGTTTGTCGGTCGACTTGCGATAGCACCACGGATCACTCCGCTGCGAGAGGAATTCCAGCGTCTGGTCCAGCGTCTCCGATGCCTCGCGCAGCTGAAAAGAGTGAATACATTGGATGCGTTCTCTTTCTGTTCTCTTCCACTTTTTCTCATACCGTTTGCAATTGCTTTTCTCTCTCTCATATGTACACGGTAATAAACGTATTATGTGTTTGCTTGTTCGGTAGCACACACACAATCCTACAGTGGAGCATCTTTTTCTTCTTCCTTTCCCCGCGGCGTGCGGTCGGGTCCTCATTTTGCCCCACCACCGCCGATGTTCGGTCATCGACAAGAATCCTTCCCGAGTAAGCAGTGAGGCGGCGGGAAGTACCCTCATGTGGAAGCAGCTATGGCGCGAGGAGATACCGATTGGCATGAAAGCAAAGGAAACCCCGGAGCTCTACACGTCAAGAATGGTACTCTAATGGTCCAGGAATGATTATCGATCAAGTATCGTCTTCCCACCACTAACCTCGTCAGCCTACCTGTCTTTCCCCGGCGTTAGCCTTTGTATGTATCTAGCATCTTAGGCACTACTGTATGCTTCATATCATTATGATTCTGTTGTCATATTCAGATAAAACGATTCCGGATAAACGATTGATTGATTGATTGATTGAGCATCTTGTCACGATGTCACGTGATCATGTTACGCAAGCTGATGATTCATAACTCAAACGACACATGAAATAAAATATGGATGGAACACAGAAGGAAGAGATGATATAGAAACAGGAAGGAGAGAGAGGGAGAGAGAGGGAGAGAGAGGGAGAGAGAGGGAGGAGAGGGAGAGAGAGAGATCCCATCCCACCTGTCTCAGTGTCTCATGCAGTGCCGTGAGGGAGTGCTGGGGGAAAGAAAATTGGCGGGTTTCGAGGAGTGCTAGCTGTTCGCTCGTCCATCTGTAAACATGAATAAACAACAACAACAAACAATAACAACAAACAACAACAGCAACAATAACAACCAACTCACTTCTTGTACATCTTGACAAACTCGATGGGAAGAGCGAACGAGAGTCGGCTCTCCCATAGCACCTCTTCTAAAACCAGATGGCGAGACGGAAGCGACATGGACTAAAGAGAACAATCTCTCTCTCTCTCTCCTTCCCTCCCTCCCACTCACATTACTGATCGAAAAGTCGTGCACATGCTTGTAGGGCGCCGTCAAAAAGTGCGACTCGAAGCCCGACGACGACGCTGGAATATTCACCGTCACACTCCCGCGCGCGCCTACCGTACCCACCCTGCACATCATCGCTGCCCGCCACTCCTCTTGTTGACATGCTGTGCAACTTGTAGGTGATCTCGTCCAGCTCGGCCTTGGCCATCTGGTGAGAGCAGCGAGCGAGCTGCAAGGGAAAGGGTGAGAGAGAGAGAGAGAGAGAGAGAGAGAGAGGGAGGGAGGGAGGGAGAGAGGGGGTGGAGACGCAGACAGACAGATCCCAGTCACAAAACGATAACATCGCTGATAACAAAGAGACAGTGATGAATGTGCGCATGATGCATACTCAAAACATCAACTTTCCGATGATCAACTCTCTCTCTCTCCTTCGGTCTCTCTCTCTCTCTCTCTCTCTCTCCCTCCCTCCATACCTGCAGCATCCACTCCTCCCTCTTCTTGTCACTTTCCATTGTCAGCTGCACACTCTCGCCCTCGCACGCAAAGCACACCGAGAACGGAAATCCGACAGTGCCATCCTGAAAATTCAAAGTACAGTACTTCAAACCCCACCAATACCGAACCTCCGGCTCGTCCCTGCGCACTTGGAACCGCTCCAGCACGAAGAGCAGCGGCTCGAGCGGTTGATGCTCCGCCCCCACAGCCAGCGGCTCCACGCAGAGAATGTTGCCGCGCGCGAACGCCTGATTTAACAGGTATCATCAATATATCTTGTCAGTTTCTTCAAAATACTCCGAATTTACCTTCTAATTACTCCAAACTGTTTCCAACTACTTGAAAATGACTATCAGCACCTTTCGAATCACTTTGGATATGGTTTCTTGGATATGGATCTCTACCACTCTACCTTTGCCCGGAATGCCCTGCCTCCGTTGACCCTGGCTGGGAGATCCTCTGCCGATAGAGAAGTATTGCCCTCCCTGCATATACTCCGAAAGATATCTATCGCATTGTCCTCCTCCACCTCCATCCTAAACAGTACAGTAGTCCAAAGTACCGTACTCTTGGTACAGCAATCCAAAGTACCGTAATCTCACACCGAAAATAACGTGTAGGGGAACACGGCATGACATGGTTACGCACACGACACGCATTCAACAACACTCACCGATAATGCGATTGCGAAACAAAACATTTATCTGTGGAGGAAAAGAACGAAACAACGACTCATATAACAACAGGCAACAATCGATAAACACACACTCTGAACAACGTAACAACTAATCGATAAATCAATAACTCGACGTGTGCTCCGCTCACACTCCTCGCAGCTGGGCGCTCACTTTGAGCACCTCCTCACGCCTCCTCTGCCACCACTTCTTCTCCTCCACAATCACGCGCAGGTTATCCGGGCTGCAAATCAATCAATGCACCAATCGATACCAATCGATAACTCACTTTTTGAGGAAGTGCGTGTCGGGTTCGATGAAGAGCTGGTAGCTGCGGTCGCCCGGTTTACCGATCGTCTTGAGAATGTTGAGGGCGTCTTCATCGGACAGAGAGAACGCGCCGCGCAGCACACCGCGGGTGAGGGGCGCCTGGAAGGAGAGTGGGGTCAACATAGGTAAACAAGTAAACAACAAACAGGCAAACAGGTAAACAAACACACTCACCCCCGCGTCGAGCAACATGAGGCAAAAGTCGCGCGCGGCACGCCAAATCTCCGTGCGCACCTAGAAATTGATGCAAATACATCTCACTTTGTACTCCGCCCCTCTCCTGCTCCTCCTCTCTCTCTCTCTCTCTCTCTCTCTCTCTCTCTCTCGTCTCCCGGTCGAGGGAAGAGGGAGAAAGAGAGAGTGGGCTGACTTCACTACTTCCTACCAGACAAGTAGAAGCGTACATTTCACGTTTTTGTACTCCGCTCCTCCACTACCACCACTTCTCTCTCTCTCAATTGAAAAAGTGGATGAAAGAGAGAGGGAGGAGGAGAGGGAGAAGGAGAAAGAGAGAAAGAGAAAGTGGGCTGACTTCACTCCTTTCCCACCTGACAAGTGGGCGCGGCGTCTCTCGGGTTAGCCGGGGGGAGGCGGGCGAACAGATGACTCGAGTCGAGCACCCACACTCCCTGTACCAGGTGGGCGCACGCCTGCAGGTGGGTCAGCAGCTCCCCGCGCGTCATCGACACCGAGAGAAGAGAGGAGACCGACGAGAGGTGCGCCATCTGTGCTGAAACACACACAAACGTCATCATGTTCCCGTAACTCTGCAGCTGCGGCATAAACAAAAACTGCTCAAGCCTGAAATCAAGAATCTGGGTCAATCTATCCTAAGCTGAACACAGAGAAACATCAAAATGGCAATATTTCAACTAAAAAACACTCACACTTAATCACTAGCGCCTTGACTTGGAGATTGGCGGGCAGGGCGCGGATGCGCTTCAGACTGAGCTGGTCGCCGCGAGACAGGTCACTGAAGGGGTGGAGGGTGAGAGGGAGAGACAGAGAGGCGGGAGAGAGAGAGAGGGAGAGGGAGAGGGACAGAGAGACTCACAGCTGCTCGGCCTTCTGCTCGAGTATGGCCTGCTCGACGAGGCTGGAGAGGGTGGGCGTGTCCTTTCTCTCCCCTCCAATACCTTCTTCACAGCGCATCAGCGGATCGCACTTGGCGCGAACTTCGGGGTCCTGAAGGGAGTGATCATGCAAACAATAACAACAACAACCAACAACAACAAGCGCACCTGCTCCAGGTACACCTGCATGTTGATCCACGTGTCGCTGGCGATCGCCTTCTCGCGGTGCAGCGCACTCGCCTGGAAATCACATGCTCATTGAAGTGACGACTTACGACTACATAAGGAAAACGAAACAAGTGACAGTATCATCTACATGTGACAGTCTCAGAGACAATATCAGTAGCAGCTGCGACACAATCAAGTGTTCAGATGCGGCTCACCTCCCTGCGCTTCTTCTGGCGCTCCGTCTCGGGTCGGATGAACTTGGTGCGCAGCTCCTTCGGACCCTCGCCCTCCGACTCGCCCGTCTCGTCTGCAAACAACTCTTAGGGTGTGCAAGTGGTCAGTCTCTTCTACAACAGTTTGGTTGTATTGAAGAAAGCTGTTGCGAAGGAGATATCGCTATTACTGACCGTTACTACACAATCATTACTCTGGACATTTCTATTTTGATCGATACTGTCAGATTAAACCACAACGATGCATAGCACATTGGAAACCCCTCGCCGCACCTCCGCCGTCGTCCTTCCGATTGCCCTTCTTGTCCACGTTGTTCATGTGCGCCACGGAGCGGTGCATCTCAAAGTTGCCCGACAGCGGGTTCAGGAACAGCTTGCCTGGAATACATCTAATAATAATATTTCTACATAATATCATCTTTTTAGCGTACTTGCGAAGAGAGATAGTGAGTTTACATTGACCAGACCCGATTCAAATAATATAATAATAATAATAATAATAATACTCAATAAATCAATACTCACCGTCCTTGATGCTGGCGACGGCCCATGAGAGGGGGTTGGGGTTGGCGAAGGCGCGGCCCTCGTACACCTCATCCGCCTTCGACACGCTGCAAGGGGGCAGGGATGACGATTGACAAAAGATTCTATTCACAATCACAACACTCCCAAACGGTCCCCACAACATTTCAGCGTACCAGAGCATGAGTTGCACAGATTCCGAAAGAGACTAAGAGCCCCTTTTTTGTCTAAAACTGTTATTCCCCTTGCTCCATGCGCCGTGTCTTTTCGGTCCAGTCTAAATCTCCCAATTCCCGCTGTAGGTTGCTGGATTGTGTGTACTGTGTCGGAATCAGACTAATTAGCACAAAGCACCCACATGCCGGGCTCGTTCTTGGTGGGGGGCGCGTGTCCGCCGCTGAACCGCTCCGCCTTCGACTTGTCATACGAGGCGGTCGCCGTGTCCGGGTGCATGCGCATCTCCAGCTGAAAAAAACATGATTCACGTTAATTTCCATCTGATACTCAAGCTTTACTCTTTTCGACAAAGTCTGACTTAAAAAAAACTTCTCTTCTTCGACACAAATTTGTGACAAAACTTGCATAAAACAACACGTTCACAATGTTGATTTCAGGCTTACGTGAGCACTTTTGATTTTCAAAACACGTTCACAATCCCGTTCACCAGCTTGACGTACATACATCATACATCTTCCTAAATATACGTTAAATCGTTAATGATAATATAATGCTCACCAGCTTGACGTTCTTCTTGAAGCGGCAGCGCGGCGTGTTGTCGGGGTGGAAGGCGTGCTTGTTGCGCGCCGGCAGCTGCACGCGGTACACGTCCGTGCGCGGCGACGACTCGCACACCACCACGTCCAGCTAGGAGAAAAAGGTGGATGAAACAACTATACAGGTGTGGACTTCATACGTCCAGCTAGGAAAGGATGCGATCGATAAAACAGGTAGATGTGTATGACGTGGACACTCTACAGGTATGGACATTCTCATGTCCAGATAGAAAAGAAGAGCTTAACAATAAACTGGCTTTACACTTGCCGAGTGAGGTAAGCATTATATTTCAATACGATAAGACTAATCGAGTGGCTAATCCCTTTCCCCAGCCTCTCACCTCCAGCAGCACATCGTCATCCTCGTCGTCCGAATCGATCTGACCGCGCTTCACCTTATTCTGAAAAGTACAACATAATCAAGAATGAAACCGGTGTAAATATAAATAGTCGACTCACGACGATCCCCGATTTCGAATCGCCGCGGGTGGGACGGCGCTTCACGATAACGTCGTCGTCATCAACTTCCATGAATTCCTAAATGAAATATTTGAGGTACAAGTAAAACTTATATATTCTTCAACAAAACACGATAACGAGGGAGGAGAAACACCGTGAAAGGAAGAAAAGAAAATATTCATGCCACCCACCCGCGCAATTCGACATAGAAAATAAACGCGCGCTAGTGATACCGAGACAGTATGCAATAAGCGGAGAGCTCAGACGAAAGAGTTTTGTGGAGCAGGATAATATTATTTTAAAGTTATTTGTTTTCATTTCTACTGTTGCAACTGAAAAATGTTCGTTGATATTGTAATAATAAGATATACAATTACAGATGCCGCTACTCCGCGTCACTCGCGGCGATGAGAACGACGATGAGGCCGACTGGATCGTGAGTTTTGCTGCTTTGTTGTTCAGTTTTCATTCGTTCTCGTTGAGCTCACCCTATTCACATGCAACACGGAGCTGCTAGCACTGTTTCTCAACGAACTCTCCGCCGACGAGGTGCTCTGGCCGCTCGTGCACGCAACCACCATCACCAAGCACGACGAATAGTGAGTCATCTAACTATTGCGAAATAGTTCGAGACTATTGCGATTTTCGAAATCAATCTCTCGTTCAGCTTCCTGCTGAGTCTGAACTTTCCGCACACCGTGTTCTCGTTTGGCGACGAGGTGTTCGGGCGGGTGGTGGAGCCGCGGCGGGAGGTGCGCGCCGCCTTCACAGAGATCCTCTTTGAGCCGGAACAGGATGTCAACGACCTCATCGCTATGTGAGTCCGATGAGTTTGATAACTCTTGTGCAACGTTCAACTACTCTGTCCGCTGAAGAAAGAGAGAGAGATAGAGAGAGAAAGAGATAGTGAGAAAGAGAGAGTGAAAGAGAGAGTGAGAGATAGAGAGAGATAGAGAGAGAGAGAGAGTCCTCTTTCCAGCGGCTCCTGCCTTATCCTCGGCACAAGCCTTGTGGACGGGAGCGACGAGGTGAGGGCCATGGACGCTGCCAACTTCCTCGCCCGCCACCGAGACATCTCCTTCCAAGCCGCCCTCGACAGGTTCGACACGCTGGTGCGTTCATATGCTATGTATTGCTCTTTTCGCTAAATTCACCATAACATTCAATTCTATATTTTACGCCATTGTATATTTGTTAATTTGCCGCAAACATGATCGCTCGGGGCTCAATCAGAGGAAGACGGAGAGTCAGCTCTCGGCAATAGCGCGCAAAACAAGAGAGGCAGACGGTTATGGCACCGTGTTTCGAACTGCAAGCGAGGTAGATCGAAAACTATCGCTCTGGCGCAGGCTAAAGTAATTAGTAATATAGTAGTAATAAATAAATAAACATACGTTTCAGCGCGACGCTCACTCGGACGAGGAAGGAGTGCTGTGCATTCCCGAGCTGATCGATGAGCTCGTCAACATTGCCCAGGGGTGGGGAGGGAGGGAAGGAGAGAGAGAGAGAGAGAACTAAGTGAATAGTGAAAGAGAGGAAAAGATAGTCAGGAAAGCGATGTTCAGCTTGGACCAGGGAGGGGGCTCTTGGATCGTGAAGCCGCATCCGAAGGAAGAGTGGAACGACGAGGAGGAGTGTCCCGTGGAGCTGCTAAGGGACCACACCCTCCAGATATTCAAGGGTGAGGGAGAGAGAGAGGAGGGAAGAGAGAGAGAGAGAGATCCTTCAGACTTCATCGAGGCCGACCTCAGCACCGTCGTCTCCTCTATCACATTCGTCGAGTACGAGGAAGGGAACGTGTGTCTGAAAGTCTGCAACAAGGTAGACTACGATGACGTCACGATGACGTCACTTTTTATGATGACGCTCTTTTCAGAAGAGCATCTTCCTCGAGCAATTCAAGCTGAACCGCGACGCTCTGCCGTGCGACATCCTGAAGTCGGATGAAGAGGTGGGCGTGTATCTATTGATTTATCGATTGATTAACTCAGGTGATCGCCCTGGGTCGCTACGTCTACAGCAAGATCTCCGACATCGGCCGCTATCGGATTGACTTCAAGCTGCAGGTGACAAGGTGGGTATATCGATTGGTATCGGTTATTGATTAACTATTTCAGAGTATTCAATGGTGGCGAGGCTCCCGAGGAGTGCACCCCACTCTTCTATCCCTACCGAGTAAGTCTCTCTCTCTCACTCTCTCTCTCTCCCTCCATCACTCTATCACTCCTTCTCTCCCTCCCTCTCGCCGTCTGCTAGATATCGTATCATTGGTCGTTGATGAACAAGGATACGAGCGAGGAGGAAAGGCTCTTTGCAGAACGTGGCTCGCTCGTTCTGGACGAGTGCCGCGGAGCCGCCGCGCATGTTCACCCCGCCCCCGCCCCCACTCAATGACAACGACGACGCGCAGGCCACGAGCGAAATGCGGTCAGTCTTTGCACCAATCATTTCCCTGGACGAAACGCACGTAGTTCGAAGTGGTTTGGAGGCGTAGGTAAAAGACCCAGTCAGTTCCCCTTCAAAGCAGTCTGCCGACGTAGTTTGATCATGCTGACATTTTAGTCTAAAAAATCGTTTGGTAGTTTCAAATAATTCGTTTCGGAAGTAGTCTCGGGGGTAGTTTGAGGCAACTGACCACTGCTTCAGGAAGAGGAAGAGGGGCGTGGTTGTGGTGGGCGGAGCTTTGACTGACGAGGAGGAGGCGTGCGAGGGCGAGGGCGACGAGAGCAGCATGTCCGAGTGACCTCTTCTCCTCCACTCTTTCCGGAGATTGTCTGTCTCCTATCCCGCCGTCGCCTCTCGGTGAGTAGTTGTCCTCTTGTCGACATTCCGACGAGTCACACTCTTTCACTACTACACTCCCCCCTTTTGTCGATCGTCTGATGTCGATCCTTAGCCGTTGCCTCTCGGTGAGTAGTCGGCATTTCGAAAATGTGATTCTCGAACTCATATTATTGATTGGGTCCGCGTAATCTTCTGTATAACGAGTATTTGTTGTTTGTTGTTGCAATATTTGTTCACAGTTCTATTGACGAGTTTATTGACTAGTTCTTGCTTGCTATTTGAAACGGTGCCTATAGTTGTTTTGCAGAATCTATTCGACACACTTTCACTTATTAGGAAATGTATTCAACTCTATGCATTATTAACAGTAATAAATATGTATATAAACGAGAACTTTTGTCGAATATTGAATATTTTAAGGTCAATGCTTAGTGGGAGTGTTTCTCCTTTTCCTTGCTTCCAAACTCTTCTTCATCATCGTCGTTTTCGCAAATCTTCCTGCACTCTTCCCTTGTGTTGAACCAACACACAACCAGCAAAACACAAACTACAAGCAGAATCGGCGTATAGGTAGAGGGAAGGAAGGCAGAGAATTTGTGGGACGCTTCCAAAAACGCCTCGTGTTCTGAACTATTGTTGTTTACTTGTTTACATGTTTGTTTACTCACTCTGTGGTGGGAGCACTTCCATTTTCTCTTGAGAAACAACAGGAGCGGATACGGTGTCCCTTTTGCCTCGGCGATTCACTCGCAGGTACGGATCCGGCCTGTCTCCGATCTGTAATCAATCGATATCAATCGATAATCGATCGATGTCACCTGATCGAATAGGGCAGTGACGCACTCTCCCTTTCCGCCTTCAGCCAACAAACAACAACAGAACTGGTCCTCCATCAACTGACGATTGCCATAGAAGAGATGGGTTTGTGTGCATTTTTTGGAAGAAGAACAGGGAGCAGAAAGGGAAAGGAGGGAACTGTCCACTGAAAGAGAGTGTGAGAGAGGGGGGGGGGGTTAGAGAGACAGACAGACAGAGAGAAAGGGGAAGAGAGAAAGAGGAGTAACCTTTTATATCGTACAGGTATTGTACGGGTTGCTCTTTATAGCTGGTTTTCATAATAAGAGGAAGTGGGAGAAGGATTTGATCCTGAAATGGGCTCTCCCCCCCTCTCTCCCACTCCTACTCCCTACCTCGGAAAGACATCCGACCAGAATGTGATTGTTCGGCAGAGCAATGACAACACAGGATGATATGGAATGGTTGCACATATGGTTCGAGGGATCGACCAGCGAAGAAAGGGGCTGCTCCAGACTGGCGTACTTCTGGAGGAGGAATCCTTCTCCCTCTCTATCTCTCTTGCCCTCCCTTCCTCCTTCTCTCCCTCCCTCCCTCCCTCCCTCCCTCTCTCTCTCTCTCTCTCTCTCTCGTCGTACCGGGTTGACAAGATGGTTGTATTCTGCGGATAGCAGAAACAGCAGAGGGCATATAAATGCCGGAATGTGCATGTCTTCATTCTCCGCACACAGTTTCAGCAGACTCGCGGAAGACGGAGAAGTACTCTGAAGAACAAAGATCACTCTGGTATATCATTTGATCTACCCACATTTTCAATATTGTTCTCGGGATGTGTCTTCAGATCATACACTGGGTCGTTTCTCTGATTTTTCTAAACAAGATTGTGAGGAAGAGAGAGAGGAGAAGAAGGGAAGGAGAGAGGAAGAAAGAGGGAGAGAGAGAGAAAGAGAGAAAGACCTCGATGAATATGTGTTTGATTGGAATATCATCCGGTGCATCGAAGACTCGGATTCGTTTCTCTGCCGGGAGAGCGAACACTGACCAGACGAGAAGCTACAAAGCCATTGTGAACATATGGAAGGTATCGAGAAACTCTGCTTGTCTCATATTTAACGTTTCGCGAAAATCTCACCACTAGAAGCACGGCCGATCGCATCTTCACAAACGAAGCGAAATGACAATAACACGTATCTTCCCGAAATTTTCGGCAAATTACGAGGGACGAGGGAGTATGTGAAAACTACTGCATTTTCGCAAATGATTTATTCTCAACATCTCAACTCAATGACACGGGTTTATCTGAAAATCTGGAGTGATCAGAGGTCATCAACGTGATATGGCTTTGAACTAACTTTTTTCTGTTACGAACAGTTTTTTCAAGTGTTTGACCGTTTCAGGTTTTATCGAACACAAAACGAACAACAACATCTAGTGAGCACCTGCGGGAAAAAAACGCCATCTCTTCCTCTCTCACTCCCTTTCGACTCAACTTTACTCAGCTTTTCCGAAGCTCATGTTTCTCAAATATACTTCTTGACAATATTTTTTGGCATTTGTTCCGATTGTGTAGAAGTTGTAATTTCCCCGGAGATCTGTTTTTTAAGAAGTATGAATGGTGCAAAGGGTGCATGTACTGTCTCGTCGCTCAAGTCAGAAGATTTTAGATTTCAGATATCAATTTGTTTCGTTGAAATAGACCTATCGAAAAGGTTTGCTTTCGCCGATGTTGAAGGTGAATCGGTTATCGATGGAGTAGCTTCAGAGTCTTTCTCTTCATCTCTCTCTCTCTCTCTCTCTCTCTAGTCTAGTTCTAGTCTCCATTCTATTGTTCATTTCCTGTACATGTACTCAACAGAAGGGAAGAACGACGTTGATATTTAAGTGTCACTTTGCAGTGATAATTGAGGTATTGAGGCAGCATTTCATTTCAGAGAACCATAATCAATTAGCGTGTTGAGTTCATTTTTTTCTTCATATCACCTTGCGTCACACTCAAATATTTATAATTTATTCTCTACATGTTTCTAACAAGGAAAGTGTCCCAGGGCCTCCGCTCGAAATTGAACACATTTGTGCTCATTCGATAGCTTAGGGCCCCTTGATAAATGTTGTCTATGATCATTTTTGCTGCGGAGCATGTTGAAGTGCCGAAATCCTCGTCCAAAGTTTCGAAATTTGCATACAGAAAACATCGATTTTTGAAAATCAAGATGGACTTTTTTCACAAAAAGGCCTTCCATATCCATTGAGAACACCCCTAGCTATCAGAAAACTTTTCGGTTAAGGGTTTTGTCTTTTATAAGGCAAGTTATAGCCAAAAACGTAAATCGCGCTGAAAAATGACTTTCTTAACTTAGAAAATTTTCGTGCGTTTTTCTATATAAACTAGGTCAAGACGTGCTCCGCAGCAAAAATGATCATAGACAACATTGATCAGTAGACCAAGAGCTTTCCAAATATGCTTTCAGATTGAAAATCCGAGCGGAGGACCTGAGCTACTTCCCTTGCAAGTCAGCTAATTCGCACTTCTCGAATCACTTCGATACAAGCTACAAGCTTTCTATTTTAAACCTTCCGTGGCCGAATTCCGGCTACCGTATCCGTAAGCGAAGCATACCGGATCCAAAAGTATCACCGCGATACAAACTTCGATATTCAAGGGGGCGTGGCTCTAGTTGACTCCTTGGGACTTTGGAAACCCATATGCCCAAATCTCAAAGATATAGATCTAATATAATAATCTCTTTGTGCGGTATATTTATAACTTTGAACGAATTGTCACTGGAAAATCGCTTTTGTTTTCAAGAGTTTTTTGTTCTTCGACTCGCGCGATCACTGTGTGTTATTGATACGATATTCGTTTTCAGATTCAGATGTCTACTTCTCCTCCTGACGTTGTTACATCCATTCCCAACGCATACCCTTTATCAACTAAAGTCGAGATCCTCACTTCTTATGAACTCAACACAGACATCTTAGTTTAGTATGCGTCCTCGGTTCGTCAATCATTCTCAATACGTTTCTACTCGTTTACATCGACGCTATAGTGGCGCAGCACTTAAGGGTGAGTCATTTTTATTATTGATTGATTATCGATTTTTGCAGCGCGCCCTTCGCTTCATTTTGTGTCTCTCACTCATTGCCGCGGTGCCGACGACTTTGTTTCACCTTGTCGTGAAAGTTATGATAGTTTACAGGTCAAAGTTATGCATCAAAATTATGATCATGAGTTGATAGATTATGATTATTCTTCAGATCTCTTAGTATGAACTTTTATCTGTGTTCGATTATGAGTCGGTTTGTGGGTCTTTTGGCGAGCACTTTTAATGCAATACCCATGGTGAGTGACTCTCTCTCCCTTCTCTCTCTCTCTCTCTCTCTCTCTCTCTCTCTCTCTCTCTCTCTCTTTCTTTCTCTCTCTCTCTCTCTCTCTCTCTTTCTATCTCTTCTCCATCCTTCTATCTCTCTCAAAAACTTTTCGCAAATGTATCGAGTGAGACTCTGGCATTTTTTTTCTCTACAAATAAAACCGTTCTCTATCATTTGTTCATGTTTGACGCCATTCAAAGCGGTTACAATATTACAAACTATACATTTATTTATATAAATTTACAGATCACTATGGCCGATCGATACAGTATCCTTCTCAAAAATCGCAGACTCACATATACCCATCTAATACTACTCTCTGTGATTTTTAATTCACCCCAGGCCAGTTTTATGTCATTGTGTCAATGCATTATGAACTCTTTACATTGTTGAGTATCTAGAACAATCAAAACACAAAGCACTAATTAGTGAAATGCCTCTAACAACCACACAATGTATACACAACACGATTATTTGGCTTTCAAATTTCCGTTGGTTGTTTTTGAGTGTGCTGGCACATTTGTACTTATATTCTCGCAAACGCACTATGGGGTAGACCAGATTAGATGACGATGGAGAGTAAGCGTGTAAAAAATGTAAAAAATGAAAGCACCGTATTTCGAGATGCCATCAAGGTAGATCCAAAATCACAAAAAAACAACCTAGCGACTCACGCCTAGCAAACAGTTGCTGCTTACTCTGAACTCTTTTTCCAGATTCTTCTCTTTTCGGCGATCGCCATCCTTCGAGTGCCGGCGTATTCGGATCTATGCGGGGTGGGACTGACACATGGCATACCGTTGGCTAGTCAGGTGAGAGCAAAACACAAACTGCTGACTTGGCGATCAAAACCCAATTAGAAAAAAATCACTTATTTGTCACTTATTTTTTTGTTTCACTGCTCAACACAACACGGACATGTGTTAATCAGAACATAGTACATGTGTGTTTTCTAGAATGGTCCAGGTGATTCGAATGAGATCGAGACATGCAAGAAGCTGTTTCATGAATAGAGAGAGAGAGAGAGAGAGAGAGAGAGATCTTTCTAGACTTTCTTCCTGCTAATGTGGCTGTATCCCTTTGTCTCCACTATCGTCAACTTCATTATTGTCCGGAGAGTAATGAAACACTTCAGACTACAACGCAAGAGTCCCAATAGTGAGTACTTACACCTCTCCATCATCTTTCTCATTCTTTTCTCGTCTGATCCTCAACCAAACGTTTTTCAACATCAAACACATAATGAGCGAATTAAAGAAGGAAGAGAGAGAGAAAGAAAGAAAGAAAGAGAGAGAGAGAGAGAGAGAGAGAGAGAGAGAGAGAGAGCTCCCTCTTCCAGATTCGCTCTCCATCCACCACGAACTGCGCATCATGTCTGTTCTCGTCGTCCAGTCGACCATTGCATTCGTGTGCAACCTCCCCAGCAACCTCGTCTATCTCATGTACTTCTCCGGACGAGGTTTTTTTTACAATTGGCATGTATGAGAGAGAGAGAGAGATACTCAGTTTTGACAGGGAGTGAGAGAAAGAAAGAGGGAGGTAGGAAGGAAGAGAGAGTAGAACTGTATAGTTGTTTCAGCCATGTCCGCTTGGATGCTGCCCTCCGGCAATGGTCTTGCCTACTCGACATTTATTCTCCTCCCTCTCTCTATGCTCATCATCGTCCGACCACTCCAGAAGCACCAGGCCCGAGTCTTCACTCCCCGCGTCGACCAGCCAACCAAGACGTCCTGAATCTCTCTCGGAAGGAGAGAGAGAGAGAGAGAGAGAGAAGTGAAAGAGAAAGAGGTCCGTGCCTACTCGACCCTCCCTCTCTCTATTCACAACACATTTTACCAAAAAAGTTTATTTAACAATAACAAAATTCGACAAGTGTGGGAGAGACGGTGACAGGTATACGGTAAGTTCGATATTCAGAAGACGAATGCGCTATTTACATATATGGATGAGTAGTCAACGCATGCAATCTTTCAAAAAAGTATGCAATATAATATATATGAGGGTATGGCTATGATAAATGATGTGTCAAAGGGAGTGGTTGAGTAGCTAGTAAGAATACGTATTGATCGGGATCTCAATCTAGCACACTAACAATCAGAAAGGAGCACGCTATGAGATGAAGGAACGTACCAACATGGACAATCGGGGAATCAGTACATATATGCGACAATGATGATGCATGGGAGGGGCAATGCGCGGGTCCTCCGGGGGTCCTCCGGGGGGCTAGTCGGGGGTCGTCTAGACCGCCTGAGCGTTGATAATCTCCCCGGATTCCATCACACCCTCCCCGTTCAGCGCACCAAAGTCCAGGTTCAGCTCTTTCACATTCGTGATTTCGGGAGCGGCTGGAATAGTGGGAGTGATGAAAGCACAACGCACAAACCACGGAACAGAACACCACTGTATAGTCGCATACCCAAAAAAGCAGTCTAGAAGAAGCTAGGAAAGGGGGAGAGGTAAAAGTGCCAGTGTTGTCAAGAGAACACAACCCACAATAGACCGACCATCACAGTTGATTTCTATTCTCACTTCTCGTGTACTCTCAAATGCCAAAATTGTACTCAATCGACGCGATTGGCGAGTCTAGAAGAAGGTGCAAGATTAAAATAACAATAACAATAATAAAGACATTAATGACAACATCCACTCACCGGAAAGGAAGTCGAGGTTGAGCTCTTTCACGTTTGTGATCTCGGGAGCAGTGGCTGAAAACACAACACTTAAAGAGAAAAGATATCTCAATCAAAGTCTTCCGAAACACTTTCGACACATTCCAATTCGGAAAAGTCTCGGAATAGATGCACGGAATGTGTGTTGGTCGCGGTAAGTCGGTGAGTGGTGAGTCTCTTCGCAACTCACAATCCAATCACAACTCTCTACCACGTCTTCTTCACGCCGGTGGTCACTATTCGAAGGGCGTGTACTAGTCAGTCCTGCCCCCTTCCCTCCCTCCCTCCCTCCCCCTCACCCACTCCACTCACCATCCGCGCCCTCTGTCGTCGCATCCTCCCCACCAGCCACCGATCCAGCCGCACCAGAGCCGTCCTTGGACTGCGCAGCTTGCATCTACAAGGGACACGTCTCTCTCTCTCTCTCTCTCTCTCTCCTCTCTCTCCTCTCTCTCTACCCCCTTTCTTTCTCTCCCTCTCTCTCCCAACCTGCGACATGAACTGTGTCATCTGCTGGCTGAGCAGGTTCTGTGCCATGACGTCAGCCATGAAGTTTCCGCCAGGCATTCCGCCCATCCCAGACAGAGACGCGCCCGAAGCAGCCTGCTGCATCTGAAAAGCCACGCGTCAACACACCATCTATCGATTGATTATCGATTGATTGAACCTCACCCCTCCTTGTCCATCCGAAAACAGGCGTCAAAACACAACCCAGATCAATGCACAAAACACACACACCCACTCACCTGTCGTCCCATATTGGAGAGGGTGCCGGCGGGAAGGCCGAGCTCCTGCTCCCTCTGCCGCTCCGCGATACGACTCACTAGCTGAAAGCGATCGATAAATCAATCGATATATTGTAGCCAATCGATAATCAATCAATCAACACTCTCACTCACCTTCATCGCCCACGTGAGCTTCAGCTTCACATGACCGCCGTGCTCCTCGAGAAGACCGGGCGCCTGCAAATCGGAGATAAAACTCATTCAATCAATCAATCAATGAAATCGATACCTTCTCCATGATGTACTCTCTGGCAATCTGGAGTGCCTGGCTGGCGGTGAGGTGACCGTGCGGGTCCGCCTGTTTCACCTGCACCATGTAGTCCACCAGATCCGCGTCCAGCTCGTCTCCTGAGGAAGTAAACAAGTAAACAGGTAAACAAGTAAACAACACAGGTAAACAGGTAAACAACACATCAATGGATCGAAGATCGATAAGCGGTTCATTCATTCTTCATCACTTTTCATGATCTTACGCAAATGTTTAGAACACATCGCCTTAGTATAATGAGTAGCGCAGTGGAAAGTTGATTCAATTGTAATAAGTAAGCAACACATAGGTAAACAAGTAAACAGTCACTCACCGATGAGCTTGGGTCGTCCCCGGCCCCTTCCCCGCAGGAATCCGGGCGAGCCGCTCGAATGCGCCGCGTTCATCTTCAGGAAGTCGACCATGGCGGGAGGGATGCCGGCGGCCGAGTTGGCCTGAAAGAGAGAGACAGTCAGGCTACCACCAACTCATCGAGATATGGTGCCTCTTTCGTGGTTTGCCAACAGGATAACCGTACTCCCTCCCACTAACGTCGTCACCCTATGTATCTACAATCTTAGGCACTACTGTATGCTTCAGTCCGGATAACGATTTATTGATTGACTCGCTCCCATCACCCACCAGCGTGGGCGGAGCGCCTGCCGCTAGCTGCGCTGCGAGCTGACTCATCGGCGGGGCTGCCGCAGCCCCCACTGCCGGGGCGAGCTGCGGCGGCGGCACCGGCTGCGTGTTCTCGATGCCCTCCACGCAAGGCTTCTCGTCGCCGTCCGTCGACGGACCCGGAGACACACCTGAACGCACCAGCCATGAGGGGAACCAAGAACCAGTCACGCACCATTGGCGCTGTCCTTGCGCTGGTAGTAGCTGGCGACTGGTGGGGCGACTCCGAAGCGGCGCGCGGCCGCGATCGCGCCGAACTGTCTGGCGTACTCGGCGACGGTGCGGCGGTCGACGGCGCCCGCCCCAGATGACACAGAACCCGCGCCCATCTTGCCCCCGCCAGACTGCTGCGCGTAGTCTGCAACAGGGACCATGGGGGAGGGAAGGAGGGAGCGAAAAGAACAGAAAGACAGAGCGTCTTGGCAGGGAGGGAGGGAGAGAAGGAAGGCGTGCCACCCACTCTGTCCGGCCTGCTGCTGCTGGAGTGCGCCCTTGATCTGAGCGGCAATCTGTGGCGGCACCCCCTGCGGGAACATCTGCTGCAGCATCTGAGGCGTGAGAGACGCCGGCTGAAATAGGCTCGCATACTACCATCAGTTTCCTGTTCCCTGTTCCTCGTTTTAGCTAATTTCTTTGTTTTTTTTCGACGGCTGAAAAAGGCTAGCATACCATCATGCAGTATACATCGTTCCACCTTAGAAATCAAAATCCTACGACAAAGATAATGAATGAAAAGGCGAACCGAAGATCTAACTTGTGATCTATCATTTCGTACTTTTCACTTCCCCAATTTTTTATTTGTTTTCTTCTCTTCTTTTTTTTTGTTTTATGGCCCCCAAAAGTTATCAAACAAAACACCAGTCGTTCCCATTTCTTATCGAATAAAAATTTAGGGGCTGAGAGCATATAGAGTGAGAGAGACAGAGAGAGAGCGAAGTCTAATACGCTAATAAAACCGCAAACAACTAGCCCGGTCGACAATCAAAACTCAAAACAACAAGTTTCTCTCTGCCTCTCTCTCTCTCTCCTTTGCGTCTAGATCACATAACATGTAAATGTAAACACCCTACTGTAACTGCTTTCATAAACACGTTTGTCACTATCATTAACAATCAATCAGAACCAATACTAATAATCGATTGAAATGAATAAACCGGCGCACAGTCCACACTCCATAATGGCTAAGTGGTTGGTCGTACAACTTGCTGATAAACAATTCGATTAATCAATAAATCGCCACGCACCAATCCGCCGGCGGCTGCGACGTGCGCTTTGACGTTGGCTCTGGCGATCCTGGCTCGACACGCTTCGCAGGGACACGGCGAGACATGAAGCGCCTTCATGATCTGTTGCATCTGCAAAACAATCGAGATTATCGATCATTACTATTGATTAAAAAAACTATAATGTTGGAATGTATGTATCTCTTCCTCGTTTGATCAGTCAGTCAATCAGTATATAGTTTTTGTGCTACCGATTCCCATTCAAACGCTATAGTTATCCCCTCAATACATTCACTGGAGTCTTTTTGTGTTCGAATATATACAATTTCAATTACCGCAGCGAGAGAGCGCGAGCGCGATATTTCATTTATTTTATATCGAATTTCACATACATTGTCTCCACTTTAGCCACACTCTCTCGCCCCATTCTCTTCCCACTCTTCTCTTTTTTTCCTATTTTAATTAAAACCAAGAAATTTAATAATCCCCTATTCGTTTGCCCCCCGAAGAGAATAATAATAAATTGTACACATGTAATAAAATAGCCGAGGCAGAGCAGAAAACCCCGCCATGAATATTAATAATAAAATATTAATCATAGCTAGCTCTCCCGCTATTTTTATAAGCGCCCCTATTTACGCAACGCATTTATAATTCCATTATGTTATATTTCACATATTCGATTAATTATTACCCCGAAACGCGTTCGCCTCGCGAATTCTAATACCTAATTAAATTGCAATATAAAATTCACAGAAGGCTATAATTCCGAGAAGTGTACTGCTCTAGAAAACTACATTTCATATTCTCCAGGTATATATTTCTTTCATTTCATCCAGCCAGTGTGTAATCTATAAAAACGTCGCGCCGGCTCCCCAGACCGGTTGTAATAAATGTATACATTTCAAATGTGTTTACTACTGGGCAAAAAGTGGGTGGGAAGCGAAAAGTGAGCACCGCTTTACACCGCGTATCCTATCCTATACATCAAACCCGGCATAAAGCTATTTCCAATACAAAATAGTCATGCCTATACCTAAAGTCATGTGCTCAAATAATTCCACTCGTGAGACCTTGAAAAGCTGAAATCGTTTTGGAAGCAATTTTAGCCCCCAGCCAAATTGACAAAATGTTGTTATTCGAAAACACGAAAATAAAGCTTTTCGTAAACCGGTGTGTAGTGGGTACTCTCTCTCTCTCTCTTTCTCTCTCTCTCTCTCTCGTTTGGATTCTAATCGGTCGAGTCACACAATTCTTCAGTCACCACCCTCTCCCTCCTGCCTAATAATA
Organism: Rhabditoides inermis; assembly: GCA_963966185.1. Lineage (NCBI taxonomy): Eukaryota > Metazoa > Nematoda > Chromadorea > Rhabditida > Rhabditidae > Rhabditoides > Rhabditoides inermis. The sequence continues at coordinate 1,364,301 of CAWZYM010000087.1, read as the reverse complement.
ATTCCACCTAGTATTTTGTCACTCCGCCCTCCGCCAAACAACGCTCTCTCGGCTCGCGCTTCTCTGTGACCCTCCGCGCCTCACCCGCTCTCTCGCCACCATCCGCATTTCACTTTTCATAATGTAAACCGCTCTCGCTGAAGAAAGAAAGTGGTCACAAACAACCGAATTTCCAGAGGAAAATGAATAAAACTAGGCTGAGGAGATGGGAGTACGGTAGCCGGAGAGAGAGAGAGAGAGAGAGAGAGAGAGAGAGAGAGAGGCGACGCCGCACCAAAAAACACCCATTCAATTATCCAATTCATTTTATATACAACAACAAAAAGAGCCGTCGCACACACAATTTCTGCCCCCGCTCATTCTTATTCCATCAAACAGTTAAAGAGTATACCGAAACCAGAATCGCTCTGTATCGCTCCTTCGCTCCAACCACCCGGACAAAAAATAGCCATAATTGTGGATCGAAATCGCGTAAAAAGCGAAGAAGACCTTGGGCGATTCGTCTAATTCCCTTCTTCCCACACTACAATTTCGAAATCACGTCTATTCGAAAAAAAGGCGGGAGAGTGGAGAGAATTCATGTGAAACGGAATTCTCTTTCGAAAAGTACACGAGTAAAGAGGAGTGGTTTGTTTTGATCTAATTCAACAAAAGCACATGCATAAAATCTCTTCGCAGCTGACTAAAATTTCAAAACAAACCTGCTCTTTCGAACGATGTTTTAAAACTCTAATTGTTTTCTTGTTAGCATGTTGAGTTCAGGTATTCAGGATACTGTTAATCCCAACAAGTAACTTGCAACAAAATGTATGACACGATTATAGTGCATACTATATTTTTCATCGATCAGAAAGAGCAGGTTTGTTTTGAAATTTTAGTCAGCTGCGAAGAGATTTTATTCATGTGCTTTTGTTGAATTAGATCAAAACAAACCACTCCTCTTTACTCGTGTACTTTTCGAAAGAGAATGGATGTCCTTTTCTCAAATTTCGAAGAAATTGTTTTTCAGGTTGATGTGCCGAACATGTTATGTATACATATTCGAAACTTTAGAAAACGTATCCTGAATATGGAAACGCACTGCTTTGTCGAATCGCTCGTGCGCCTGCCAATGCCAGTCTCTCATTGACACGCGCTATTTCGCGTCTCTCTCTCTTACCCACTCACTCCGCTCCGCACACTCCCCTCCCCCCACAGTTTTCGCGCCAAAACTGGGGCGGTGGCCTGGACGGTGAGCCGACACGAGAGTGGGTGAACGAAGGGCGGGGCATGCGCTCAGCCAATCAGAGTGCGCACGCAAGAGAGCCGAGCGACCAATGAGCGCAAAGTGCAGTGGGCGGAGCTTACGTGATGCACACCGTCGTCGCCGCCGCCGTCGTAAACACGTTTAGTGGCAAAGCGGGAGAGAGCAAGAGAGGGCGGTTTTTGGATGCCGCAACCGATATTGGTTTCACGAATCATACTCATAGGTCTTACAAAGTGATATTCTAACAAATAACGCACACTAATTAAGTATATTGTATTAGAATAGAGAAATCGTGTGTGCCTTGGGAGTGGCGTGTTGCGCGCGTCACAGCTCAAAACAAACGGGCGCCGCTGCGCGCCGCCCCTAATAGTGCAATGTACAATGTACACACTTTTTGCTACTTTGTCGTCGCTCGGTCACGATTTCAATTCTTTCATCGCATTTATTTTTATCCTCTCTAATAAAAAAGATGTCTCTGTCCTTACACCCTATTCAATGTTACTGAAAATATAGCTGGAAAGAATAGGTTTTGTATTTAAAAAATGAAAAAAGAAACACTAAATTCGCGTGATCCGGGGCTTTCGCACTATAGCATTTATGAGGTGCAGAGAGAAAGAGAAAGAGAGAGAGAGAGTATGCACTATATAGCACCGACTATGCATAAATCATCTACTAACACTTACACTACGCTCTACGCCCTACACAATGTCATAAGCAAAGATCTCTTCTCTACAGTTTTGTGATGTCAACAAATAAAACCTACGCTTCCTGATGCCAAATATAGTAAGCACAGAGTGATCAGAGATAACGCAAACGAAGAGAATCAGACAAGCGTACCTGGTGGCTGAGGAAGGTGAGGCTCTGGCGCATCTCCGAGACCTGCACGTCTATCGGCTGCTGCTGGGAGGGTGCCTGGAGAGAACAGGGTAAGAGAGAGAGAGAGAGAGAGACTCACCACCGCCGGCGGCTCCTGGCTGTCCGCCTCGCGCTCCGGCGACTTCTCCGACATGTCATCGTCCAGCTCCTGCAATGACGTCATCATCGCCAAATTTCCAATACAATAATCCTATACCTATATAGAAAGAAGGAGGAGAGAAGAGGAGAAAGGAGGAGGAGGAGGAGAGAGAGACAGACAGACAGACATACCTGCGCATCTCCATCGTGACTAGGTGTAGCCGTGCTGGCATCGCTGCCCGGCTGCTCCACTGGCTCCGGCTCCGTCGACTGATCCGCACCCGCAGGCAACAACATCTGAAGAGGATCGACTTATATTCTGCGCTCGGATTCCATAACTGATATAAATATCAGTTATGGGATCCGTGCGAACCAGACTCGGTTGATTCGCGAGAAAGCGCAAAGATATAGTGCGCTTGAGTCGCGAGCGAGAGAGATAGAGCAAGTTAAAAGTAGCCACTGCAACCTCAGCCACGATTCCAACAATCACTGGTGAAAAGTGATGAACACAGAAGGAAACTGTTATATTTCAGTTCACGACGTAGCGAAGACAATAGGACACTAGAAATCGATGAAGCAAGACTTCTTTCACATTATAAAACGCCTCTCATTGCGCACTATAGTGTTTGCAAGAGCGAGCACCCCGGAAAACGACGCGAACCAGAGACGACTCTCCGCTCTCTCTGTGTACACAAAATAATTCAATATTCCTTTCTCTATTATTATTTCTGCTTGTTTTGTGTGTGTGTGAGTGTGTGTGTATTTTTCGGAGCGACTGTGTCATCATCGTTCTACTGCCACGGTCGGCACGACAATACATTCATAATAATACCACAGCCTCCGGAGAAAAAAAGAGATATATTGTATTTGTGTGTGCATTATTATTCCGTATTATACGATCTAATATAATGAAATACCACGCTATAGCCGGAGATCGTCAATCGTCATGTGTTTTGCTCACTCGCCAAGAATAGAGAGAAATATAAAATACGAAAACGAGCGGTAATACTAAATTCGGAAAACGCGTTTGTGCGATTCGGACACTTTCACAGCGCGATTCTAGAATTTTGTGGTGGTGCGAATAAAAAGCGAATAAAACTAGAATGTGTGACACACACAGTGTCGCGCTGAAAAACGCGCACGGGGAAAAACGAGAGAACCGGTGATTGGTCTCTGATTTCGAAATACATATTTTAGAAAGACGTGACAGGGCCGTGATAGAGATTGAGTTACTCAACAAAAGTGCCTCGATTGTTTACAAAACGCGGAGCGGTGATGAGATAAATAAAGCCGAGAGGTGGGCCGAACGTACAAACAACATGAGCGAGTCTGCACGATTAGAGAGAAAGCGAGACAGAGAGACCGAGACGGAACGTTGGAACAGCCAAACTCGCCAGAAAGACATCAAACCAAAGCGATACTCACCACCATTATCAGCACAGCCGCTATCACCGCCTCAAACACCAAACCACCTATTTAGATTTATATTCTTATCGCTTCATTCTAATCTCTCTATAACTTTACATCGAACAGCCGGAAAATACGCGAGCGGAATCAATCAACCAAGATAACCGATCGAAACCATTAGGCGAAACGCGAAAAACAACGCTGAGCGCGCACGCGCTTCTCTAAAATGATTTGAAAAAACGAGAAAATGTGAGCGGCGAGCTGTTGTAATAAATGGCGGCGGTGTAATAAAGCGAGAAACGCTGTTAGTATCCGGGGAGTAAGCGGAGACCGGTCAGCATAAGATATATATAAAAGCGCCGCCAATGCATAGAGGTGTAAAGCGAAAACGACCGCTGGTTACACGCTCAGGTGCAAATGCTTCGAGGTTCATGAAACAGAGAGATTTAGAGAATCAAACGCGCACCCGCGCAACGCCTTTCCGAGGAAAATGTAGGATGACTAATCCGGCACAACCACACCACTACACCACACCGCAGCGTAATACGATGTAGCAATAGGCAATAGGCAAAACTCGTCCGCCGCCGCCGCAGAGCGAATAAAGATACAGATGAAGCGAATGAATATCGAATAGGATGCGGAATGGGGGATGGAAACGGGCGAAGGAAAGACCTTGCCCACAAATCCTTTCCCACACATTCAGCCCTGTCAAATTCGATGCAAGCGAGCGAAGAAAACATCGCAAAACCCCATCACCGGTGGTCTAGTGTTCGGGGCGATTTTCAACACACACACACACACACTCACAAGCCAGTTCGAATAGCAGCGACTTGAATGGGGGGTGCGGCCTCGCCCCTGCCTCCACCCCATAATATTAATAATAAAAGATACAACAGATGGCGCGCAGCGTCCAGGCAGGCAGGCCCTAGTCGACCCTCTCTCTCTCCTCTCCCCTACACGCATAAACTATGACACAGTGAGGGAACACAGAGCGAGAGAGTGGACAAGCGCGCGCAGAGATGGGGAGGGGAAAAGAGAGGAGGGGAGGGGAAACATAAAATGTACATAGAACGCCGACGCTCACTCGCTACGCTCACTTCTAAAGCGATCAATGCACAAGTGGACTGGAAAAATGAACGGAACGGTCACTGCGAAAAAGGGGAGCAAGAGGAGGCGAGGCGAGACGAAAATAGTCATCTCTTTCGAAACATATTCTCAGCAAGACGAAAAAGAGTCCACCACAAAATAAGAAGGTTAGGAGAAGAAGAAAAAACTTGGCGGGATGTGGGGCGATAAGATCTGAGTGAGAGAGTGTCGTGTGTGCGCATGCTCAAAGCGCATATCTATTGATTGACACGATTTACAATAGAAAGTGAATAGTGAGCGTGGCGGCGCGGCACAGTGAGTGACCCTTGTCTCTCTCACTCTCACTCGCTCTATGTCTCTCTCTCCCTCTCACCGCGGGGTGTCCGGTCAGGGAGAGAGAAAGGCGCGAGACTCCGCCCCCAAGCTGGTTGTTCTCTAGTACTGGTAGAGGTAGACCGCAACGCGGCCGCTGCGCGCACGCACCCCCTCTTCTAATCAAATATTCATTTTATTACAACAAATTAGGTCAACGAGAGAGCGTGCAAAGAGAGGAGAGCGCAGCACGCGTGACAACGCCGCAAATAATATATCTCCAACACTCCAACACACACTGCACGTGGACGATTCCAAGAATGAGTTTCGGATTGACTCCGCATGTACTCTCTCTCTCTCTCTCTCTCCCTCGTCACTTTGTTATTCATGACTATTCGAATTTGGAGATTGAAGAGTGAAACAATGCACTCGTACGACTCCATATATATATATATACCTTTCCGCTCTCTAAAAAGGAGAGTAGGTGCAAAATAAGCGTCGAGTTTATAAAGCTGGAACTGGAAAAGAGAGTGAATCGCGGCGACGGCGATACGGTAGCTGAAGCAAGGAAATAAACAGAATAGCCGAATACACAACTAATCGCGATAACGAAATCAAGGTGGAACCGGCGATGAAAAGGGAGAAAGAGAGAAGGAACTGGTAGAAGCTATCCGGGCCGAACAAAGATACACATGTAAGAGAGAGAGAGAGAGAGAGAGAGAGAGAGAGAGAGAGTCGGAGTAGTGCTAACTACTGCAGCAGCCGGAGCGAAAGAGACAACGAACCCATCATGCAATACACTCAAACCGCTTGGCAACGTCGCTCGGCAGACAGTCGACTAGAGAACACGCGACGGGCGGAGGGCGGAGACAGTAGAGGAGCAAGATAGGTGTGTGTTATGGGGAGAGCAGAGTACGACCCGGCACCAACCGACACCGCTCAAACTCACAAACAACTTTTATTATTTATATTTTACCATTATTCGTCCAAAAACCCCCGTCTCGTTTTTACGCCTACGATCGATGCGACCAAACAACGAGGAAAATTATGAATTATAGCCGTGGGTACGGTAGGGCAATGTAGTTCTTAGAACTTCTGAATTAATAATCCCTTTCTAACATTGTAAAAGGATATCGCACCCTTTTTGAATGTGCAATTGAACACGTTCTATGAGACCGCAATCAAAAAAAAAGAGAACGCTTTTTGCGAGAAATGACATAGATTTTCAAATTCCATACGGTAGGGGTGTGTATGAGGCAAAAAAGACGCGCGTATTCTCCCTTTATTGCGTTGTTTTTGTGCGAATAAAATGATGAGATTCGGAGAAGACATTTGAAAACAGGAAATACAATATGATCAGGGTGATCCCATAGCCACTTATTCTCGTTCGATTCCAGTCCGGGCCGGACAGAAATGCGCTCTCCCTCACTGCTTTAAAGGTCTGTCAACACAGACGGAATAAGACGTTTTTGATAAGACTTAAAAAGGCGAGGCGACGGTGGGAGAAGAAAAGAGGAGTGGAGACGGAAAACACACACACTGACTACCAACGGAGCCTAATAAAAAACTAAAAACACACAAAGGCGATACCACACCACACAAAAAGCAAAAGCAACACAATGCGGACGCGGCCAAATCGCTCCGCACGTGTTGCGTTTGAATTGAATGTCTACGCCTAAATGGACTGTAGTTTTTTTTGGAACTGGGAAACTTCGGAATGAACGACTTTGTATGATGAGTGAAAAAAATGTAGGAGAAATGCTCAGAACTCACTTCTCGCCCTTGTCTTCTTTTCGCATATTTCCACATGCTCGCACATAAAATTTATTATTCCCAGTTTGTGTGTATGGCAGCGAAAAAAAACGCAGCCGGACACACTCACATCAGACCACATCGATTTTCACGCGAAATTACCCTTTTTCGCTAAAATAAAACGAGAGAGTGGATGAATGGACGAGGGACAATGTGAGAAGAAGAGCGCGCAGAGAAGCCAGATAGAATGTACAAGAAGACAGGGAATTAGGAATAAAGGAGACAGCCAAATGTTACATGCAATTATTATATGTTGTCGGGTGTAAGAGAGGGGCTAGATAGTATGGCGTGGTGAGAGGGTCAGAGGTAAGAGTGAACGATGGCAGATGGCCTTCTTGAATTATACATCTCATCAATGTCCGACCTCGCGAACCGATTTATGGGTGTTTCACATGAAATCGATGCATTTCGAAATTCAAATGCATGTATCACACATCCCTTTATTTATTGAAAATGCCGAGTGAATTTCGCCATTGAAACGCACTCACCACATATGGTCATCTAATCCAAAGCAAGTTCGAAACGAGTGTGGTTTGTAGCAGTTGCAGTATTGTATTTTATTTTCCAATAATACATCGTTTCAAACTAAACACCAACTTAAATTGCGGATATGTATAAGTAGCGAAAAGCGATAGTCACGAGCGACAAGAACCACAAGCATAGGACAGCTGTCAATACGTCTGTAAATATAAATGTAATTATAATTTCTCATACATGTTTATATGTATTCTTGGTTATCCTCGGGAATACAGGAATGTTTAAATCTGTCACAATATAATATATTTATCTGCGCTACAAAAACAAATAAACACGAAGCCGGCAAAAGGGCAGTGGCTTTCGGATGATGACAGACGGAGAAAACAAGTGTTTGAAAGAGAGAGAGGGCGAGCATAAATACAGTTGTAGTAGAAACATTCTGGTGCAAACATCAGCAGTGGCGTCTGTGAATAGTGTTTGTGTTAAAGATGTAATGCTCATTCCCACACTGCCGATGTAATGCTAGATGATAATGTAAGATCGTGCATGTAGGTTGTTGTTTGTTGTAATCAATTATTACTCCGGCAGAAGTGTTTCGCCGGGAGATAAACGTTGTGTGCACAAAACACGCACGGCCAAAACAACATTTAAAGTGTGTTGCATAAACAAGAAACACGATATACAAACGCAACGCACACAAAAAGCAGCGTTGAATCCGGAAAACTCGCTCTTCTATGACGCGTTAACTAATAAAGCGAATTCCATAACATTTAACAGGCAGCTCGCACCAAAAACTGGAACCGGAGCGATCGCAGAAAAAGAAGGCGAATATAAAACTAAAGTCGTCCGGGGCGAACACTGCGATTACGTCATGGGATAGGTATGTGAAGATGCTTTTATACTCCAGCGACAGTTTTATCGCAGAAGCAAATGCGTATCGTGATGTATGGTGTATGTATCATAGTTGATCCTCACTTGTCGCAACGGCAAAAAAAAGAAATCAATAAGTGTATGTCGCAGGAGCATAAACGCGCCTCGTACGAACAGGTTCGGTTCGCTTGACCACCCACCTCGAGCGCCAGCGGCGGAGGCGGCGCCGGAGTCTCGTAGTCTTCATCGACCAGCTCCTTCTTGGGTACGACGACGTGGTGCTGCTGCTCCTGCTGCGGTCGCGCCGCCGGCTCCGAGTAGCCGTGCTCGTCCGTGATGTTACGCATCGCATCGCTAAACGAATTTGAAACTTATATAACAATACAAATAATAACAATAACGAACCCGTGTGGATAGCGCACGACGCGGATGACGCGAGGCGGCAGTGGCGGCGTAGCCATAGCTGGCGGCGGCTTGTAGGCGAGGAAGTCGCTCGACAACGTTCTTGAAAAACAATATAATTCAAAATCAACAAATAAAGAAACTCACTCGTTGCAGGTTAGCCTCTGTAATCGGTGCTGCTTTGCGCTGGCTGTTGTCGCAGACATCTGTTCGTTTGTGAGCGATCGGCCGAACGCGTACGGTCTTTCGTGTATTTCCGCACCCGGAAGAGTTGAATGCACTCATCTACTAAGACTAATATCAAAATAGATATAAACAGATGAACAATTCAACAAATCAAAACAAAATTCGAAAATTTAGCAAAATGTGATAATTATTCAACATTTTCGTACTTCGCAGAACGCACTGTTCATGCACAACAAAACACTGCAGTAATTATTTTTCAATTTCAAATATTCAAATCAGTAAAATATACTTTATACAGACAATACAATGACAAAAAAACACTCTACAAAATATTTGCATACACCCGTTGTGTGTGGAAGTATATGAGAGTCATTGCTCTAGGCGACATATCGACATGGACATCGTACCACCCTAAAGAATATCACAATATCGGACGGAGCTCTTCGGGCGAATCGTCTCCGTTTCGATCACATTCAGCGTGCGCGTCTCCACCTCGAACGTCATGGCGAAGCCCGGCTGTAACGTACACGATCGATAAATCGATAATCAATCAGTACCTTTGTTCCGAGCGGCTGCAGCACGCGGTCGCGCTTCTGCCGCACCGCGTGAACACTCTTCTTGGCGGCACAGCGCGGCGGCTGAAAGAATGATGTTAATCATATCATAATACCGTACCCCTATTTACAGCTACCGTACTCACGATCATCTGCGAGCACGGCTCTCCGCTCTCCATGTCGCAGAGTGAGACCTGACACTTGAAGAGGATGTTGCCGTCTCCGGGGAATTTGAACACCGACATCTCCTGCAACGACCAGTTACTGTATATTTGAACGAACTACAGTCATTCTACCACGCGACGCGCTTTGCCTGCTCTTTTTACACGCTCCGTGATCCCGACTTCGACCTTACCTGGAAGACGAACGGGTCGACATCTATCTTGGTGTCGTTGAACTTGCCGTAGTTCGGGGTCTCCAGGAAGTGCACGTCCACCTCACATCTGTGAACATCACCCCGATTACTTGAATCAGTTTCGCATCGTCATCCAAACTGTGTCGAGTGTCCATGCTACTCGATACTGTAGTCGTTTTTGTCGTAACTTTTCTCTAATTTACCCCTATAACCCTAGAGTACTTTTATTTCCAAGTACAGTAACCCGCGGTACAGTACCCATCCGAGTCGAGAAACTGAACCGTCTGTCGCTCCGACTTGGCGAAGCAATCATGAACGAGGTATTGGTAGTTGGAGGCTGGAACAGAGAGGGATAGAGAGGGATATACAGAGAGAGAGAGAGAGAGAGAGAGAGAGGGGGAAAGGGAGAGAGAAATAACTGTGTTGTGAACTCACGTGCGTCACACTCCCACTTGTGATAGAGGGTCTCGCCGACCTTGGCGTCTAGCGCCACGCACTGGCTCGGAGCGTACCTTAAAATTTACAAAAATAATCAATTAATAGAAACCTCGCGTCTGACTACAACACCAATATCTTCATCTCCACTAATGAAGATTAGCAAAACGAACTTCCCATGCCGGGAATCGAACCCGGGCCGCGTGGGTGAAAACCACGAATCCTAACCACTAGACCACATGGGACCTGGCAGCTGATCCCAATACAGAGGGGACATGCGCCGGCAGGTGTTTGCACGCTGCGGACCAAAAAGCAAAAAAAAAGGCCGATGAGCGATAACGTTTGTCAATGAATCATCCACAGAAAGCGATATCGAGAACATCTTGTAAACGAAACGAAACAACAACTCAGAAATGAGAGAACGGACAAAGGCGAGAGAGAGAGAGAGAGAGAGGGAGAGAGAGAGACCGAGAGAGAGAGAGAGAGAGATAAAGAGAGATAGAGACAAAGAGAGATAGAGAGAGGTAGAGAGAAAGAGAGAAAGAGAGATAGAGAGAGGTAGAGAGATAGAGATAGAGAGATAGAGAGAGAGAGATCCACTCCACCTGTGCAGTCTATAGGAACACTGGGTGTCGGACAGCTTCTTGATGGTGCTGCTTCCGATCTCCTGCGGCGTTAACTGCTGCTGGTGGAAGCAGTTCACGTCCAGACCCTCAAGCAATCGATAGTCATTAGTCATTTGTATTACATTGGGATGCCTCTACTATAATTCCAATGTATCCGGGTTCTTCACAACCGCACCCGTCTCGCCCAGTCCTCTCTCTCTCTATCTACCCATGTGGCTACACTGGGGTCGCCACATCATTCAATCACAAATTACTTTTAAATGTTTTCTGCAAGTGCTCTTGCGAGGCAATAGCACGTTGTTCGAAGTAGTTGGAAGACACTAATTGAATAAATCAGTATCTCGATCGATTTGGCGTTGCAAGGCAATATAAAGTTGACGTAGTTTGAAGAGACTAATTAAATAACTCAGTACATCGATCGATAAATCAATCAATACCTGATCGGCGCGGGTGACAATCAGCGGGTGGAACTGCAGGATGACGGTGACGTTGTAGTTGAAGCCGTCGCGGTGCTGAACGAGACTCTCTCTCTCTCTCTCTCTCTCTCTCTCTCTCCCTCTCTCTCCTTCTCTCTCCCTCTCTCTCCCTCTCTCTCCCTCTCTCTCCCTCTCTCTCCTTCTCTCTCCCTCTCTCCCCTATCTCTTTCCCTCCCTGCCAATCAATCGATAATCGATCAATCCCACCCACCTCACTGGCCACCTTGGTGACGCCGCAAGTGCCATCGACAAACGTGATGGAAACCTCGCGAGACGAGCCGTCAGAGACCTGCAAATCACTTCAGTCTTTTCGAAATCTTATAAACGCCTTCGACCAAAAACAGTGTTGTTTCGAAAAGACGGACCACATGAATCTAGCATGCGTGCATAAGAAAGATGTGAGGGAGAGAGACACACAGGGACATAGATACACTGAGAGACCGTGACGCACCATGACGCATTTGGGGTCGTCGTGGTACTGCTGCGCGTACATGAGCCCGTGCATGGGTCGCTGCGTCCTGACCGTGAGGGTGACCGAGTTGCCGTTGCATGAGATGTCAGTGGCGCCACGGATGCGCGGCTCTGCAAAACCTATGTCAGAAGAGTTTCTCCTTGGCCAGGTGCCCAGCCGCCGCAGAGCGCCGACTGTAGGCACGCGACGCGCTCTGCGCTTTCTGAATTCTTGTGCACTCTACGTTTCTTTAATTTCTGATTGCGACTTTACACATGTCGCGTCCGCGCATTTAATATTTTAGTATTCTCTAGACGTGCTAATAACTCGACCTTCATAGCAAGACTCGGCATTCACTGATGCCTGTACCACTACGCCCACTAAAGTCTCTACTACGTCTACGCACGCTGAAATCCACTTCTCCACGTCCTTTCCGAAACTTTTTTTTCAAATCCTCATTCGGTATTGAGTTGTTATGTCTCATGTTTTTTTTCTGTTTCATATTATCATTCTTATTATTATCCTCCCTCCACTCACTCGCATCCGGTCCGAGTTCCATGCCCTCGCAGCCGAAGCCCACGTACTTCATGAACTCCTGCTCAAAGTCCTGGAATCGATCATCGATCAATATGTGTTAATTGAAGAGAGCGAGGGAGGGGAGGGGAGGGAAGAGAGAGAGAGAGAGAGAGAGAGAGACAGAGACAGAGAGAGACAGAGCGAAAGAGAGACAGACAGACAGAGAGAGAGAGATCCCCCCACCTGCAGGTTCTTCGGCGTGAACACCCGCTCCTTCTCTCCCGCGATCGCGAGCAACTCGTTCTCGTCCACGTACGGCCTGATTGATTATCGATTTATTGATTAAAAATCGATCAATATCAAATCAATATATCATGATATATTCATTCTTATTCATGATGAAATCAACAATCAATCAATAACCAATCAATAATCGATCCCACCCACCTGGGCACGACGGACATGGCGATGACGGGGACGCCGAGCGCGCGGAGTTCTGCCGCGGCCGGGGCGGGCGTTCTGGAAACATGATTAGATGATAGTGTAATTCACGTCGATGCAAGTGGTTCACCTCGTCCCTCATAGCCACCCGATAAACGACTCTACCCACCTCTGCGTCTCTACCCACCGTCGATCATCTCTTCACTATCACAAGCTTTTTCACGTCCCATTGCACTATCTCATCTCTTATCTTTTCCGTCTTGAGAGAAAGAAGCGACAACCCACCTCTGCGAGTGTCCATCGGTCATGACAATGACGAGCTTGTTGACGCCCTGCCTCAGTCCTGCCGCCGGGTCTTCGGATGTGAGCAGCGCGCGCGCCTCCGACAGGGCGAGATGAGTGGACGTGGTGCCCTAGATGGTATCGTATCTCCTTGCCGTCCACTTCCAACTTGTCTACGAACTACTTCAAGCCACCACTTGAAAGAGATGACATCCTCTTTTGTGGTTGCCAATAGGCTCTCAGGCTTGGTGATTGTTGAGACACTTGAGCAATGAAAAACGTGGAGGAAGACGAAAAGGGAACGAAGAATAAAAAAAGACGTCACACCTTGATGCTCCTCAGCGCGTTGATGTGTCTGATGACGGCGGTGTTGTTGGTGAACCGAGGCGCGTTGAACTTGAAGTGCGTAAAGGCATTGCCGGAGAACGTGATCAGGGCGACCCTGCAACAATCACTTGAATGAAAAGTAAAGTGTCACTTCGCTGTCTCTTCAGAGTTGCAAACAAACGCACACATGATGAACGCAAGCATCCCGACGGTCTAGAGAGTCATAGACAGACAGAAAGACAGACAGAAACATATAGACAGGACAGGCTAGACAGACATAGACAGGCTTCACAATCTCACCTCACAGCGTCCGGGTGCACGTTGATGTTGCCGACGATGCGCTCCGCCGCGAACCTGTAATGCTAATGTAGATGTCACAGAAGGATATCTCGAGTCGACGTCGTTCGATACTGTGGTGCGAGGAACAATTCAATTACAACTTTTCAGTGGGCTGATAAAATATATTCCCACAATAAAGACTATATATACGTCTATTCGTAACGGTTTCGAAGACGTTTGGGTAGTTTGACGTACTTTGAAGGCAAGTCAGGACGGCGTATAGCAACAGTTTGTCTTACTTTGACACTGACCCCTACTTTTACAGCTTTATAGAGAACTTTGCTCACTTTGTCTGCTCGTAGAAGAGCTGGTCGACGCTCTCCGAGGAGTCGATGAGGAGGAGGAGGTCGAGCGGCTTGTCGCTGCCCTTCACACACGCTGCAACTCTCTCTTTCTATCTCTCTCTCCCTCTCTCTCTCCCTCTCTCTCTCTCTCTCTCTCTCTCTCTCGCTCTCTTTCTATCTCTCTCTCTCTCTCTCTCTTTCTCTCTCTCTCGCTCTTCCTCTTTTCTCTATTCCCGTTCTATATTCGAAACTGAAAAAGGAAAGGTAAAAGTGTTTCGAATATACAGAAACCAAGTAAGCGAATGGTCACAAACAATAGCTGTGGAATGATCTCTGGGAGAGAGAGAGAGAGAGAGAGAGAAAGACTTACTGGGAATGGTGTCGCAACAACAAACAACAACTGTGGAATGATCTCTGGAGAGAGAGAGAGAGAGAGAGAGAGAGAGAGAGAGATACTCACTGGGAATGGTGTCGCATATCTCCGTTCCCCGGAACTTCTCGAACTGCGGCTCCAGATCGCCGAGGTTCTGGTTCGTCACGATCTTCTCCGCGCTCTGAAAAAAATTGTTATTTGGTTTTCTTTCTTTTTTTGCGTTCTTGCATTTTATGATTTTATCTCAACTTCGAAATGTGAGTAGTGCGTCATTATTTACATAACGAATTTGAAAAACGATACCCGACCAAACACCTATTTTAAAGGCGTTTCAAAGGACCAGTTTCAAAAAAAGAGACATGTTGCAAGCAAATTTGAAAAAAAAAACTGAAAATGTTACCGTACCTTAGTATAATTCGTGAGTGCCTCCGTGGCCACGTAGTCGCCCGTGCCGTACGCCCAGATGTCCACGTTCGGGATGCGCCTGCGGATACGGTACCTTATACTACGGTAACATTGTGGTACGATACTTCCAAACTACAGCACCTTCGAATGTGATACACTGCCCTCAGTTTAAGTAAACCAACATACGCTGCGCATCTCGTTATCATCGCTTCGGTGTTTTCTCAAACGGATTTAATGGCTTAATCCCACGATACCCGACCAAACACCTATTTTAAAGGCGTTTCAAAGGACCAGTTTCAAAAAAGAGACATGTTGCAAGCAAATTTGAAAAAAAAAACTGAAAATGTTACCGTACCTTAGTATAATTCGTGAGTGCCTCCGTGGCCACGTAGTCGCCCGTGCCGTACGCCCAGATGTCCACGTTCGGGATGCGCCTGCGGATACGGTACCTTATACTACGGTAACATTGTGGTACGATACTTCCAAACTACAGCACCTTCGAATGTGATACACTGCCCTCAGTTTAAGTAAACCAACATACGCTGCGCATCTCGTTATCATCGCTTCGGTGTTTCTCAAACGGATTTAATGGCTTAATCCCACGTCACCGTAATCCACGTCAAACCCTACAGCACTTCCTCATTTCATTCAATTACCGTAATCCTACAGTACCTCCTCATCTCATTGGCCTGCTGCCAGTCGAGTGGGAAGTCGTGGGTGCGGCCGTCCGACAGCAGGTAGACGATCTTCGGCACGGACGAGTCGCGCATGCCCTGAGGGGAGATGGGGAGATTGTGGAGGGTGAAAAGGGGGGTGTTAGAACCAGCACCAGTGCCAGGCGCACCAGTTTGCCAGTATTTCATGATAGGATGATAGGAATATGTGAGAGTCTGTCTGTTACCTGATTTCTCACGTAATACTGACCTGAACCTGGTGCTATATTCAGAACCTCACAGAACTAGACTTGTATCGCGAATCTCACATTCACATATTGATTTTCATCTTACGACTTCATTTGTAGAATGCGGCTCTCTCTCTCTCTCATCCAACTCACATTCTCCGGATCGGTCATCTTGGCTAGGGTGAACTCGAATCCGCCTCCTATCCGGGTGATTCCGGAGACGTGTCGCAGCACGTCCAGCGCAGCCAGGATCTCCTCCCGCGACGTGAACCTTGTGAAGTTGAACTCGAGGTGTTGGGTACCGCTGGAACAAATCACTCTTCTTTCCACGTATTCACGTCGCCTTTTGTGGTTTCTAGCAAAATGAAGAAGAATAAGAGCAAAGAAGAAAGAACTTATCGTTAGAAGAAAAAAAACACGGTCTGTGAATACAGTAGCAAGCGTGGTATGAACTGGGCGCAGTGAATTACGGGTGAATTGGATGAATTCATAGTGTTGCTAACATGATCTTTGGATATCGCTGATTGAAATTTCTCCCGCGGGCCCCATCCTAACATCCTAACATGTAAGCCGTGCGCCCCTCTCTAATTACGAACTACGATATATCTAGCGTTGGTAGTCTTATTCAACCCACCTGAACTGGACGAGCATGACCCGCGTCGCCTGCGGGGCGACAGTGACGTGGCGGACGATGCGGCGGATGATGTCCACCTCGTCCTGCAAAGGTCTCTCTCTCTCTCTTTCCCTCTCTCTCTCTCTCTCTCTCTCTCTCTCTCTCTCTCTTAAGAGAGAGTAAGAGAGGGAGAGTGGGAGAGAGAGAGAGGCGAGAGAGAGAGGGGGAGAGAGAGGGAGAGGGAGAGAAAGAGGCGAGAGAGAGAGAGAGAGAGGGAGAGGAGAGGGAAAGGAGAGAGAGAGAGAGAGAAAGAGAGAGAGAAAAAGGGAGAGTGGGAGAGAGACTCACGCTTCATATTGACTGGTGTATGAACGATCTCTGGCGGCGCGAGTCCGTTCTCAATGATCTTCACTCCATGTGTGACACTCGCACACAGGAGAAGGAGTGAGAGCCAGCGCATCTGTAAAAACGTTACATTTAGTATGATCTTTTATTGACACAATGAGTTTGTGCAATGTGCAATGTGCAAGTGCGCCTCGGAGGTGAGATAAAGACGCGAGCATTCTCTTCGAACCATAATATGGCTTTACGAGGTTCTTGTAGTCAAGTAGTGCGGAGTAGTTGGAAGGCATGTTTGGGTAATTAGAAGTATCTGGAAGCCAAATCGGAACATGTTCGAGATGTTCACACGATAATAACAATACGACAATAGTAATAGTAATACAATGCTAGTGCATCCAGAGAGAGAAAAAAAATAATGATATATGAACAGTACTTCGGCGATCAGACATCACAAAAGCAACGTCGAAAGTCAGTGCACCCACACCCGAAATAGCCGACACCCACGGTGGCACACGTCTAGAACTATTAGAAGGGGAGCAACGCTGCCACCCCTCTCTCCCTTTCACTCCCGCCCCTTTCACAACTTGCAACACCGCAGTACCCCCTAACCAGTCTCGGCGGTCAACGCCCTCGGGGCATCATGGCGAACAGGTAGGCAGCGGCGTAAGCAAACAAAGTTGCGAGAGATCGAAGCGAGCGATTACAAGTACGCATTCATAACTCGGTAAGTGGAACCGATACCGATGAGTGACCAAACCGGAAGGAGGGAGGAGGGGGGAATAGCAACATTGAGAGAAGGCAGCGAGTCTATTCCGAACTATTGTATGAAATCAACACAATCCTTAAAAAAGGGAAGAGAAGAGCAAGACAATGGACGAGAGACAGTAGAAATTCATTTGCACAGGGGGTAGATAGATGAGTAATAATGCTACTCGGAAACTCTATCTTCTATCTAAGTTCTCGTCAAGGCCGACAGAGTGCAGCGAGAAACAGTACAAGCTGAGATTATGGAGATGAGTAGTGATTAATGATAATTACTTCTTTTCGGTAAAGTGCGTTTTGAAAAAGTTGAAATCGCTGAAATGACCGCGCGTTTTTCTCGCGCACCGATTTTATACGCCACGCAACATCAATCATCGGAACAATCGAAAAGAATAGAGACGTTTGACTATGCAAGGTCACACAGACTACAATGCCCCCAGGGCATATAGATTTCACTATGCCCTAAGGGCATATCTCTCTCACTATTCAAGACACGCGAGCCAAAGCGATGATCTATCGGCATTCTTCTTTACACCACACATTTTATAGTGATACCACACACAATGCGAGAAGAAACAAGTTTGTAATATTTACGCCTCGGTGCTATATTGAGAGTTTCTGCGAGACAAGCATGCGACCAAGGTCCACCTTGTGAGTCATGAATTCCAGGATACGGGAAGAGAGAGAGAGAGAGAGAGAGCGCGAAAGAGAGAACGAGAGAGGAAAGAAAGAGAGAGAGAGAGAGAGAGAGAGAGAGAGAGAGAGAGAGAGAGAGTACACTGTGGTCGAAGAAGGAAGGAAACAAAAACAGGGTGGTCCAAAATGGCACACACAAACGCGCGAGTTGCTATGATTAGAGTATCCAGATTCTCTTTCCGTTGCCACTTCAACTTCCCACTTTCACTCGCCTAACCAGTTCACAGTTAGTCATCTCTCTCTCTCACACGCATTCTCTCTCTCTCTCTCTCTTTCTCTCTTTCTCTCTCTCTTTCTCTCTCTCTCTTTCTCTCTCTCCCCTCTCGCTTCCTTGCTAAATCATTGAAGATCGTATCGCCGGGCATAATCGAAACCAACATTCCGTTCTTGCAAAGGTCTGACTGAATGTTGACGTAAGATGCTTCGAAATTGTTTCACATTCATTGACAGAGCTATATAGTTCTTGTCTCGCAACAAGGGAGTTGATCAGTCAGTTAGACAGTTGAATATTATATGGTCTATGGATAGATCGAAACGGTGACCATGACCAGACTTTGAGTTTATTCTCGCTTATCGAAACACATTTACACATACACACACTACCACAATATACAATACGTTTTCAGAGCGATACGTTTCACAGGGAAACATGTATGGATACGTTTCAGTTCTTCTTCATGCCGCCCTCGACGCCCTTCTTGAAGTTGTCGAAGAAGACGGAGAGCATTTTGTACGCGCCCGACGGGTTCGTGATCGCCTTCACACCTACAAAACACAAAACACATCACGATCAAAAAACAATACTCACCGGCCTTCTCGAAGATGTCGACGAAGGCGGGCACGTTCTTCATGAGATCGGACTTCTGGTCAGTGGGCATCTTGCCAAAGTGGCCTGCAAGTGGAATCTCTCTCTCTCTCTCTCTCTCTCTCTCTCTTCAATAAAATTCTTGTTTTGATATCGATCAATTAAATTTTCTTGATTTTACAAACTGGTGAGAGAGAGAGAAAGGGAGCGCGAGATAACAGAGGAAGAGAGAAAGAGATGCTCGTGCCGCACTCACTGAGGATTCCCTTGAAGAAGTGGCGGACTTCGGGCTTGTCCGGCGAGAACGAAGGGAATTCCATCACCTTCTTCGTCATCTGATAAAGTGATAAAAGGATAATCACTCACTGACATCATCTAACTTTATACTCTTCGTCATTTGGAAAAGATAGAGGTATAAGCGTATAGGTGGTCTACTGATGAATCATATCACTTCACAACTCGAACATCACCGTTTTACATACTGAAGAACTACATGGAGAAGTAGACCTGAATCTGAATATCAAATCATTTATGATTGCTTATAAACAATTTCTAAAAAAATAGAGAGTACAGGAAATCAGAAGTGACTGATTTGCACACATTTGATGTATGTGAAGTTACGGTCAGTCTCTTCGAAACGCCCTCGGATGCCCTCGAAACACTTCGGAATTGCCTTTCGAATCGCCCCCAGAACACTCCCGAATTGCCTTCGTAATACTACCGAACACCTTGCTATCCCTTCGAAACACTTCGGAATGGATTCCGAACGGACTGACCGCACCTTGATGAAGAAGTCCTTGTTCTTGGTGGTGAGCTGCTCCACGTCTGCGAAGACAGCGACGGCCAGCAGACCGAGGAGGAGAAGGGAGACGCGCATTCTGGAAGAAGCATAACCACCTCGACACAGAATCAGCGAACGCGACTCGTGATGATTCCGGCTGTTCTCCATTACGAATAGCCGCTTATGATATGAATATGATGAAAGAATAGAGATTTCGTAAAAAGGCAAAAAAGAAGAAGAAAAAGTGAGAAATCGAAAATCGAGTTGTTCTCGACGTAGGTTTTCTCCCTTTACACGAAGCGCAACGACAAGTTCAAGTAAGCGTGTACAATCTTAACCACAACCTCGAGACACTTTTCGGAATCAGCGAACTCGTGATGACATCTACTGTGGAGCGAAACGCGGAATAACCGCTTATTCGCGACACAGCAATAGCCCAAATCCGAGCGAGCTTCGAATGTTTCGAACCCTCCCGGCAAGCACGACGAAAAGATGAATGCGTGAGTTTCGGCCTACTTGTTTACATCACCCAGACTCCTCCCCATGAATCGCACAGCTGATCTGATAGTAACACAGCCTCGAGGATCGAGCACGCAATCCATCAATTCGCGTCGATCGCTGTCAAAACACGCGATCAAACAGCAAAATATCTGTCTCTCGTTCTTTCACTCACTTCTTTCACCCCTTTTCCTCTCTTTTTTCATAACTCGCCTTCATCTCTCCCTCACAGTTTTTTTTCTTATCATGAAATGAAAGCTACCAAAGCCAAAACACAAAAAAATAGTCTGACTGAGGCAGACTGAATAGTGTGAAGCAGTAGAAAGTAGAAACATCATTGCGATAGTTAGCGAGTATTCTTCGGAACTTGAGTCTAGCAAATAATTTTATCGATTGTTATTAGTAGTATGACATCATGGAGTTTGGCGTGGGTGTTCTTTGATCAGTCGAGCGGAATCGCGCACTCTGCCGCAGCGGAGGCAGCCGTCGCCACTGGGTGGAACGATTCCACAATCTGCAGATCGATCGATAAATAATTTTGATTTGAATTAATGTTTTAATTGTCCTTAGGAATGTAGTCAATTGAATGAATTCAACCTAATTAAGCAATAAATATCGATTCATGTACAAATTCGATTACCTTCTGTGCGATCATTGCAAACGTGGTGATGATGGTGAAGCCGAATCCTGAAATGGATCTCTCTCTCGCTCTCTTTCCCTCTCTCTCATTCTCTCTCCCTCGCTCTCTCTTTCTCTCTCCCTCGCTCTCTCTCCCTCTCTCTCTCCCCCTCTCTCTCACCGTCCAGCATGTTCACTGCCGAGGGGAACTGCGTGCGCAGATCTTCCTTGATGTCAGCTGGCATGTTCTGCACCGAGAGACCAAAGTCCTGGAAATTCAGAATACAGTAATCTCTGCCGTATACATTGCACCACACTTTTATAACCTAATCTATCATAATATCACGGATATGGTAGAGTAGTCTTCAGTACACCAAAGATAACAGTATAGTATACAGTACCCTATTCAAAGTACCGTAATCGTAGTACCTTGAACAGCTGGATCTGCTTGGCGGCCGATTCGGCGGCAGTATCTCCATGAAGGTCGAGCGCCTTCGCTTTCCACTGGAAACTCTCCCTCTCTCCCCCCCCTCTCTCTCCTTCCCCACCTCTCTGAGCATTGCCTGCGACTCGGGCTTGAGCGCGTTGAACTTGTTGTAGAACGACTCATTCAGAGCGGCGATTTTCTCGTAAACCTGTAAAAAAAAACTACCGTAACCTGCTACCGTATACCTAACCGTACCGTGGGCAGCTTCTCCTTGACGAGCTCGACCAGCTCGGCCTTGGTCTCCGGCCGCTTGATCTTTCCCGTGTACCACTCGGAGAGCAGAGTGATCATCTCGTTCTTTTGAGTCAGGTTCAGCTGCAAATGAGATCAGCTGATTCTCTCTCTCTCTCTCTCCCTCTCTCTCTCTCTCTCTCTCTCTCTCTCTCTCTCTCTCGCAACACTTCAGTTGATCAGTGATCAGGTGATCAAATGATTTGTGATCAGCTGATTTCACTCACGTTCTGCGCCATTTGCACCATGTCCGGCGGAAGTACGCCTGCAAAGTACAGTAAATTCGTGAATACAGTATCCGAGTCATGAAAAGTACAGTAATGTATTCTCCTAGTCCGACAACACTACTAGTGCACAACTCCTGTAAGACAATCCTACAGTATTTTACTAATACAAACTACCGTACCTTTGAACATTTGCAGCATGCCAAGATAGCTGTCCAGTGCCTCGACAGTCAGCGGCTGCGCAATCTTTTTTGTAGCCTGAGTAAACAAGGTAAACAAGGTAAAAAAAAACAAGTAAACAAACCGCTTCCTCAACGGGAGCCGTGCTGGCTCCGACGAGAAGTGCGAATACCACCACCGGCCACATCATTCAATTTCGATACCTTTGCCCTCTCCTCTCCTTTTTATACCCTTCCGCCTAGTTTACAAAAACCACCGTGCGAAAACAAAAATCTACGCATCCGCAATTCGACACCAGACTGAAAATAAACTACACCCCCGTCTCTCAAACACCATCAGTGCAATCAAAACAATGACAATAAATATACTTTATCTGAAAACAATAGAAACCATAGGAGGAGAGTGACTAACTGTAAGCCCATAAAACGGAAAGGCAGACAAAACGCCGGGAATCATTCAGTCAAAGTCAACAGAAAACAATTAGAAATGTGTGTGATGCGGTGCGGGGTACGGTGACAGATCAACAATCAATAGCAATCGATACTCTTCTTACTCGGCCTTCTGCTCAAACTTGGGGAACTTTTCCTGCGCCTGCTCCCACGTCATCTTCTCCGCCACCAGAGCAGACACCGTATCTCCCAGATCAGAGATCTACAAGAGACTCGTTAGCCTCCCATCTCTCTCCCTCCCTCCCTCCTCACCTTCAGCCTGATCTGCGACATCGTCTCGGCGTGCCTGAGGGTGACCGTCCACGGCTGCTGCTCAGACTCAAAGTCGACAGTCACTCCGAACGGAATGCCAATCTCGTCAGTGCGCGCGTAGCGGCGACCAATCGAGCCGGCAGAGTCGTCCTAAAGCATTAATTATTAGCTATTCTCAATAATCAATATCAATCGATACTCACGACACGGAACGAGAGGTCGTTCTCCTGCAGCTCCTCCCTGACCGCCTCAATGATCGGCTCGAGCTTTTCGTTGGCAGAGATGGGCAGCACAGAGCACTTGATCGGGGCCACCAGCGGCTTCAGCGCAAGGAACTGAGAGAGCCAACATGCTACATGCACTGCACACAGCAACTCACTCACTCCCACCTTACAACCCAACATTTTCCAGGAAGAATAAGAGCAAGCGAGTTTCGAAGAGTCTTAATCGCTACATTACCATCCCGCACCCACTGACCGTCCTCTGCTTATCTCTGGCAAGCGGAACAGCCCATCCCTCCTGTCTACCCCTGTCCGGCAACCATCAATCAGGGTTCGCTCTGCGACAGACACACTATCCCCATCACTCCCCCACCGACCGTCCTCTGCTCGTCGCCGTCCCTCTGGCGGAACGCGTGCTCCAGCACAGAGTACATGATGCGACCGATGCCGAAAGAGGGCTCAATCACCGACGGCACTACCTCCTCCACGTGCACCTGCAATAGAATGGAGGGTTATGCCTATGCGACATTACTGCCTACTCTCCATTGTAGGAACCATAACAATTGTACGTCGAATCTCGAAATCAGGCTGACAAACAAACACAAGACAAGAGCAGACGAGATAGACCGACCGTCTTGCTGAAGCGCTTCACGTTGACCATCTCGGGCTTGAGGTCGAACGAGTCCGAGTCAATCTTCAGGTTGTACAGCCTAGAAGGAACACGAATACTCTACATATCATTACCACTTGTTTCATCCTTCCTTCCTACACGCATACTCCCCCTCCTCTCTCCTTCCGAACTCACTGGTTGGTGGCCAGGTCCGTCTCGAGCTGCTGCACCTCCTCGGGCGCGAGCGCGGCGAGCGCCTGCTGGATCCTCTTGGCGTCCTTCTTGTACGCCTTGCCCATGACGGCCATCTGGGGCGCCGCCTCGACCACGTCCACCTGCACGGGCGCGGGCAGCTTCTTCTCCGCCACCAGCTTCACGTTGGTGGCCTTGGCGTGCTGCGCCAGGTCGTAGCACGCGCGGTCCGCGTTGCCCACACACTCGATCCAGCCGTACGAGGTGAGGATCTCCGCGTCCCAGCAGTCCTACAACAAATGGAATGAACATGACAGAGTTACACAAAACCGTTTGGCTCTGGGGCTATGGTGTCGTGCCATAACCTTCCTTCCGCAGAGTACTAATATAAGTCTCTCGACTCAGAGGCTACCTCTCCCCGCTCACCTGGGCATAGTGGGCCATCTCGTTTCCGAGGTGCTGGCGGAAGCGCAGACGGCGCGGGTCGACTCCGACCTTGATGAGGAACATGTGCGTGCGCGCCACATAGTAACCCAGCGTCTCGTTGGCGACAATGCCCTGCAATCACAAATTTATACTACAAGCCCCGCCCTCTTGGTCCCGCCCACTCACCTTGGCCACCGCCTCTCCGATGCTCATCACCTTGGCGGGCTGACCGTCCATCTGGTTGCACGCCGAGAACAGAGGGAGCTGATAGTCGGCTACCTAAATACAAAATACTTCAGTAAAAATACAGAAGACGTCGCTGAAGAAAAAAAAACAGTTCACCCACCTTTGCAAACTTGGCGAGGCTCTTGTCGCTGGGGTCGACAAAGTGCTCAATCTCGCACATGGTAAACTCGCGCACGCGGATCAGACCCTGACGGGGGCTGATCTCGTTGCGGAAGCCCATGCCAATCTGCGCCGCCGCAAACGGCAGCTTGCCCTGCAACAGTACCCCATTCACAACCGTCCCCTCTCTTTTGATCCACTCGCACCTGGTTGAACTCGAGCAGGCGCTTGAAGTTGACAAAGATTCCCTGCGCAGTCTCGGGGCGGAGGAACGCCCTGCAATGCAAAACACATTTCATGATTCGACTCGTAAGTTGGCAGACTCACTTGAAGTCACCGGTGGGGCCAATCTGTGTGGGGAACATGAGGTTGAAGGCCATCGGGGGCGTCAGGTCGTTGCCAGTGATGGGAGACTTGAAGCCAAACTTGACGATCACCTGCAACCAGAACACGTCTTAATCATCGACGTATTCGTATCTCCAGCAATTTGCAAACTCGCATATAATTCAATACTTTTTTCTATTCCCGCAGGCTCAAAGAGCACGTGAGCACGCAGGACAAGCGTCATTTTCTCTGTGAGAGATATTTAGAGGAAAAAAGAAACACTATATTCGATGCACGGACCCACCTCCTGCATGTCCTTGTCGTCAAAGCCCTCGAGGCGCGCCAGCACATCCTGCAGCGCGTCCTTGGTCGCCTGCGGGGCCTTCTTGTCCTGCAACACACAACACAATCACAATCACATATGTCAATCTATTCGTATATCTAATTTTCTATACATCTCTACTGTACTCACCGCCTGCACCTTCTCGGCGGCGTTCTTGATGAGGTGGTCGGCGCGGAAGCACTCGCCCGTCTTCATGTCCTTCACCATCCAGTCGGCAAAGCGGTCAACGTGGCCCGACGCCTAAACAACACAATTACATCTTCTCCTACCTTACATCCTACTAATCTCGAATGCCAATCAATAATCAATCGATACACACCTTGAGCACGGGCTCGGGTGTGAGGGCGGTGCAGTCCACCTCGAGCATGCCCTCGGCCTGGATAAAGTGCTTGCGCCACTGCTGGATCATGTTCGCCTTGAGAGCGCATCCCATCGGTCCAAAGTCGTACCTGAACAATCGATTAAATAATTTCAATTGCACTACTGTACTCTATTTTTTCGACAGAAAAAATATTATATCAATCAAGACACTACTCACAGTCCGGTGACTCCTCCGTAGATGGCGAACGACTGGTCGTAGAAGAAGCGGCGCTTGAGCAGATCCTCGAGCTTCAGGCGGTCGAACGACGCCTCCTTGGGAGCCAGAGCCACCTCCTGCAACGTGGTGAATTGAAACAACGCCACTCTACGGATCGTATGATTCCTGATAAATGATTTGCCTTACTAATACAGCTATGATGAAGACAAATGCCACTCACAGTGTCCTCGAGCTTCTTCTTGCGCGCCTTGAGCTCGACGACGGCCTTGTCGACGTCGATCTTCGGGGCGCCGTCGGCCTTGAGCTGGCGCACCAGGTCTCCATACTCCTTCACCGCCAGACGCAGCGGCGTCAGCTGCTAAAACATCAACGCCCTGAGCTGCTGTTCACTTTTTATCTAGACAATTTCAATTCTCGATTCGCCACGACGCCACTGTAGGATCGCTTGTTTCTTCAGTGGCGAATTGAGAAATTGGTTAGGAATTGGTTACTGGTTCTCTTCTTCTATTAACAGCATGAGTAAACAAACTATATAGTAGAAGTAAATAATAACAATTAACTCACGGCCTCGATCTCGGGACAGCTCATGGCTCGCAGGTAGTCGCTGATCCTGTGCTTCAGCTGCTTCTCAAACTTGGGCGCGAGCTGCTTCTTGCGGCCGACGCGATGGGTGTTTGCGGCGGTTTCGGCCTGTAAACAACAAATTAGCATAAATGACACGGAACAAACGATCAATATAACGCGCATGCGATGACGGGGATAGCGATAGAGCGAAGTGGTCGGGGCGGAACAAGATCGGGCGTTTTCGCTCTCGCCCAGATATCGTCCAGCGGTAGGAATGACCCCATTCGCGAATCCACAACACAGACAACTTGAGCGCACGGCTAGCCGACTGCGTTTCGCAATACAATAACAAGATCGATGATAATCAGCCAGGAATACTCTGACTATTTATAGAGAAGTCATTTTTCGCAACTTTCCTACACGCAACTGTTTTGAAATCGAGTGTATTGCATCATCATTCACTCCTTTTCCCTTCCGAATCAGCTTCCATATATTGCACATACTCACGGCAATAGCTTCCATTTTCGAAAACATAACACTCATGACACCTCACATAAGTGATATTCATGGTAAATGAGGAGAGAGATGCACTATTATTGCACACACACGAGTTCTAGAAAACGGAAAGGATCGCCGACCTTGTAGAACTGCTGTGAAAGAGCTCTTGTGAGGGGCGGCTGGGCAAAGACGCGACGGAGGGAACCAAGCATACAACTCCCACCACCAACAACGAAGCCTGAACCACGTCACTCGGTAAGTAGAGTAAACAAAAATAGACGAAATCGGAGAAAATGGAGAAACAGATACGGTAGGTACGATGGCGCGCGCTCGTTTTAAATTACTGTATTAGAGCGCACACTTCTTCCATTTTTTTCAATAATTTTGCCATTTCAACACGAATCTCTGAACCTTGCCTAACACTTTTTTACATATAAAAATAGGAAAAGAAAAACAGCGGAGAGCGACATCGAAATAAAGATAGACGTTGTAGACTTATCTGAGAAGTTGTAGTTCTCCGTTGTTTCTCTTTATCGTTGACTAGAACATAACTTTTTTCCATGTTTATATAATTTACAAAATAGAATCTCTTTATTAAACTACAAACATAACAATCAATCTCTTCCTAAACAGTTCGGCAAACAATTCAGCGGGGTTAGAATGTCGTTCAGGAAACATTAGTCCTACTCCTAAAGCAGAATCTCTAAAGCACATACATACAGGTTGCATGAATACACCAGGGCACACTCAAAGGCACAATAATTGCAACGATTCCGGAAGTCTCTTGAGCAAATCATAGAATGCGTATTTCTCTCCCTACTCACAGAAGTCATCTCGAAAGGACGAGAGTGAGCAAGAATACGTCTACTTCTGAGTACGTCTACAGGAAGTCGTGCATAATCTTCTTCGACTCTTCGTAGGCGATGAACAGCGAACCAGACGCGAGCGCCGAGCGAATGATGGTCGGAGTGAGACCCTTGTAAAGCGCAGTGATGCCTGAAATGAACACCGTCAAAAAATAATCTCTCGATGCCCATACACTGGTGGATAAACAATGTCGAGTAAATGATTTGATTTAATCTGATGTAACTACCTTTAAAAGTTACAGTAGAGTAAATAAAAAAAATAAGTTACAGTACCCTTCCTATTACAGTACCCCTCCCGCCCCCCACCGTACCCTCGGTCCTCGCAATCTTGAGCAACATGGGCAGGAACGAGCCCTCACCAGCCACCTGCATACGCGACTTCACCACGTCCACCTAAATGAAGTAAATAACTATAGTCAAATAATCAATCAATCGATAATCAATCACTCAATACTCACGGGATAGATGCTGGTCCAGAGGGCCATGCCGCCAATGCCTCCGCACACAGCAGTCCGCATCACTCCAATCTCGTCCTTGGTCTTGCCCTCGGGGGTGAGCAGGTAGCGGGACAGCTCGTACGAGCCGAAGAAGCAGAAGTAGCCCGGTACCTGTGTCAATCAATTAGTCCTCCTTCTCCAGATCTGTCTGTCTGCCTGTCTTGCTCTCTTCCCCCTAATCCATCCCTATTCTCTTTCTCTCTTTCTCTCTCTCTCTCTCCTCTTTCCCCCCTCTCTCGCTCTCCTCTCCTCTCCACCTTCCCCCCTCTCTCTCCCTCTCTCTCCCTCTCTCCCTCTCTCTCTCTCTCCCCTCTCTACCCACTCACCTCCCTGCACATGGTGGCTGTCATTCCGGTGAACAGTCCCTTCACGCCCTTGTCCGCCACAATCTCGCGAATCACCGACATCGACGTACTGCAAAATTCAAAATTAGACACATTCAATCAATGATCGATCAATATTTAAATCATTCAACTTCCAATCAAAACCAAATCTTAATTCTATAATTCCATCCGCTCAAGTAACCAGATAATCACACATACATTCGATCACGATCATAACCACAGAATCGCAAACATTATCATGACACGATCCTATTAAGAATTCAGAGAACCATTGAGATCACGCCAACTCTACTGGAATAACCTCAAAAGGAAACCGCAAAGCTCCTCCCCTCCCAGCCCCGCCTCCTCAACACTCACATCCTCGAGTTGGGGTGCGTCTCCCTGGCAGCCTGCAGCTGGCACTTGACCAGCTCGGTGGGGCACAGAACCAGCGCGGCAAACACAGCAGCGCACGAACCGCTCAGCTGAAACGATCGGCAGTCAGACTCCGCCCAGTCCAGCCCCGCCCCGCCCATTCAGATTCCATCCAGTCCAATTCCAACCCCTAGACGCGCTGCCCGCTAAAAGAGAGGTTCAGTCTCACAAGCCCCGCCCACTCAGACTCCGCCCCCAACGTACCGCATTCTCCACGGGGTTCATCTGCTTGACGTCCGAGTGTCCGCACAGCATGCCCACCATCTGAAAGACAACATTGAAAATCAGCAAAGAATAAATAATACACACAAAACTGAAGAGAGCGAGTGAGAGATATAGATAGAGAGCGAGAGAGAGAGAGAGAGAAAGAGAGAGAGAGTTACCGTACCTTCTGGCAGTATCCATAGGCGCAGAACAATACGGCGTTCTCGGCAATGTTGGCCGCCAGCGCCGGGATCGTGCCCGCGTACAGGCCCCTGGAAGAGATCACATCCTTATCTCCTCGTTCAACTTCCGACGCAGACGAACAGACAAATAAACAAATCCGATCAGGACAGAAGGACAGCGGCGACCTTCACTACACCATCGAACCCGGACAGCCGGACAAACACACCTAACAACATCATACCCGGACAGACAGACGGACACACACAAACACACCAACCTCACAACACCGTCCAGCCGGTACGTCTCCTTCAAGCACTGCGTCCAGCTGGTGTACAGATGGGGGAACGTCTGCACCTTCACCTTGACAGTGTCCAGCGGCTGCCCGGCGTACACGTTCGCCATACCTCCTGCAATCGTGTATTGATTTATCGATGGATTTTATTCATATTTCATAACAATGTACTTTTGATAAATGATCTCAATGATCCCCTACAATCGAACCAGCGTAGATATATCTCTCTACTTTCACCGTCATCAGTGATGCAATTGACAGAAACGTTTCCGTCTCACAGATCGTGCAGTGCAATTAATAAAATTTTTGATTACAGTCCACTTCCACTCGATACAAGCCGTCTCAGATCATCCAAAAGCAGCGCTATCATTCAGGTACACAGCGCACCAGACACCACTACAGCAACTACTACTATACTGCACTGTGCGGCCAGTGATTTATTATATACTATCACTCACTCGCAGTAACGGGCAATTCAGCGTCAGTAAGAATTTCTTTGGATACAACTTGTAACAATGATAACCAGTAATCTCTTACCCAGAGTTCCGGCGAATAGATCAATGATTCCATCCTTGACATGCGAGCTGCCAGCCTTCACTTCGCCGCCACCTCCGTGCGACATTCTTCTAATCAATAAATCGATAAAAGTGCAAACAAATAAACTAGATATATATAGAGCCGTCAACTCGTGCAGTGGTGCAATCACAATAAAACCGCGCGTCGCCGCAAATCCATAAACATTTATCAAAAAAAAAACTCCGAATAACATGCAATCTATCAAATCATCTCACACGAATATGGGATGCACACAATGAACACACTTTACAAATCAAACAGTAAACGTCTGGATACATATGCAAAACGAGGAAAGAGACAAACGAGACCCGGGCTGGCGACAACAATACTCGAAAACGGGAAACACGGGGGGAGACGAGAGAAGAGAGGATCGAATGTGGGGTGAGCTACTCCCAGATAACAATCTACACCGAGAAACACCGAGAGAAAAAGGGCGGACGCAGCCAGATCTCAGCAACGCAAGAATCAGTCTAATAAATACTCTAGATACACAGTTCTCTCCGCCAAACACATAAGGGAGCGGAAGAGGAGAGAGGGGGCGGGGCGACAGTCGGATGATCGCTGGACGTTCGCCAGTCGAGTGACGTCAGAATGGAGAGAGACACGGGGCAGCAAGCATACCACAACACGAGACAGAGTGAGAAGGGGATGACGTGAGATCACACACACGCGCAGAGCACGACCAAGATCACTTCCGGCCAACTGGAAGACACACATTTGTCACACACACACACACACACAAAACACATCACAATCACAACTTCCGTGTAGGATCAGCCTCTTCTTCTCTCTCTCCCCTCCCGCTTTCCCGCTTTCTCCTTTCTCGCCCACTCGCCGCCCCTCACCGCTAGTTCATGAGCTGCTTGGTGACCAGCTCGTAGACCATCCGCTGCCTGTAGTATGGCATGTGTTCCTGGCTGAACTCGATGTCCTTCCGCCGCGCCGCCCAGTCGGCGAACTTGCAGCTGAACACGCCGCAGTCGCTGCCGTTCTTCTGCCGCGGAATGTCCTGCAAGTGGAGACATGTACTCGTGCAGTGATTCAGTATTTTCACACTTCACGATCGTGTTTGTGCTTCCGAATCAATATTCGACATTTTGCACACAATCAACACTTTGAGCCAATAGGTGCCTACATCGCGCAGCAGGTTGTTTGCCACTCCGAATCAAGAGCACGAAGATGGGAGCCAATCTTGAAGTGATCCTCACTCACATCGCGCATGTTGTACTGCCAGCCGGTCGAGTCGAACGTCTTCTTCCTCTTGTCCATCGACTCCTGCTCGAGGTAGTCGCGCAGCGCGTCCACACATCGCTGGTTCTTGCCGCCCAGCGAGTCGTAGTAGTCAATCTTCTTCTCACCGAAATCGATCACCTACAGTGAAAATTAATCGATTCATAATCACTGATCAACAGGTACAAAATGAAAACAGCTGATCAATCGATAAATCGATGCACTCACCGCCATGCACCAGTGCATCTGCAGGTGAACGGGTACGAGGATGATGTCGTAGGAGAAAATGTCCACCTAGAAATGGAGAAGTAAGAAAATATTCGTAAACTGTGATGAAAAGCACTGAGAGAGAAGTTCAGAGAATCAAAATGGCACCTGACACGAAAGAAAGAGGGAAGAGAGGGAGAGGGAAAGAGAGGGAGAGGGAAAGAGAGAACGAGAGAAAGAGAGTGAGAGAGAGAGAGTGAGAGAGAGAGAGAGAGTCAAAACGTGTTTGCGCAACTCATCAAACGCCTAATACTCTAACCCTCTAGCTAATAACAAACAAACATCCACGAATCTCAATCGATAAATCAATCAATACACACCCACCTTCCTGGTCCACCGCTTCACGCCCGCGAATCCCCTGTCCATGATTGTCTTGTAGAAGAAGGTGTTGAAGGTGTACGCCTTGGGCAGGCCCTCCGTCTTCGAGTTGCGCTCGCACACCAGATTCAGGTAAAAGTTTATCACCTACAACACCCATCTCAGTCAAATATCTGTATGTATGTCTGTCCGTCCGTAAGCCTGTTCGCTTGTATGTCCGTCTGTCTTTCTGTGTCCGTCGCCCAATCCCCTCCCCACCTCATCATTCAGCCAGTCCAGTCCCCTGAGAGTGAGAAGGTCCTTGCGGGCGAGTTTGATGGAGAACGCGTCGCTGAATGTCTCGGCCTGGTCGCCGCCGCGCCACACTCGCTCCACCAACTTGAGCGCCTCGTCGGAGAGCTCTGCAATGAGCAAGTCATTCATGATTCTCTCTCTATTTCTCCTATTTCTCCTCTTTCTCTCTCTTTCTCTCTCTCCACCCAGCTCCCCCCCCCCCACAACTTCTCACCCGCAAACTCGTCGGCCTCCTGCTCCTCTGGCCGCGGAATGACCACGCCGACCAGTTCGAGGTGCTTGGCGTGCTGTCCCACCCTCTGCTTGTTCCTTCCCGAGCGGGCGAGCGCGCGGATCCGCGCCTCCTCCTTCCGCACGTCCTCGCTTGTGCGCAGGTTCGACACTTCGGCTGCGTGCCTGAATCTTTTACATATTGCCTGTTTATCAGCATGATGTATCGGTAATTTACAGTAATCTTCACCGGTACCGTACCCCCTTCCCTTCCCACCTGTTCCTGCTGTGTCTCAGATCCGTGTCCCTCAGCCCCACTCCGTGCAGCCGCTCGATCATCTCCTCCATCTTACTCGCCGCCACGCCGGACACCGTCGACACCGATGACATCATGGACATGTTCGACGGGGCTGGAGATGTGGTGGCAGAGCGTCGAGGCCTGCAAGCACATACATTCTCTCAATCACCCCTTCGCTTTGGCGCAGACCATACTCCCATTCCTTTCCTTTCTCTGCTAGCGCGCGGTCGCGTGCCTTCCTCTGTTATTCCCCCGACCCCTGAACAATGCTGTGCGGCGGAGGACACTAACCGGACTGGTACTCGATTTTGCTACTCTCTACATCTACGGCATTGAGACTGGAGAGGAATCCTCGAAGACGATGAAACTCTCGGAGACGTCTCTTCGCGATCGATCGTTGAAGCCCGGATCTTCCGCCGCCGAGATCGAAACTTCCCCAGAAGCCGCAAGCAGGGGATGACAAGCACCACCAACAGCACGCACGCATCCACGGGACTACCGAAATCCGTGTTATTGGGACTCGCAGTAGGCGTTGCATTACTGTATTTTACCGTAACCTTGCCGTAATTTACATAATTGTAATGTGCTATTTGATTCGAGATAAATATTCTGATGTTCTGATACTCCCATATATCCCCTTCCCCACTCACAAATCGCTGACAGCCGACACAAACGTGTCATCCAGCGGCGCCTCGCCGGCGGCCGAAGCGCGATCCTGAACATACACATACATATCACCCCCATTTTCAGACAGACATAGACAGAATGGTATTCACTCATCCCTTCCTCTCTTCCTTATCTCTCTTCCACTCTCCCCCTCCTTTCACCCACCTTCTCCTCCTCCTGCCTCTTCCTCTCCCCCATCGCTCTCGCCGCTGCCGTCGCCGCCGCCGGCCCCACCTGTCCCCTCGCCCAGATGTATCCGGATCCGCTCCTCGCCGTCTGCGTCTCCCGCCGTCCGCCCCCGACAACCTCCATCTCCACCTCAACCTCGTCGCTCGTCGGCGTCGAGCGCTGCAACACCACATTACGATAAAATGAAGGAAAGCATAACTAAGCCGCCCCTTTTTTATTCGTTACCCCACAATTTCACTGCGATCACACGTGAAGAGCTTGAGGTAAACAATGTATCTATCCCTCCACTCACCTCACTCTCGGCCGTCGATCCGCTGCCGATCTTGTTGAGGGCGGAGCGCACGCGGCTCTTCCACACCGCCTGCTTGTCCCCAGTGTCCGTCTTCAGACGCTTCAGCTGCGCGTACGTCCTGCAACATACACCTCATTCAACAGCTTTTTTCGAGGCTGCACCCCACATCTCTCCTCCTCATTCACACCACTTCCTCCACCTTCTACCACCCCCTCCCCCACCCACTTCCTCGTCGCTCCCTCAGTGTGCGCCCTCTGTGGGGCGACACTCGCCTCCCTGCTCGGCACATAGTCCACCATCTGTCCCCCTTCCCCTCCTCCACACGCTGCCACCATTGCCGCGTACTTCTTCAGCGCCTCCTCGTTGAACACCTCAAACACCACACTTGCCTACCCTCATGTTCATTATTATCAAGTGTTCACATGGTATTTCATTTGTGATGTCATACCCACCTTGTTCCTATCGTGATGCATCTTGTTGATGCGCTCGCTGCACTCCCTCGTCGCCTGTCTCGCACCCGACCGCCCCACCAGGGGCAGCGACTGCGACATGACCGAGTCCAAGTTGCGGCGGGAGGAGGGGAAGCGACGCGCCCAGCGGTCCGCGCGCGCCACCCCACTCGACGGAGGCGGCACGTCGGCGTAGAAGCCTCGCGGGGTAGCCTGCCGGCTGGCACTGTCCTCGGGCGCCGGCGACGGAGACGTGCCGCGGCCAATCACAAGGCTCCCTGCAACACAGCACACATCACAAAGTGTTCCGTGTATCTCGTCACATTATGGAATCACCGACCACTATGTCTCTCTCTCTCTCTCTCTCTCTCTTTCTCTTTCTCTTTCCGACTACTATCCATAGTCCATAGCTACAATGAATACACCTCCCCTTTCGAGAGTGAGAGTCGTAGACAAAGACAGAGAGAGAGAGAGAGAGGGAGAGAGAGAGAGAGACCTCCCCCCTACCTGAGTAGGCGGGGCTGTTCATGCCAGCCGAGAATGCTGGGCTGCCGTGCGCGGTGAACAACGAGTGCTGCGAGGTCGAGGCGGGACTGCAGCCGACAGCCAGCGAGCCGCCGCACACAGACGACTCCGACAACACCTAAAAGCAAAAATATGCACATTGTGTGAAAATAAATCATGTTTTCATTGTTTGAACTTGCTTTTTTTGTTGAAAATCTTGAAAATCGATCTTATCCTTTATCGTAAAATTTGATATTTTCTTCAAATTGAATGGAATCGATATCGAATCAATATCATTTAGAATCTGCAGGATCTGCACCAACCCACAACACCACTCGCCTGGTCCCTCGCGTACTCGCTGAGCTGACTCGAGTTCATCTGCTTGGGCGAGCGGAACACGGACAGCACCTCCACCTCCTGTAACAGTGTGTAAACAACAACAACAACCACAACAATTCTCACATTGTCCTCCTCCTCTTCGTCCTGTTGCTCCTCGACCGTCGACGACTTGATGGCTCTCGGCGAATCCACAACAACGTCCGGAATCGACTACAAGACATCACATCAGATCAGGCATCAAAACCAACGACTCCAGACTCCAAGATGAATGCAACACCCACAAAAAACTGACCAGTGACCACACTTCAAGCCTCAAGAGATCTGCTCAAAGAACACCTCCTCCCCCTCCTCCTCCTTACTCTCCTCCTACTCCCACCCACCTCGTCGTCCTGCTGCTCCTCCACCACCGACGAGTTGATCACGCGCGGCGGCGACGAAGGCAGCGAGTTCACGCCAACCGCCCCAACCACCTGCAACATGTCAGCTCACATCAGTGATCAGCCACCCAAAAAAGCCCCTCCCCCGATTACGATTCATGAAACATACGAGTACTCTGCAGGACTCAAAACAAGACTATGGCACGAACGACACCATAACCAGAAACAGTCAAAACGAAAACCATTCCACACACCTCATCGCCCTTCTCTTCCTCCTCCATCTTCCCCTCGCCGTTCACAATCTCAACGATCGAGTCGCCATTCTGCATCGACGGCTGCGGCTGGTTCACCACTTGCACATCCTACAAATCAAAATGTCACACAAATCAACAACAACAACAACCAAGCCAGCCCAGCCACGCACCTCCTCCTCCTCGTCAACGTCCTTCTGCACCTCGCAGCTGCGCGAGCGGATCGCCCTCTCCTCCGACTTTTTGTGCGTCTCCTAAACACGCGCTCAATCTCAATCTATTCGGGATCATACTAGACAATCACCAGTAGGTAGTTTGAAGTGATTCAAAGACAAGTGGCAAAGAGTATGGCAAGGCTATTCCAAGTGGTTTGAACAGACTGACCACTACTTGGTGCTCTTGATGCTTGCGCGGACTGCGACGCAGCGACGTCGGCGGGGTCGCCATCTCGGCAGACGCAGACGCGCTCGCCTGCCTCTGTAATCAATGATATCACATATTTATCCACAATCACTTATTCATGTACCTCTGCAACACCACCAATCACTCATCGAACAAGATTTCTTAGAAAAAAAACATTACAAAATTTAAAAAAAAAACTTATTACACACTTCCGGAGTGGCATTGGCGGATGCCGTCTGCGCCGCCTTTCTCGGACTGCGGCGGAGCGCGGCAGTGGGCATCGGCGAGTGCGACACATGCTAAACGATTCAGTCAACACAACAACAACAACAACACCCTACCTTGACGTGCTTGACGGCCACCACCTCCTCGTCCGTGCCCTCCTCCTCCACCACCACCACATCATCGTCCTCCTCTGCTTGTTCGCGCATCGCAGACATGCTTCCACTCGCGTGCCGCCTCGGACGCAGTGCTGCAACCAGGACAACACATAAACAAATACGATCCAATACTCAATGATTCACTCATAGGCTCATCACGCATGCGCTGTCGGAACCTATGAAATTGCACTCGACAATCCCTGATAGGGCCGCTCAGCTACTGTCACGCAGTCTACCCACTTTTCACAACAACCCATCTACCCATCCCACCCGCACTCACTCATGTTACACTGGTTGCGCGTTCTGTTGGCGATCTGGATGCAGTCGTCGTCGACGTCGTCTCCACCCCCCTCCTCCCCCCGCTCTCCTCCTCTCGCCGCCGACTGCCGCTCCACTCCGCCCACCACGCGAACCTCGTCGTCGTCGTCGTCGTCCGTCAACAACTGAACAGAAGTTTACCAATCAATCATTTATCCAAAATCGCTACGTTTCAAAGAGGAGAAAACTAAAACCTGTTTTGGATAGACTTTAACTCTCATGAATTGAGCACGTGATCATTATTAATTTTTCTATTTTGTGACCAACCTCGATCACATCGTCCTGCTCCTCCTCCTCATCTTCCTCTCGCGACTTGCCAAAGCCAAACATCGAGGAGATAAATCCTAAATACAAAACCATGCCAAAACAAACAAAGAAACAAAACGAAACGTACCGAAACCGAAGAAACTGCTGCTCTTCTTCCTTTTCGGCGCAGGCTCACTCGACACGCTCGCACTGCGCTCCAGATCACGCTTACGCTCCCCCTCTTAACCGATTTCATTCAAACACAAGGAAAACAATGATTGACAATCATTCATATCACCGAATATCTCATCACTGACCAATGATAATCTCCTCTCGCACCACAGTGGTAGTGGTGGTTCGCGGGGGAGATGCGGGCAGGATGGGCGAGAGGACACCAGGCCTCCTCTTCGCAGGCGCAGGCGGGCCAGCCTTGCTCGAACTGGTCCACCGAAACATTCCGATTCAATCACCACCCTCAATCTATCTGAAAATCATTGTTTCCATCATCCCACATACGCCAAAAAAGGTATTCCAAGCACTCAAAGCTGTTATCATCGATCCGTAACACACCAATATTAGACACCACAACACTTTTATCTCCATGCAACAACGTGATCAAATTTCTCGGGTAGGTAGGTAGAATTAAATATGAGAACAACTACCAATCATCACTCGCCATAGTACAACAGACAATCAAACAATAAATACGCATAAGATCTCAACGGGAACAGGTTAGACAACAGTGAGAGTGGTTATGGGAGTATCGCAGTTGGCAGCATCCATCCTCCTGCTCCTCTACTTGCCGTAGACGCGGAGCGACTTGTCCATCGAGACGGACACGACCGTGCTGGCGTTGTGTCCGAAGCGCACGTCGGTGACGGCGCCCGTGTGTCCCTCGTACTCGGCCACCACCTGCCACGGCTTCACGTGCACCACCTCCACACGTCCCGCAGCCACCGCCAGAAGACCGCCAGACTGGTCAAAGCACAGCGAGTTAACCTGTTTTCCGTCCTGCACAGTGAGCGTCTTGAGGTTCTTCAGCTTCCTCAGATCCCACAGCTTCACCTCTCCATCGTCGGCTCCAGTGGCGAGGTAGTATCTAAACATGCACATGATCATCTACATTCGTATGATGAACACGCAAGGAAACTGACCCGTTCTCGGAGAAGGCAATGGCGCGCACGGCTCCAGTGTGTCCGGGGAAATTGGCGACGTTGGTCTGCTCCTTGAGATCCCAGATCTTCACAACAGAGTCCGCCGTTGCAGTTCCGAAGATCAGACCGTCGGGGTGGAACTCACTGCAGCAGATGGCAACGTTCGACGATGCGTCAGCGCGCACCTGAAACATCATTTTGGAACCATGGAAACCGCACCAGCACCAACCTTGCAAAGCGTCTTTCCGACGTTGATGTCGGAGAAGGCCCAGTAGCTGTCGTCCGAGACGGAGAGCACAAAGTCTCCGGTAGCGTGGAGGGAGATATCAGTGACGGGCGCCTGGTGCACGTCGATCACGTGCTTGCACGACTCGTCGGAAGCAGACCACACGCGCACCTGAAAAAAACATTATAGTGATAATAAATTAAAATAGTGATAATAATAAATACTCACGGTAGCATCGCTGGACGCAGAGACGGCGGTCTGGAGCTCGGGATGGAGGATGACGGCGTTCACCTTCTTTCCGTGTCCCTTCCACGTGGCCGTCACCTGCTCGGTGGCGCTGTTGAACAGCACGACAGTCTTGTCGGCGCCTCCGGTGAGGTACATGTCATTGACAACATCCAGAGCGGTGATGCCGGGCACTCCGGTCGAGTGAATAGCCGTGTGGCAGGCCTTCTCCTTGTACTCCTTCACGTCGTCGGCCGTAGCCTGTCCCTCGGGCAGAGCCTTGCCGCGCTGCTTGCGCGCCGCGGTCAGCGTCTTCGCCTTCTCGTCGAGCTTCTTCAGCACAGCCTCGGAGATGCCTGTAGCAAGATATATCAGTAAATTGTAAACACTAATAGAACACTGACCCTGCGCCTCCTCGACGCTCTGCTCCATGTCCACGTCGCGCTCCGATGCGTCGTTGGCGGATGCGTGCGGCTTGAGCGTGGACAGCGCCTCACGAGCAGCGATCAGGTCTTTCGACAGACGCGCGATCACGCGACACGCAGCGTCGTGCTGGAAAAAAATGATGCAAAAATTAGTTATTCAAATATAATACCAACCTGGTACAGCGAGTGGGAGAGCTCCTGGCGGGCAGTCTGCAGCTGCTGTCTAAAACAATTCATGGTATAATTTAAAAAAAAATACTGATACCCACCTGAGGGTGAACGAGTTGAGCATGCACGCATCCCACTCGTCCTGGAGCAGCTTCAGCAGAGACGGAATAGAGGTTCCGGCGAGAGTGCGGGGCACAGACGCGCTAGGGTCCTGCTTCAGCTCGATCAGCTGAAACCAACAAATTAATATGAATAACAACTTTCCGCGTCACCTGCTCCTCGGCGAGCATCTCGTTGTTAATGGGATCGGTTCCATTCTCGGCCAGATACTTGAGGATGAGGCGCTTCTCAAAGATCTGTCCAGAAACGGGTGAGACAACGGGAGTCTCAGCCGGCTCACCGCTCAAGGAACACGTAAACACCATCCCTGAATAGATTACAATCAATGAACAATATTAAAACATATCAAAGAATAACATAATAACGCAAACAATCAACAAATACAGAAAAACAAACAAAAGTCGCGGCAAAATTCAAAACGACGAAAATGACGACGAGTGCCAAAAGTGTATGGTCACACACTTTTTTCAGATTTTTCGCAATTTTAGAAAATGCATGTTTGTGATAGTTGTCGACTTTTCTTGTACTTAATTGATGAACAAAAATACGCCTATAAATGTAAAATACATTTTCGAAACCAACTCATATAAAAACACATTATAAATGAATTTGTTTTTAACACGCTACACGGTGATCGTACGCTCGCGCACTGGAGAGCGGGGGCGTGGTTTAGCCGGGGGCGTGGCTTTAAATGGCAAAGAGTGCACACTTGAACGCAATTGTGATTTCTCTCGAAATTTACATAACTAAATAAGTTTGGTTGCAAGTTTGGATGAAGACAATGATATGTTATCAGATTTCGTGATAACAGTTACGTCAAAAGTCATGATGAATGTATTATAATGAATTTGGAAATGATATTCCATTAGACCCTAGGGAAGATTGATATAATAAAAAAAAGTGTTTTAAAATTATCACAACTGTGAATTCAGCACATATTTCCACTTTTCACGTGATTGATAACATTCTCAAATGAATATAAATTTTGCAAAACGAAATGCCTAGGCATGGATCGAACCATCGACCTTCAGCACAGAGTCCTCGTTCGCTATCCATTATACTAAGTTGCCATGCGAGAATAGGAGTGAAACCGCTACTGCATGGCGGGGGTAAATCGCTATCAGTGGATGACGTTCCATCAAATCGGTCGATAGTGAAAATCACAAGTATGATATTATTTCAAAATCGAACAAGCACAATCTTTTGTAAGTATTTTTTGTGTTTTTTATCCATATAGTTACAATATATCTGGAATACCACTTCGCTATTTCAGGTGATCGGCCACCGTTCAGGCTCGCGCACTGCGTTGGCATTTGTATAGTGTAGTGTTTTAATACTAATGTACCAGATAACTAAGTAACGAATTTATATTTTTGAAATGTTAAGGAATGAAAACGTAGGTAAAAATATTTCGAACAGATTGTGCGCGATACATTTTCGAAAACGTTTTCCATTATTGATATATATCAAATCACAGTACTTCTTCATAAGTAGAAACCCTATTGAGCAAGTTTTTCGAAATTTCATCGCGCATAATCTGTTCGAAATATTTTTACCTACGTATGCGTTCCTTAACATTTCAAAAATATAAATTTGTTACTTAGTTATCTGGTACATTAGTATTAAATCACTACACTATACAAATGCCAACGCAGTGCGCGAGCCTTAACGGTGGCCGATCACCGTGGCTACACGCTAGATACGAAGAACTGTGTTGCACAACGATGCACAAAAAATCCACTACAGACTACCGTAACCGGACTTGGAGAAAGGGTAGTGTGTTTATGTCACCCAGTTCGGGGTTCAAAGAGTTTCAAGTTTTTCGTTGAGGTTGTTTGCGGCTTCCGAACATTGTTCCTGTCTTTCCAACAGGACTCTTCCCTCTCTTACCCTCGCCTCCACGCTGCGAGACAGGATGTGAAGAGTCTCGTCTCATATCTCGTTCCATCCAAACCTCTTCTTTCAAAAATTCCGAATCAACTCAAAAAATAATTTATTCAATCTTTCTCACTCCGTATCAAATACACACATAATCACGCATACAAAAAATGATGAGCACACTGTACAAGACACACAATCTATGGGGGGAGGGGGATGGGTCTAGGTCGAGTCTACTTCTTTCCGTACGCCTCAATCAGCATGCCGACTCCGTGGCCGCCAGCCGCACACGCAGCAATCACAGCGTACTGGCCCTTCTCCTCCTGTAAGGCACATTAGAGAGAGAGAGAGAGAGAGAGAGAGAGAGAGAGAGAGAGAGAACGCGTACCTTCAGTCTTCCGGCAGCGTGGGTGGCGAGACGGACTCCGGTGGCTCCGAAGGGATGTCCAATCGAGAGAGAACCGCCCCACAGGTTGATCTTGCTCATGTCAAGACGGCCAAACTTGCCCGAGCGGCCCATCTCCTTCTGCAATCACACGTTCAAATCCCCCTCCCATTCTCATTCATGCTCTCTGTCTGTCTGTCTCTCTGTCTTCTCTCTCTCCCTACCGTGCAGAAGTGGTCCGAGTCCATAGCGTTCAGGTTGGCGAGCACCTGTCCGGCGAAAGCCTCGTGAATCTCGAAAGCGTCAATGTCCTTGAGCGTGAGTCCGGCCTGTAATACGGTACGATACAATAGTAAATATTCAAATAACAGTACCCTAGCGAATTAGTATCCCTCCCTGACTTGTACTGTACTCAGAACAGTACCGACTACCGAACATTCAAATTACACTATCCCAGCAACTACAGTACCTTCTCGACGAGCTTGGGAATGACGTAGGCGGGCGAGAGGAGGAGCTGGTCCTTGGGATCTTGCGCCACGTACATGTAGTCGCGAAGGTACGCCTGCAAATCGACAATCAATATCAATCGCTAATCAATCAATACCTTGGGGGTGTATCCATTGGCCAAGGCGTACTCCTCAGACATGATGAGGCAAGCAGAGGCGCCGTCAGTCAGGAAAGACGCGTTTCCTGCAATGACGCAAAATAGACTAACTTCATCTCTCACCCAGGCAGTGGGGCAAATAGCCTAGTCGAGATTGTCTCATCTAATGCAATGATACGTACTGCAAACAATTGACTGGTTCCTCACAAGCCAGCATCAGCACTATCACTATTGAATTCTCAGTAGGCAGAGACATTCTACTCTCCCTTCCTCTCTCCCCCCCCTCTCTCTACCCACCAGCGGTGACGGTTCCGTGCGGCTTGACGAACGCGGGCTTGAGGCTGCTCAGCTTCTCAATAGTCGACACGCGAATGCCGTTGTCGGCCTGAAAAGGCAACACGTAATTGTCAGTCACTCTGCACTCTGTCCATCCACACCTTGATCGTCCTATGTGCCATGTCCACCCTACCAGCCTAATCAACTCTACCATGTTCTACTATGTTCCCATGATCCCATGATAGTGTTGGTCTGTCACTCAGTCACTGTCCATCCGCGGACCATCCGGACCATCCATCGGCAGATCAACCGCACCTTGATCGTCTTGGGCTTCTTTCCGTCGAGGAACACGGGGATTATGTCGGTGAACTTGCC
Organism: Rhabditoides inermis; assembly: GCA_963966185.1. Lineage (NCBI taxonomy): Eukaryota > Metazoa > Nematoda > Chromadorea > Rhabditida > Rhabditidae > Rhabditoides > Rhabditoides inermis. The sequence continues at coordinate 1,321,543 of CAWZYM010000087.1, read as the reverse complement.
AGCGTCGGCAGCCTTCTGTGCCATAGTGTGCGAGCGGATCGCAAACTCGTCCTGGAAACGGATGCGTAAACAACAACAACACCCACTAACCAGCAAACAACAACAACAATCACCTGCTCCTTCCTGGAGACTCCAAAGGCGGCGGCGAGCCTGTCGCCAGAGTGTCCCATAGTCTCGCCCGAAGTGAACTCGGCGACGGCGGGCAGCTCGGGGGTGAGCAGCTGCGACAGAATCTGTCCGCCCAGCTTGATCTTGTCGGCCGGCGCCTTCGCCTTCTGGATGCCCAGCATCGCCTTGCGGCACTGCAATGAGACGTGTTGACAATCATTCATCGGCACAAATCACACACGAGTCATACGTTCTAACCTTCACCTCTTCTATCCAACCAATACAGTACACGTCGCTACCATCTTTCCTATGCACATAACTCACATAACCGATGACGTCACTCATACCCACCCCCTGCTCACCTTCCTGCTGTACCTAATGGGCACGTCCGAGAGCAGCTCCACTCCTCCGGCCACGACGGCGTTGGCGTTTCCGGTGGCAATCATGCCCATCGCCTGCGTCATCGCCACGTTGGACGAGATGCACGCCAGGGTGACAGTGTGCGCGGGGATCTGAGAAATGGTATTGTATTCATCTATCTGACTAAATGTTGCTGTTGTCCTTTTTCAGCACGAGAAAACGGGAACTCTGAGGATCCGTAACGGCAAAATTCCATGATTTTGGGTTTCGTGTTTTCGTCGTTTTATGGGGTACTCTGACCTTGTCGGGGACGCCTGCGAGGAGGGCCGCCTCCCTGGCAATGTTGCTCGTCTTGCACTCCTGGATCACCGTGCCGCAAATGATGTGGTCCAGCTTCTTGTAGTCCAGGTTAGTGCGCTGCACCAGGGCTGAAACGAGGAACATGACAGCATATAGAAAACAGCAGCAATGTGAACAACATTACCCTATCTACAAGTCACCTCCTCGCAGACTAAACACTTGTTTGATGTTGACGTATTCTTGATATCGGTAGTTAAGCAATCAATACCAACAAACTCCTCATTTTTACTTTTTTCGGAAATGAAAGCACCCCCGAGCTTGTTCTATCCGTGTTTACCCACCCTTGATGGCCTCCTTCTGCAGATCGACCGCCATCATGTCCTTGAACACCGTGCCGGACACGCAGAACGGGGTGCGCACCTGTAAACAAACATGTAAACAAGTAAACAACAACAAAAACAACTCACCGCATCCACGAGGACAATGTTGTGCTTGGCGGCGGCGCTGGCGGCGCGAGCTCCGCTCACCACTGAAGTCGACGCGCGCAGCATGACCCCTCTGCAAATGGTCCCTTACACAACAACAACAACAACAACATGGTCCCTGTGCTATCACCAAGGCGGAACCTTTGGTGATAGCATAGTCCCTCAGAACCGTTGTGGGTACAAAGGTCACGACGAGCAGAGAACGCGAAAGCAAAGACACCAGACGAACCGACTAGTGAGTGGGAGGTGCAGGAAGGAGACTGGCGACGTTGTCTCACCCACACACCTTCCATCGTGACAAAATAGACATGCAAATGGAAAAAGATGATAACCAAAAGTCACGCACTCTCATTGCCACAACTGCCCAGACAAATCGCGGTCGTTCCGTTATTGACACTAGCCCCAATCATCTCACAAAACATTGATACACGCCGATTACCAAACTATGCTAAGATAATAAAGCAAGAGAAGAAAATACAAGTAAACGAGTAATCGACCAAACGAACAGTCAATTCACTCAAGAAAGCGGAACAGCGGCGCAGAGAGAAAACACAGCGCGTCATTGGGAAAAGAGAAGAGAGAGCGCACTTTGTACTCTGTAGCCTGCTCGCTATCGCATCTCTCTCACTGACCCGCATTCTCGCTCGCATCAAACACAGATAACATCATCAGACTAGCGACTACTTGATAGTATAAATCAATCGATAACAACATCCACAAGAGGGGCTCTCCGGAGACCAACTGGTAGGTCGACTGGACAGAGGCTACAGCGTGCTCTCTACTCTGCGAGCCCGCCCCGGCCACGTTTTGAGAGAGATATCACAAACGAAACGCCCTTGGACAGATAAAACGTAGGGGGAAAGACGTTCGCAGACTTTGCACTATGTACCCTGCACCAGAAGAGAGTTGAAACAAATAAATAAACATACGCATACAGATCAGCATTCACTAGCATCGCTATAGTGGCAATGTACAATGATATTGCAGTGATAAGGATAGTCGACAAACAATGAGTGTAACTGGACTCGTCGAGACAACAACAACACTAACACACAATCAATCGATATCCGGATAGCCCATATGAAGACGCATAGAAAGTATATGATGTCTCTACTGGGATGAGATGTCAACCATACAAGATAGAATGGAATCAGATATGATTTTCGCAGTATCTACTACTATACTGGCACACAAAACGCTGAGGGTGAGAGAGAAAGAGAAAGAGAAACCTCTCCGCGTTCCCGAGATAGAGAAAGAGAACGAGAGAGAGAGAGAGAGAGAGAGAGAGAGAAGGTGAGAGGGGAAGATAGTATTAAAAAAAAAATTACGGCGATACTTGATTATGTATCTCTGTTGATCTTTCTAATAAGGATCTTTCTGGGGATTTTTTTGAGACTGCGCGGCCGTTCTGACGTGTGAGTGAGATCCTTCTGAGGGTATTTTGCCAGCAAAAGATCCTCAGACCTCTACTTGACATCGAAACTCGTTCATTTGATGTTCCAGAAACATGAAGGTGTCATTTCCCCCGTTCTTCCCGTCATGGGAGGAGTTGTGTCGTGCGCTCGCGTCCGCAAGGTCTGTTGCCTCCTCTCTCCCTCTCTCCCTCTCTCCCTCTCTCCCTCTCTCCCTCTCTCCCTCTCCCCTCCCCCCTCTCTATCCCACTCCCTCTCTCCCTACCGTATCCCATCCTTGTAGAAGCCCCGCCGCGACAAGGACCGCTCCGCGTTCCCGATCGGTCACCTCCCGATTGTGGTGGTCCGCTATCATCTCCTGCCCCTCATCGACAAACAGGTCAGCTGATTTATCCGCTTTTTTCATTATGATCATATATTATTATCGATTCAATGCATACGTAGAAACGAATCACTCAACCAGTCTCCGGACCCGTTTCGATGCTACTAGTGGATCATTCTTCACCAGTGTTCAGATAGCTTCGAAACAGTCACCTGAACTGAAACAACGTATTCAGACATTCCGCTCTCTGTGTCTCGTCGACTCTGCCGCCGCATTCTCGTTCCCACCCAACTCTGACGTCGTATACAAGGACGAGACGCTGAAGATTGAGGTCCTCGCCGGAACGGTGAGTCAGAGAGAGAGAGAGAGAGAGAGAGAGAGAGAGAGAGAGAGAGAGAGACGTCACGCCACAGCGCTCCACCTACTCGGACGCGCGTGTGCTTCTTCGCGTGTTCCGTCGTCTCCCCCCTCGTCTCGAACTCTGTGTCACTCTCCGTTTGTCGTTTGCCGGACAAACGGCCGAGGAGACCGTCTCCTTGCTGGAATGGTACACGACATGCCACCACCACCTGCCGCCTTTCATCGGTAAGGCATACTTGAGTACGGTAGTGTACAGTACCCTTGCAGCCCGCTGTCTGGAGCGGCTGCGGACGCGTCAGCACATCACTCGAGTGTGGGCGTGCTATGATGCATGGAATGAGTGGGACTGGTACGCGATGAGGGAGGCGCTCGGACACGGATTCCACAAAACACCCATGTTCGCTGTGAGTCACTGATGTTGTGGCAACACACCAAACGAATATGTGCTGGTTCGAAGGAGATTTTCTTTTTCTTCTGTTGAGACAAAAAACAGTGCAGCATTTAAGTCGGTATCATCTGTGTTTACGTGTGAGCAGTTCGTTTTATTGAGGAAATTCGATGGGTACGCGATCAAAATCAAGTTCCATAAAATGAGTGTACAAGTGATGGGACGTTGCAGGCTCGCGACCTCTTTCCGGCTTCGCTGCTCGACTGGATGTCTACGCTGCCCCACCTGAAGAATCTCCACGTTCAGAGATTCCGCTTCGACCAGCCAAACATCTGTCAGTCATTTAGAGGCACAGTTTCACATAAAAAATGAATAGGGTATATTCGATAGATCATGACGTCATTATACAAGATCAATTTAAGATTTCGCGTTCTTTATTTCCTGTTGCGCCGCGCACTTTGACTTTGACTAGCACTTTGACGCTCGGAACACGAAATCGTAGTTGCGACCACCCATTTCGTCCTTTCAGACTCGCGTTGCGGTCAACTCACCGCGAGCACCATCGAATTGGAGGCAGTCTATGAGAATCTCGATTCGGTATGCCTCTATAATCATAAGATAGTAGATATTACGCAATCAAACTGCTACCATCTGTAATCATATTAATTAAATTGTGCCCGTTTCAGCTGTTCGATCGCTGCGCGCGGACTCGAATGGTCGATCTACACGCGTGGCATCACGACAACTTTGTCAGTTTCTACATTCAGTACACATCCCTCGAACTGCTGCCATATAACTGGCGATGAAATACTCGATTAAGGCGAGGTCAGACTCGATTATATTATGTATCAAACATCCGCTTTATGATACAAAAAGACGCTTTGTGAGGATCATTCTGGAGGTGCGCGGCCGTCTTTTTTCGAGCAAATGTTGAGCAACTCCTGTGATTCGGCCCGCACTGTTCTATGACCCACACGCGGCACGATAGGGATGATTGCGAACAGCGAGTGATGCTCGAGTCAATTCGAAATGTGGTCGATATGTACAGTCCAGGGAATACTTAGTTCCACCACCACTCCGCTCGTACACCCCGCATTTTAAAATTGCGCGCGCGCGAAATTTTGAGTTCGAATGTTGTTATTTAAATCGCGTGCTCTTGATGTCTATCGATTTCTAACCGCCTCGCACTCTCTTCACTCTTGCGCTCTCTCATAGCGGCAACTGATTTGTCCATCCACTGTATTGATGAGCATAGTTTTCATGAATCATTCGACTGGTTTTATGCCTACCTGGGAGAGATGCTGTATAACGCGGGCATCCGACCGAGGCTCTCAATCCGGAGCCTGCTCGCCAGTTTCCAGTAAGTCTTTGTCACATGTCCGTTGTTCTAGTGTCATGCGCATCAACTCATTCCTATCAGAATCTGAATCTGAATGTTTATCTCAAGTAGCACATATGTAATTACGTACGGTGAGGTTACGGTAAAATACAGTAATGCATTCCAATTCCATTATTGCCACTTCACAGGTTGAGCGCGCTCAACCTAGCCCCGCTGGCTTTTCACTGTGAGAAGCTCGATGTTGGTGTGGAGGTCAGCAACGTCAACCATGAACAGGTAGAGATGGAGAGAGGGAGAGGGAGAGAGGGAGGGAGAGAGGGAGGTAGAGAGGGAGGTAGAGAGGGAGAGAAGTAGAGAGGGCGAGGGGTAGAGAGGGGAGAGATAGAGAGAAAGAGAGAGAGAGAGAGAGAGAGAGAGAGAGAATGTTCAGGGCACCTTCACTGTCTACGACATGCTCAACTTCTACGGCTCTCTGACGCGCACTCCGAACGTGAGAATTGAGAATATTCGAAATCACTCTAGTTCTGGTAGATAGTTTGTGCTAGTATCGAGAAAAAGGAGCGAGAGCGAGAGAGAGAGAGAGAGAGAGAGAGAGAGAGAGAGAGAGAGTGAGTGAGTGAGTGAGTAACCCGGCTGAATAACATTATACAACATCAACATTATACCATGTTTCAGCTGGGCACTGTGCGGATCGACCTCTCCAATATGGAATTCGGCGACCTCGCCACTGATCCGTTCGTTTTCAGGCTGATCCGGCTGCTGCGAGGTATCTCCCTCTCCTCCTCCCCTCCTCTCCCTTTCCCTCTTCCTCCCACTCTCCCTCCCTCCCTCTCCCTCTCATCCTCGCCCTTCAGACATCCCGGCAGAGGCGGTGCGTGTGGAGCTGTACATTCCCCCCGAGGACGTGGAGGAGGGAAGGGAGTCGAGGGAGCGTCGCGCCCAGTGTGTCCGCCACATCGCCAAGAGGGCTGGCTGCGTGGTGGAAGAGGTCAGGGACAAGCGCCGCCGCTACCACATCCGGTTCCAGCACAACGGATGGGTCATGTCTTTCCCCGATGATTAGAACCTTGGCAAACGATAAAGAAATAATTTTATCCACTTCTTACATATTATCAGTTATCAATCATCAACAAGCATACAACGTCATCTAATCGAAGGAGACATCAATGATAGGAGAGAAGGTTGCGATCAGACCGGATTCACTTAGTTTCTACTACCGGCACACACAAAAAGTCAACAACAAAACCTAACAACGTGTAATGGATACATAGACATACAATGATCAAATGATAAGACAATCAACAACAATTTCGACAGGACAACAACGGATCACGAAATGAGAGAAAACTTATTCTAAACAACAATACACGGCAGTTGACATTACAAAGTACAGTATCCTCTCCTCTTCACTCCATGTCGAGCGGCTGAATATACTCCATCTGTTGCATCTGAAACAAGTACGTATTTTCCCTACTCCATCCAATCTACAGTAATCAAATTTACAGTACCACCTCCGCTACAGCACCCATCTCAATCTACAGTACCACTCTCGCTACCGTATCCCTTATTCAATCTACAGTACCCTTCCCCGACTACCGTACCACGTCGACGTGGGGCATGTCGAGGTCGTGTTGTTGGAAGGCGAGATGGCGGATCTCCATCACTTCGCGCGAGATGGTGCGCACCGCCAGCCTGCAACATCATAACTCATAACCAAACCCTCCCACCTTCACCGCCCACTAATGGTTAGAGGACACTGTTTATAGTATCTACGTGATTAGAAGCTTTCCCCCACGACCGAAGAGTAGAATCTGTCTCTTATCCGCTCAAAAATCCCCAGACTCTACCAGATTCTTTCTTGACTGCTTCTCCCCATCCACTTATTGCGTTCATCAAATCCTACACCAATTACCCTACTCAATTACCCACCATCACCGCATGCATCAACTATCTCAACCTCCTCTAAACCAGCTCCCTCCCCACCTCTTGACAGGCGTCTCAAACACGTGCAAGAAAGTAGTCTAATATGATCTACATGCTACAGTGCCGTCCCCGACGCACCTTTTGACAAGCTCCCTCAAGCTGACTACCCCCTCCCCTCCCCACCTCTTGACGGGCGTGTCGAAGACGGGGGCCTGCACCCTCTGGACGACACACTGCACCATCTCGTGCACCCTGTCCAGGTCGTCTTCCTCCAGCGCCGCCCGCATACACACGTACTCGCAGTACAGCTGCCCGCCAGCGCCCCAACCCTGCAACATCATTAGCCGTGTTAGTTGTCATATTCAGATATAACGATTCCGGATAAACGATTGATTGAGCTGTCTGTGATCATTTATGTGCTTTGACCAAGGCATGTCCGCCTCCCCATCCCTTGCTTCCTTTCCCTATTCCTATCCCGCCAAACCAGGGCGGAACGTTTTCCAATCGCTTGTCGCTACTGCGACCCGTCTATCCGTCTGTCATCTGGGTTCCCACGTCGTACAGCCCGTTCACCTCTCCCACTCACCGCTATCCTCTCCGCGTATGGCTCGAACACGCGGCACAGCTCGCTCAGCTCGGCCAGCTCCTCTGAACACGAACCATTTCTATCATCAAAAGTATCAATCACACTCGCATTCTGTCTACGCATTCGTCGCCACCACAGTCCATGTTCCCAGCTACTGTCACCATTGTGAGCGAGCAGAGACATCCAGCCCCCCCCCCACTCACCGAGCGCGATGCAGGTGGGCGCGACGTGATCAAAGAAGAGCTGGTGTGCGTGGGACAGCTCGCCGGCCGCCAACGCCGCCCGACACTCGCCAGTAGTGTCACCCGCTAGCTGAAACGGAAGCCGTCTCGTCAACAACCTTTCATTCAATACATCAGTCCCTCATATCCTCCTTCTCCTGGCCTAGTCCTGTCACCCATCTGCGCCTTTAGCATTTGTCCTTCATCCCCTTTTTCCAGATCTCATCGTCATTTCCATCTCAATATCCTTTACAGACCCGGATCCCCCCTCCCCCTCACCTTTGCCCGCAGCATGTCTGCCCTGGCGACCCACTGGGCGGGCAGCTCCACCAACTCGCGCATCTCGTTCACCTCACTCTCCTCCACCGTCCGCTCCACCAACTCCAGCAGGCACGACGAGCGACTGCAATATAAAAGTAGTACAAACAACTCTACATCACCACGTGAAATAATATCACCGAGGCTGCCACGTGACATACAGTACCGCATCGACCCCGACGACTGTGGACTGTCACTCCCCCCCCCTCCCTTCCACCCACCGCTGATCGTTGGCAATGTGCTGTAGGACAAAGGCGGCCATGACGGGCAGACCGGCAGAGCACAGCTGCTCCGCGTAGCTCCTGCAACACAGGCACATGTTCATACACACTTACACTCAATCGCCTATTCATTCCGTTCCTCGGCTCCTTCCTTCCTCCCCACTTCCTTCCTACCCCCTCCTCACCTGTGCATCCTCTGCTCCGCCTCGGCCGACATGTGGTTGTAGCCCGTCGAGCGCAGCACCGTCCACGTGTGCCAGCTGAATAAGATGAAATCAAGAAAATACGGCAAGAAAAAACGGATAGACAAAGTAAACAAACATTCACTCAACACATATCTTCTACCCCCAGAAAATCCGATGCCGCAAAGCCAGTCCCTAGTCGATCATCCACACAACCGCCACTCACCACAGATGCCAGTCTCCCTCACTCCCCAACGCGCGGACCGCGTCGAGCACCTCCTCCACCGCCACACTCCTATCCACCGCCAGCCGGATCAGCTGCCAGTGCGCGTGCCCATCGGCCAGACCAGAGCCGCGAGCGCCAGCCTACAGAAATCGTGTATTGTCTCCATCTCACTCCTCCTCCCTGTGACTTGTTCCGTTGTTCAAAACATATCATTGAAACTAGATATTGTATTGTTGTATTACACAGAAAGCATTGATTTACACAACTGACACAATCCGATTCTCCCCCACCTCATCAAACATCCTGGCCGCCACTTCGAGACTCGTCGCCCATCCTCCTCCCAGCCACCACACGTGCACTCCCAGAGACTGCTGCCAGGTGAGGCCGTCCAGCACATCCACCGTCTCCCTCGCACCACCAGACATCGCGCGTTCCGCACTCCTCCTTCCAGCCATCACTAGGTAGCACTGCAAGCAAAGAGGTTAAATCGCGGTCAGTCTCTTCCAATTTCCAAACTCCCTTCGCAACTGTCTTCGAAACACTACCAAGAAGTGTCGATGGCAGTTTTGAAAACTGCACCACTCCCATCCCCCACCTTGAGCAGTGCCGTCTCGACCAAGTGCAGCGAGGCGTTCCTCTCCCATGCCGTGATCTGCTCGTCGAAATACTCCCTCGTGCAGTCCACATCCACAGTGAACACTGCCAGCATAGAGGCGAGGTGGACGAGGCCCGCGTCCGCCGCGGAAGACACCGCAGCGTCCAGGTCGCCCCTGCAAAGGTGTCGTCTCTCGCAAACACAAATTGCCCTGACAGCCTCCTTTAGGAACGCATTCGGGGATCAGTCAGTTTTCAGAATATCTCGATGAACAGCTGAGAGAGCTACCGAGATGCATACCTGCACAGCTCCCTCCACACCTGGCCGGCCTTCTGTCCGCCCGCCGCGCTCTCCTTGACGACCATATTGCGCGTCTCGGCGCGCAGCCACTCCCCGACCGCCTCGCGGCGACGCCACAGCCACGAGTCTGCAACCAACACACGAATCAATCACTCCGCGGCCGAGTAGATCATTTAGAGCATTGCTACTGCTAATAAGAGCGACGAGTGGCGCGTGAACTGTGAACCACACTCATGACCATGACGGCATTCATCCACTGTCCGCAGCGGGTAATTGTATGTCACACCGTTGCTTGTCAACGACAAAAGTCTATCCTCCTCCCCGCTCTCATCCTCATCCTCAATTATGAGCGGTAATTGATAGGATGACAATCATTTCAATTGTTTGAACTCTCTCCTCCTCCCCCTCACCATTGTCCGTCTTGTGCGCGGGGAACAGCGCCTGACACAGCTTCCACAGCCGCTGCTCCGCGTCTCGGTTGTCTGCAACACAACTAGGTATCTCTCCTTTCATCCATCCAATACAACTAGAGTGTGTCGGAGAGAAAAAAGTGAGAAAGAGAGTGAGAATGCGAGAGAGACAGACAGACAGACAGACATTCCCCTCCACCCACCCTGCTCCGCGGTGGCGATGAACGAGTCGATCAGCTCGGCGTGCTCCTCGGACGGCTTCCTTCGGGGAGCGGCGATCTGACCCTGCAACACCGACACACATAAGTTGTGTTATATGAGAAACTTTTTGAGAAACAAGTCATTCAACAAGCCGACAGTTATAATTTTTCGAAAATCATCATGTCATGTCCAATGCATGTCTCATCCCAAAACTATGGCAAACTCATAAACGACCATTTTCACAGTCCACTCTCACAACTAACACATTTTTTTCTTCTCGTTTTTTCTCGCGAGTTCGAGGCTCTACGACTCTATCGAATCGATAGACCGAAACGAGATCTTGTAATGTGAGTGTTCGAGGCGCAATCGCGCATTACAGGGATGTTACAGGGGTGAGTTGATAGAGAGTGACTTGAACATGATTTCTGGTTTGTTAAATGGTGCAAGGTGCATACTATAGCAAAGGCAATATATGGTGTTGATTGGATGTATACGTGGATGGATTCGAAGAATACTAATAAAATCTAGGGAATATAACGAACGCTGAATAGCATTAACGACACTTTGTTTGGTTCGCTCCATATTACTATGTGACTTGCTCTCTTTCAGAATGCGTCTTTTCTTGTGTCTGAGTCTGATGCTGCTGTCCACTGTGAACGCCTATGTGCCGATAAAGAGGGGATCTCCAGTGTCCCGTGATTCTCAGGCTTCCTCAGCGTTTGACGAATATTAACTCAAAGGAATACCGGCATCGATAGACGATATATCACAATAATAAACGCATTTTAATATGTTTCGTGATATGTATGTCCAAAGAGATGCACAAAGAGAAAGAGATGCAATCGATATTCGGTATCTTCGTAGATATATTTAAATTAGTGCTGTGCCGATTAATCATGATTAATCGATTTTCCTTGATTAACCATGATTAATCGATTAATCAAAAATCAACCAGGTTTTGATTAATTGATTAATCAAAAATCTATTAATCATGCATTCGTTCATTCTTGATTAATCAAAAATCGATTAATCAAGGTTTGAAAAATTAATCAACCAATAAAATCCATACTTTTTTTTATCGTTTTGGCTATAACTTGCCTACTTTACACTTATTTCATATACGATTGGCCATTTCTGATGTGAATTCGACAAAATATACGCAAATTTCTTGATTTTGAATGCCATCGATGTTTGATTAATCACGATTTTGATTTCCTGATTAATCAAAAATCGATTAATCAACTGAGTTTTGATTAATCAAATCAAGAAATCGATCAATCATGATTTCCATGATTTTTGATAAATCAGAATCAAAATCATCGCAAAATTGTGATTAATTCCCAGCACTAATTTAAATCCCTTACACCAAACTCTACTTACAGCTTACAGCTCATCATAATATCAAATTCCAACTTCTATCTCGCTATCTCTCATCAACTGCTAGAACCATATCACCACACACCTCCCCACAACAATGTCCTCTCCACCTCCACAATCCCATCTCATATTCACACTCTCCCACCTCAATCTCGTCATGCCGCATCCGCGCACTGGTACTCGGATTCCTCCGCACCACCACCGACAACCTCTGGTTGTGCTCCAGCAGGTCTGTCAGCGTCTCCGAGTCCACCTCCTCTGCGCACGGCTGCGAGACGAGAGACACGCCGTTCCTGGCGGGGAGAAGGGAGCGCACCGAGAGACCGCCTGTAACACATCATCTGTCCACACGCAGACTAGAGAGCACATAACATATGTGAACAAGTCGCGAATACATCTCCCCCTCCTTCCGCTCCCCCGCTCACCGACAGCCCACCCGACCCTGCAGCTTCTTCCATGGCTGGCCGCCACGTCGATCACGCCCGCCTTGTCGGCAATGGCCGACTGCGAGAGGCCAAGGTGGGAGGAGAACGCGCGGACGGGCGCCCGCTCCTCCACCACCATCTTCTTCTCCAGCGGCTGGCGAGGCGCGCACACCTTGTCCAGAAGGCGCCTACAACGTTTACGATTTCGAGTTTTAAACATAAAACTATATGTACCTTGCGCAGGCAGATGATAAACTCGACTCACTCGCTCTACACATGGGCGCATGTTGGTGTTCGCTACCCAATATCAGTTCATGAACACATCCCCCCACTTACTCGCTCTGTTCATAGGGACTGAGCGTCTCCATCGGCTCCATCTTGGCCCTCTTCTCGGCGGGCTGTCTCCACGCATCCATCCCAGCCCCCTCTCCCTCCTCCATCTCCACACAAGACTCGTCCAGGCGGGAGGCGCGATCAAACGCCGACGAGGTACGCAGCAGACCGCCACCCAGGCCAATGCTCTGAACCACACTGGTAAACAACAACAACAACGACAAACAACTCCGCCACTCACTCTCGGAACTGCCTGGTCATCAAAGCGATCCGTGAGAACCGTCATCTGAAACCAGACCAGGTCAGACTTCCCCATCCCATCCCAATTCCCCTCCCTCTCCCACAGACAACTCTCACGCACTCATCTCACAAGCAATTTATCGTCATTCCAAAATTCCGGCTACACACGCACAACACAATCAGGCAGATGCAACAACACATATACACAACACTCAGTGAAACAAAATAACAACACGTGTAGTAAAACTAGGTAATGCAAGAAATCAGGCAGAGTCTCGAAAAGTCGCTCAACAAAAAAACCCCCACTACCTACCGGGCATCGTAAATGTCACAATTCATAATCATAGTCAGTCTAGCAGTCAACAGTCCTCTCCTCTGCCACTCCTCTCTCGCATGCTCGCTCCCTCTTCACACCTGCATTCCGTCTCCTCCCAGTCCAGTGGCCGCCGCCTCAGCCGGCTTCATCCGGATGCCCTGTCGCTGCACCTTGCCCTGCACGTCCAACTCGTGCAGCGACGCGTTCAGCGCCGCCGCATCGCCAGGACACACGTTCTCGTCCTCGCTCTCGTCGTCCTGCAACGACAATCAATCAATACAATACAATACAACCAATAGATAAATCAACGACTCACCGGCAGTCCGTACTTGGAAAAGTGCTGCACGCGGAACACCCACGAGCCGGTAGTGGCGCGGTAGTCCTGGAAAGAAACACTGGTTACACGCTCCCATCTCACTATCCTTATACCTAACACCATTCTTCTCCCCCCCCCCCCCCCACCCACCTTGAAATTGGCGTCCATGCGGGCGCTGACCCTCTCGAGCTTCTCCCTCCACCCCATCTCGACCAGCCGGAGCGGGTCGCGCACCGCCTCCCCGCTCTGCTTCTCCACCGGCCACACCCTCTCCAGTGTCACCTCGGCGGGTCGGTTCAGGCCCTGTCCGAGTGCCGGCTTGAGCGACTCGTCCGGGTACACCGTCACCTCCTTATGACGGAACACCACAATCTGAAAACATTCACAGTCATCCCAAGAAACCATGCAACAGCCTGATTAGTAAAGTTGCATCTTCAATTTGGTGCCAAAAACCCTTACGCTTACGACCATATTCGGTTCTTATGAGTGATTTGGTAAGCGTTAGCGCGCGAATACCAATTTCTCAATAAAAATTCTGTATGCTCATTATACCCACCTCATCGAGCACCACGTCCTTGAGCTCAATCCTGCCCGGCCAGAACACACTGCCGTACGTGGCGCGGCCGATGGTAAGTCCGTTGGGCAACACCACCCGATCGCCGTCCACCATGTCCTGAACAGACAAACATTCTAATCAAGTACAATCAACTTTAAATAAGTTCCAACACCCCTTCATCCCCCGCACCTTCATGAGCGCGATGCTCGGCTCGCAGAAGTAGTCGCCGCTGGCGAGTCGCACTCCCGCCGCCGCCACCTCCTTCTCCCTCTCCCCGCCCTGCTGGGGCGACTTGACGGGAGACTTGGCAGGCGACAGAGTCGTCGTGTCCGTGTCCGTGCGCTCAGTCACCTGAAGCACATCAAATCCAAATACCCCCATAAACAATATTCAAATCCACACTGACCACGTCGTGTGTGGTGACGATCGACTCGCTGGTCATGTCGAGGTTCATGCGGGGCGGGCGCTGCTCGCGAAGGTGAGCGCCGCGAGCGTGCGCCGCTGCCACAGGGTCCGCCATAGGGCTGCAAGTGGCGCGGTTAAACAACCATTCCATAAACAACAACACCCCCTACCTGAGCATGTCGAGCACGTTGTGTCCGTTGGCCATCTCCGCCGACGCAGCCGCTCCAGCTTCCTTGCGGGACGGCAGCTCGTCGGGATCGCGCGGGCACATGCCACGACCAGCTAAACATCGACATCATGATGTCATCATCGTCATTCCCGAATTCCCATCATATCTATCAAGAGCAGCCCCACTCTCCACTGTCACATCATGGCACAAACCATTCCCCTCTTCACTCACCCATCACCTCTCCGATCACGCTCGCATCGAGGTGCTTGACGTTCCTGCGGCCCGCCGATCCGGGCATCCTGTTCGCCCCACCTGACAGCGACACGTCCACGGCAGCGTCGATAGCGCTGCAAACACAATAACACATACGTTTCAAGATTTTACTATAAAGAATGCCTCAAAAAACGACTCGACTCAATCAATTCGCTCGCACAAACGCGCGCAAGCGAATCGAACGAGTTCAGCTGAGAAAAACCCATTCTTTCCCGATCATGCACAAACGAAATCGGTAATGCGTACGTGATAAATCGGTTGAGCCACCAAAGACATCTCCCTATATTCTCCAGTTCGCCATCAGTAAACGAAAAGTAAATACAACGTAAGTGTAAGTTACGTTGTTTCCAGTCCACCACCCACCTCGAATTGAGCATGCTGGCGTTTTTGGTTCTGCTGGCGGCCAGGGCCGAGTTGTTCATGGCCGCAGTGGTGGTGCGCAGGCCGCGGCCGAGCGTCGGCGGCGCCACCGAGGGAGAGTACGCCAGGTCCTGGAAGGAACGCAATGCATACACTCCGTTCGTCGTTAGGCAACAATCCAACAACTGACAAAGCAGAGAGAGAGAGAGAGAGAGAGAGAGAGAGAGAGAAAGAGAGAAAGAGAGAAAGAGAGAGAGACCCACCTTCATGACGGCGGGCGAGCGCAGCTTACTCGCGCCCCTGCTCACGTCGAGCACCTTGGAGCCCACGGCCGGCAGCTGCACCCGGGTCAGTGGAGAGCCGGCCACCGCCGGACTCGACGGACTCGCGCCGTTCACAGACTTGGACGCCAGGAAGCGCATCTGACGCTGCACGCTGCAACACACACACAACTTGGTTCATTTTCTCTTATCTTTTCTATCCCCAGTCTTGCTGCAAAGAACCGCCATCCCCCCACCCACCTGGTCGGGTTGGGCTTGTCATCGCTGTCCTTGCCGGTGGCTCCACTCAGCTTGAGGAGGGGCGAGTCTCCGTAGGGGCTGGCGGCCAGCTGCGCGTCTATCAACGCCATCTGCACCTGCAGCTGAGACACGTCCGAGCCGAGCACGATCGGAGCCGCCGCCGGAACAACCACTTGCGCTGAAAGTAGCAAACTATGCATGACTTTATCAAGTTGTACACAAAATAGACAACATAGTATTGCACTAAACATTATCATCTCATGTGCTGGAAAAAAAGACCACACATTCCAGTTCTTCTAATCCAGAACCCCTGACCACGCCTCCCAACACTCACCCGGTGCAGCAGTAGCAGCAGTGGCAGCGGGCGCTCCAAACAGACCTCCCGCCGGTTGAGCAGCGGGCTGCGCTCCAAACAGTCCACCAGCAGCGGGCTGCGCGGGCTGCGAGCCGAACAGACCGCCGCCTGCTGGCTGAGTGGTGGTCGAGCCGAACAGGCCGCCCGGCTTAGCAGCAGTGTTGCCAAACAGTCCTCCACCGGCAGCGGGTTGAGTAGCAGCACCTGAATAGAGGCATCAAACATTGAGAGAAGGGAGATAGCGGAGGGAGGGAGGGAGAGTGTGTGAGAGCTTACCAAAAGTGGAAGGAGCAGCGGCGGCCGTGTTTCCAAACGAGAATCCTCCGGTGGCGGCGGCGGGCTTGGCTCCGAACAGGCTGCTTCCCGCGGCGGCGGGCGCGGCGGTCGAGCCGAACAGACCGCCAGTCGCCGCCGGAGCAGCTGCAGCTCCGAAAGCGTTCGTAGCCTCAAATGCACTTCATCAACCGGGGTTTTGTTGCGTCCACGTGTATTTTTTGTTTGTGATATTATATTCATGTTCCAAATAAACATGGAATTTGATAAACATGGAATTTGATTTTGTCGGTAAAACAACGACAAGTCCAATATATACTCACAGGAGCAGTGGTGGCCGCTCCAAACGAGAATCCGGCAGTCTGAGCGGGAGCGGCAGTGCTGCCAAACAGACCGCCAGTCTGCGCCGGCTGAGAGCCAAACGTCTAAACATCGGTAACATTACTCCTTCCTACTCTCCGAAACTATGACAAAAATCAAGAATCATCCGGACTCACCGCTCCAGTAGTGGCGGCGCCGGATCCAAACAGACCGCCGCTCGTGTTACTTGCCGGCGCGCCAAAGGTACTGCCTCCAGTAGCGGTCGATCCGAATAGACCTTAAAGAAGACACTCATGAAATATGAAATGGTCCAACGACGGGCACGGGCGATGCCGTGTCCGAACAAGAACAACAAATTTCATCTGTGAACAAACTATAATAATAACAATGAAAATGAACCCACCTCCAGTGGCGGCAGGCTTGGCTCCGAAGAGCGACGATCCGCTAGTGTTGGCGGCGGGCGTCGACGAGCCGAACAGAGACGTGCCAGTGGACGCGGCCGGAGAGCCAAACGTGTTCGTCGTGGCTGAAAAGACATTTTGTGTAAACTATACAATATAAACAGTAAACACATTTCACTGCTACCTTCAACGATACATTACCGGATTACCGCATACCTTAAGAAAGCGTAAAGCAAGCAAGTCGGATAGGTATAGTTCCAGTGGTTCTTTTTCTACTATCCAAATAACTCACTGCTGCCTCCAAAAAGGCTCTTGCTCTGCGCGCTCTGTCCGAACAGTCCTCCTGTGGACGCGGCGGGGGTGGCGGCGGTGCTGCTCCCGAACAGCCCTCCTCCTCCACTCGTCGACCCCGCTTGTGGAGCCTTCCTGTTCGCCATGTAGTCGTCCACTCGCAGCTCCTGACATTTGAAAAATGTAATAAAAGGTAGGGAGGGCAGGCGACAATTTCGAAAATCAAATCAATTGATTGAGAAATGGTGCAGAATCCTATCAGAACACAAACGCACCTCCACAGCGTGCTAGGAATTTCGAAAATGTTCGCAAAACAATTGATTGCGAAATTGTGCACAATGTCGGAACGCACCTCGATACTCTTCGTCTCGTATGCCTTCATAGCCGTGATGCACATGTGCTTTGTGTTGATGTTCTGCGTGGAGCCGTTCTTCACCATCGTGTCCGACGCGACCGGCGGGTCGAACTTCACCGTCGTACCCGACTGCGTGGGCGTTGATGCTGCAATCATTTACCATGATAGAGAACTGTATGCACTCCGCAGCTCGAGCTATCTTGACTTCAATGTAGGCTTCTCCGTATGAACCAATAGTTCTGCAAAGCCACATTTGATTGAACGTAACTCACCGCCAAACATGCTGCTGCCTGCCGTCGTGCTGCTTCCGAACAGTCCGCCGCCGCCGCCGGTGCTGGCTCCGAACGTCGACTGGGTGGGGGTGGACGAGCCGAACAGACCGCCGCCCGCAGGCTTCGACGCGCCGAATAGGGAAGAGCCAGTGTTCGCGGCGGTGGATGGCGAGCCTGCAAGCGTGTACGGGTGTGAAATTGTCAATACAACACAAACACTTGTTAGTAATGAAGAAACAATAACCAATATAGTAAACGATATTTTACAATATACTTTCCATACCGAACAGGTTGGTGGAGGAGGTGTTGGCGGCGGGCGAGCCGAAGATGCTGGGCTTAGCCTGGGTGGAGCCGAACAGACCGCCCGTCTGCTGCTGCTGCTGCGCCGGCTGCGAGCCAAACACCGACGTTGCAGGCTTGTTCTGACCGAACAGCGACGAGCCTGCAAGATATTGTGTACGATGAAACTTGAGCGTTTGGAATTAGAATATACTTCGCTGTGGTCGGTATCTTCGAAACGTATTCAAAACACACTGTTTGGTTGTGTTTGTTTAAAAGTTAGCTTTTAAAATGCTAAGATTCAAATAGACAACACCCCGCACCTCCAGTGCTGGATCCGAACGTGTTGGTAGTGGACGAGCCGAAAGGCTTGCTGCCGAACATTGTGACCAAATGAGCAAGATTTGTGAGCTTATTACAATGTTATGTCACAGTATTCAATGTTTTCGTAAGGTAGAAATCAGAGGCAGCGTCGCAGTGAGAGCGATCGCCGATCTAACTCGCCTCCTGAAAACAACGGTATTGATCAAATGGTTCACTGAGGCTCTCTCTTGTACACCAACAAGATGAATCATTCAGTTATAGCACTACTGAACTAACATCCAAACATACAAACATAACACACAAGAAAAATAAACCAATTTGGTTGCGAAATGCGCGGGAATACGGATGCCACTAAATGCAGTAATGTGGAAATATTCGTACTTGTTGCGTGTACAACAATATTCCCCTATTCCCCCACGTTTTCGCGTTTTCCCATTTTTGTCGAGGGATTGTTCAAAAGGTTTCTTTTTTTTCAAGTCTCTTTCTCCAAAGTGTGTGAGTATAGTTGTGCATCTCATTGGATTTTAAATATGGAAAAATACCGTATCCTCTAGGGTGCTACCGTATTCTCTAAGAGGCTACCGTATCCTCTAGGAGGCTACCGTATCCTCTAGGAGGCTACCGTATCATCTGGGAGGCGTAGTCCATACATTTCCACTTTTCACAACATACATGATATAGTGGGCGCAGGCACTTCCCAAAAACAGGGGGTAATACCCTCCAAAATTTTCAAAAACAAGGGGTTACCCTGCCACGACTACTTACAAAAACATGGGGGTCTCTCTTTCCTGACCTTCTTGAAAACGTGGAGGTCTACTTTCATGCGCCACTATATCATTGGTTCACAATGTTCGGCCTCTGCCGTAGGGCAAAGGATGGACTACGATTAGAATACACAGCGGTGAGTGACCTAGCCACTGGCCACTCTCTTTCCGCCTCTCCGCATTCCCGCCTTTTTTCACCAGTCCTCACCATGATCAAAGTCGTTTTTTTGTCAATTCAGCGATTTAGCCGCGCAGATATATGTTTCTGTTGAATTTGATTTGCTATGATGTTATATTCTTATCATGTTCTCTATCCTCCTCCACTCTTCTTCTCCACATTCCACTGATATCCACAAACATCACTGTTGTTTCTGTTCGAATACATTTCATATAACATCCGAATATCAAGTCTTACAGTGCTTGCGTGATTCGGAGGAACCTCCTGCCGGAGCGAGCAACGGACACCGTGGAAGAACAATGACGACAGGTGAGGGGGCAAGTCGTGAAACTACTAACCATCAAGTATGTGTGCAATAAGTTTATCAAAATTGATACGTTGCTAATTGCTACTGTACGAATGCACTTTTTGAGAACGGTGGTGTGCACTTTTTGACTATGTTGTTGATGTTTCGAGTCAGATCCACTATTTCACGAGCGTCATAAAATATTAGAATGAGAGAAAGAGAGAGGGGCAGAGTGGGGGAGAGAAAGGAGATAAAAATAATAGATGCTTGCAGGACGCTGCTGATCGAATCTTGCGCATCTGAAGTTTCCGGACTCGAGCCGTCTCATCACCATTCGGGAAGCATACGCGAGGTGGGTGAGGAAGAGTAGTGATCAGTCCTTGCAATACTTGATACAGTGCCCGCGCATTTAGCTTCCTATTGACGCTTGAAAATTTGAATTTCTGCGCAAAAGACTGTGACTAGAAGAGAGGATGCAGACGACGAGCGCGCTTGTCTCTCTATTTCACACAGTCTCTCGCAATAAAATACTCTGCGCGGTCACTGTACTTAAACTACTGTCATGATGGTCCGGAGTTTCTCTTCGTGTTCATTGTAGAGGGTCGTTCTGCAGGCCAGGCGCCGTCCACTACGATATTGGCGCGAGCTGCGAGACGAGGTGAGTGCCCCCCCCCCTTCCCCCTTTCTCTCCCCTCCCTCCCCCCTCTCTCCTCACTCCCCTCTCCTCTCACCCCTCCCTCTCCTTCTTTCTCTCTCTCCTTCGTTCTCTCTCTCCTTCTCTCTCTTTCCTGCTTTCCTCCTCTCTCCTTCTCTCTCCTTCTCTCGCCCACTCGCCCTCTCCCTCTCTCCCCCCTCTCTCTCTCCTTATTTCTCCCTCTTGCTTCCGCTTTCTTCATCTATCTCCCTCTTTCTTACTATTTCACCTCCTTCCCTCTCTCTCTCCCTGTTCATTATAACCAATTTTATGGTGTGCTTTTCAGGCTTCAATCCTGCTCTACCACCAACTATCGTCTATGCCCCGAGTCGCTTTCGTCTTCTTCAGAAGGTAGGCCTTTAGTCTGTACGCTAGCATTCGGGCAACTGTCTGTAGGCTGACGGCTATGGGTTAGTGGTGGATGGTCTGTACGCTAGCATTCGGGCAACCGTCTGTAGGCTGACGGCTATGGGTTAGTGGTGGACTAGTGGTTTCAAATATTAAAACTCATTGAGTTTTATTATTTGGAACCGCCGGAAAACCTTGTGTTTTCCGGTGGTTCTACTCTATACTTTCGACTGGCGACTACCAGAAACCGGATGGCTTTGGAACACAGACAGGAGACGCTACCGTGTGAGTTGTATTGTAATTGTAACGAGTTAGCGCATCGATGCCTTCCATGTTGAATGATTAGATTAGGTTAACACTTCTTGCAGACTTTGCCGGTCGGTTGGCAGTGGTTCGTCTATCTAGGACACATCAACTTCCGCACTATTTGTGAGTCGAGGTGGAGAGAAAGAGAGAGAGAGAGAGAGAGACGAAAAGAGAGGAATAGAGAGTAGGACGAAGAGTTGCAGGAGATGGGAGGGACGATGGAGACGGAGAGGAGGTGCGGATTGTTGAACCTGTTCCATCTGCCTTCGGTGATCAATCGATAGACGATCGAAGAGGTCTGCGTGCGACCCAAGTTCGACGGACACGCCCTTACACGTCCCGCGCAGTGAGTGAATGGCGCTGTGGGGTGGGTGGGACGTTGTATCCTTTTCTTCATCTCTCTCCCTTCCCCTCTCTTCCTCTCTTTCTTCATCTCTCTCCCTCCTTCTCGTTGTCTCCCCCCCTTTCTCCATCCCTCTCCCTCTCCCTCCCTCGTTGTGTTTACACATAGAAGTATCCTCGAACTGTTTCAGGTATTCCCTGAAGGCGACAAGGATGGCAACATTTCGGTGCCGATTCCGCCCGTGAGAGAAGGAGGACACTTCCTCTCGCAACGGTGAGTCGTTCCATCTTCCCTCTTCCCCATCATTTCATTACGTGATTGTAGATGAGGAACATCCTGATAAGAGTCAGTATGTGCAGGTCTTCCCCATCTCGAGGATCCTAGTTTCGACCGCTCATTGAGCACGACCCTCCTCCCAGGCCAGCCAGTTCCACCTCTCAATGTTGTTATCGTTCACTCTCGTCGCTTCCGCTATTTCAAAGTGTACGTGTTGAATTGTTATAAAACCACTCTGATCGTTTGGCGTTGTCACTGTGTTTTGGAAGTCCGAATGGGTGAATGTTTCGATCCTTTGAAACAACTAGATAGGATTGAGACAGAATCATACAAACCTCACACAATGATGCGTGATGCCTGATGCGTGGAGAGTGTGGTGCGATTTCCAGTCCTGTGGTGCGGTAGAGCAATGGTGCGCGGCGCGATAGGCTATTTGCCCTTTTCACAGTTAATAATCAGCAATCACAAATCGTTTATCACACACGTGCAATTTAAAGTGAACTCTATCCTGACGACACGAATTTAACCAGTTCGAAATGTTGTAAGAAGAAATGTAACGGGGGCGGGGGTGGGTGGCGGGGGCGTATAAGAGAGGAAGAGCTGTTACTCTTCGTCGACGTCAATGTCGAGTGCCAGAACGCACTTGAGCTCGTCCGGAGACAGGTGGCTGATCACAGACTTGGCAAACTCCACCTGAGCGAGGAGTGAAAGAGAGAGAGAGAGAGAGAGAGAGAGAGAGAGAGAGACCTCGATGTTGTAGGTGCGCGAGCCGTCCTCGTTGAGAGGTGGCAGTGGCATCACGCCAAAGTCAATCCCGGCCACGGCTAGACAATCGATTTATTCATTGTTATGTACAAATAATGGAACCACGAACCGACAGAATCGGCGCTCGCACCGGCAGCGGCACGCACAAACGGCTCGCAATCGTCTAAACACGGACCATCCCAAAATCACAATGGTCCGTCCACTAAAGGGACCACTACCCACCGAGCAGCAGGCTCTCGGCGCTACCACCGGCCGCCTCGCGAACAAAGTCATGCTCCTCCATCGAGATCGAACACGAATCGGGCACCGAGTCAGTCAGAGAGCTAGGACCGGCGATGAGAGAGAGAGAGAGAGAGAGAGAATCGAGGAGATTGAGATCACAATGTTGAGTGAGGGATACTATAACAATATTGGAGATAACTACTTGTTATCGTCGCTCCACTGCTTGTACAGCTTTCCCATGTGGCGGGAGAGATCGGAGAGATCGGCCTTGGCAGACTTGCGCGCGAAATGAGCAAGGTCCTCGTCGGAGATGTGCTCCGGAGGGATCAGCGACACCAGACGCTCCACCTTCTGCAACGAATCTCTCCTCTCTCTCTCTCTCTCTCTCTCTCTCTCTCACCATGATCTCGCCGCGGTTGGCGCGCGTCCAGATCAGCACACCCTCGAACAGATCCTAAACATCCACAGTGATTCAAAGTACCGTACCCCTACAGTACCTCGACAGTCAGCTGATCGGGGAGGTGCTGGCGGGCGGCGATGAACAGTGCTTTGAAGGAGGGGAAGAGGAGCGCGGGAAACGACGGCATGTACATAAGCTCCGCCCACTTCACCGAGCACGACTGCAATGCGGTAGCTACAGTACACCTATCGTATACCTAACCAGTTCCGTAAGTACTCACTCAACAGTACTCACCCAACCCATAAGTATATACCGTACACCTAACTGGAATACGGTAGTTACTGTACCTCGAGCACCTCCTGCTTCCGCGCCGACGACAGGTTGAATACGGCCAGCTCCAGCGCAATCATCACTGCCTCTCCCTCCGCCATCTCACACACGCGCTGCTCGATCTAGGGGTACGGTAGGTTGGTGCGGGTTACAGTATTCGAAAATTTAGCTACTGTACATTGTACTGTGTTTTACTGGGTAAAAGTTGCTGGGGTACGGTTACTGGTTACGGTATCTACCGTATACCTCATCGAAGAGTCCCTTGAGCTCGAGCGCGTGCGCTGCCGCCATAGCATCCACAATCTGAAGGAATCATAATGATAAATTTCTTTACTCTATCTTATCTTTTTAGGTTTATGTTTTCAACATCCCTAGAAACATACGTTTGAGAGATAAGGTTTCCCAATCAACTCGTTATTGAGATCTATGTACATTGAAAAAAGAACAAGGCTTCTTGCCGAGATTGCTCATCTCACATCCCACTACACTAATTGATGCAACCACTGTAAGCAACAAAATAATCATGACCACAGTCCACAGTCGCAAACACTACTCCATATTTCACACAAAAAAATCACAAAAATCACAGAGTCATCTCTTACATCCACAGATACCTACAGTACCCCATATTCCCCCTACAGTATACCTGCAGGTACTCGACATTGGTCGTCTCTCCGTACATCCAGTCGAGTGCGAGGTCGACTCCGGTGGGCGTGAGACATGGCTGCTTCACCTTCAAC
Source organism: Rhabditoides inermis (assembly GCA_963966185.1). Classification (NCBI taxonomy): domain Eukaryota; kingdom Metazoa; phylum Nematoda; class Chromadorea; order Rhabditida; family Rhabditidae; genus Rhabditoides; species Rhabditoides inermis. Next base: position 1,297,472 of record CAWZYM010000087.1, on the reverse strand, counting down.
TGTTCCAGGGGAAGCACAGAGCGGTTCTTGTACTCTGTGAATGTTACGAGTCTCAATCAAATGAATTCAATCAGTTATCCAAGAACCCTCTTATTCTCCAAGGACCCCGGATTCAACCGGCTCAATGAAAACTACTTATTTCCAAGTTGTCTCAAAGTGAAACTACAGACCCACATGGTTGACTAAAAAAAATGCCGTCAGTCTCGCCAAAGAGGGGTTTTATGAAGCAACCCAGATGCAAGAATACGGAAGATTCTTAGTGAGTGCCCTACATCATAGCTTATGATGCGAAATGCACCTTTTTTAAAATCTTTGTGTAGGTGCGGTTCTGAGATATTCTTGTCAGGGAGCGAAAGTTGAGTCCGGAATCTACTTTTCAATCACTCGCATAATGTGGTGCACATTCAAGCTACTCCGGAACTGCATTCCACGAGCCCCGATTCAAGAGTACAGGATACACGAAAAGCGCCGAGCAGCACTCTGTCCCTCAATAGCTGCGATTCGAGCACAGGAACAACGTGGAATTCCAGAGTACAAAGCGCCGATCGAGAGGTGCTTGTCCTCTACCAACTCATACTTTTGAATGTAACTGCGACTTTTGAATGTAGCTGCGACGGCTTTTGAGAAATAACGTGGACGTTTGAATGGCACGTGAGATTTTTTCGAACCGAGAGTACAGAGCACACTCGAATCACGCAAAATTGCGAAACACTTTCCGGGTTTTTGAGCCAATTGATTCGTGATCTCAGAATATATTGATGACGTCATTAAAGCCAGATGACGTCATCCCCCTTCCTCACCGGCGCTCTTCATCATCTTGGCGAGAACAGGCGAGCGGATGGCGAGTACTTCGGAGTGCACCCTGCAAAGAGTACTGTAGACAGTAATCTAGCTATACGGTAGTTTACAGTAATCTACAGTACACCGTACCGGAAGATGGTCGAGTCGAGTTTGATCTGCTTGTCTGTCATCTTGTTGCGGCGAGGCATCTTCCCGACCTATATATGTATATATATATATATATATATATATATATATATATATATATATATATATATATATATATATATATATATATATATTAAATGTACTGTAGATTTCATTTTTTTACTGTAAACGACCGTATACCTAGATTTCTATTGAAATCATTTATACATCTTGTAATCCATCATACACTCAGGAGAGGGAGGGGGGGGGGGTAATTTGTTGAAGGAGAGATAAAGCATAGGAGGGAGGGGAAACACGCTATTATGTGCTCAATCAAAAAGGGGAAGTAGAGAGACGGGAGTTCCGAAAGCGAGACTATGCTGGCATTCTCTTTTGAGAGACTAAAAGGGAAAATAGAGAGAGAGAGAGAGAGAGAGAGAGAGAGAACCCTCACCCTCTTGGCTCCGTTGATCTGGATGAACATCTCCGGCTGGTCCTCCATCGCTACTGCAACACGCGTAAAGTAAACAAACAAACAAACAAACAAACAAACAAACAAACAAACAAACAAACAAACAAACAAACAAACAAACAAACAAACAAACAAACAAACAAACAAACAAACAAACAAACAAACAAAGGTCAACAACCTGTTTGTATCTTGACGTACTCGAGTTGCGAGTGGGCGCCGTTCGCGGCGGGTGGCGAGTGAGGAATGGTGGAAGGAAGGGAGAGGAGGGTGGAGGGAAGAGGGAGGGGGAGACAGACAGGGAAGGATAATGCGATCCTATGCGCCTATGCCAATGACACGCCCCGCCCCCGACTCAGCCCCTCGAAGAAGCGGAAAAGAACTTTTTTCGGTGTTGGTATTGCGTTTATCTCACTACTCACAAGGATATGGTCGTACCAATTGTTTTTCGGAACGTGACAAAAGAATGTTTCGATAGCGTTTTGGAGAGTGCTCCTGACCCCAATATGTGCCCATTCAGTAGCAGGCAATCAACGCGTTTCGTGATAAATCAGTCTTCATCAAACCTGCACTATGCATACACGATTTATTATGGAACAAAGAACGAACCGTTTTATCACACAAGACAATATTATGGCAATTATAGATTTGTGAGATGTGGTGACGTCATCATTTAGCAGATGACGTCATCAGATGGCATCTAGACGACGACGAGGCTGGGGCGGGGCGATTTGGAAGGGAGATAGCTCTCCGAGTCGATCATGGCGATATCGCTGTGCTGTTCGAAGTCGGCCCTGTGAAAGATCTCTCTCTCTCTCTCTCTCTCTCTCTCTCTCTCTCTCTACCCTCCCCCACCTCAGACTCTGCTGGCTCATCTCCACCATCCTCCGTGTGCTCTTCTTCCTCAGCGCCTCCTCGATCTCCACCTCGTCCTCATCGGCCAGCTTCATGAAGTTCAACGCCTGCAAATTTGGGTTGATCAATTTGATCATTTTGATCAGTATTCAGATTGATCAGTGTTCAGTCTGATCAATGTTCAGTACTTTCCATTGTATCTAACTGATTTGGATTGATCAGTCTGATTAGTATTCAGTTTGATCAGTTTGATGAGTGTCCAATCTGATCAATGTTCAGTACTTTCCATTGTATCTAACTGATTTTGATTGATCAGTATTCAGTCTGTTCAGTGTTGATAAGATCGGTGCATTGAATCTAGTAAGTTTTCTACATGATTCGCAGAGAAATTTACACAAAAACATACCTGTCGATGCTTCTCATAATTCAAGACGATCTTGGACGACTTTTCGCAGGCTGAAACGAGATAGTTTTTTTTAAACATTATTATTTTCTACCTCAGGGCTTGTCCTCACATATTTTGACCCTTCTTATCTTTAGACAGAGAAAATTTGGAGTGTTGATCTTACTCTATCAATATAGATTCTTTTTCTCCGCTAATTGTAGTACAGCAGACACGACAAAGTGATCAATTAAATCTAAATCATGAACTTTCACTGCTCACTATACTATAGTACATCAGGCACAGCGGTATCTGGATCATAGTTTTCATTTTCCAGGTTCTAGTCCCTTCACTCACTATAGTAATAGTTTTCATTTTCCAGGTTCTAGTCCCTTCACTCACTATAGTAATAGTTTTCATTTTCCAGGTTCTAGTCCCTTCACTCACTATAGTAGTAGTTTTCATTTTCCAGGTTCTAGTCTCTTCACTCACTATAGTAATAGTTTTCATTTTCCAGGTTCTAGTCCCTTCACTCACTATAGTACAGCAGACACAGGACACACAGCGCAGACACAGAACGATATACTTCTCGCTCACTCACTATAGTACAGCAGACAGAGCGGTATGATGGACAGCACTCCCATGCAGCCGAGGAACTCGGCCATCCGGTTGTTGTAGTAGCTGTACACCGACTTGGTATCCAGCTCCGAGCAGTACGTGCCTGGAAAATCAAGTGAACTGAGTTCCGACTCTCGTTTCAGTTCTCATCAGTGTGCAGATGTAGCAACAAAATTGTGCAACTCGTTTTTAGTACGTGCCTGAAGAAAAATATTGCAGAATGATATCCCCGTCATGTATGAGCAATCAAACAAATATGGAGAGTATGAGTAAAACTATGAGAACTGCTTATGGTTCACTCCGCCCTCTCTTTTGAAATGTATACAGTTATGCCGGGGGTGCGGCTCAGTGGATAGAGCGTTCGTCTCTCAATCTCACGGTCGCTGGTTCGATCCCCCTCGGAGTCAACCATTCTTGCGAAATTCACCAAGCCCCTGTGGTGTGGCAATCCACTCTCATGGTAGCCAGAAGGCGTCACAGCACCATCTACGGACTCAAGAACGGAATTCAAGACGTCCGACGCCAACCAACCCAACTACCTCTGCTGACGTCGTCGTAATCCAAGAACCCTATCTTGTTCTCGACTAGGAGGACCCCGGATTCAACCGGCTAAACAAAAAAAAAAAACAAAGTTATAGTTACTGCCGCGTGGTTCACTGCATTTGTCATACAAAAACCGTCCTAAACTTGGTTTACCATTCTAATCTTGATTTATTTGAATTGATTTGATACAAAACCCGTACAGTTTAGGTGATTTCAAACAAGAAAGTACGAATTGACGTATTGAGGCAATCAAATGGCTGACAAGATTGGTTGAAAGAGAGCGAGAGAGCGAGAGAGCGAGAGAGAGAGAGAGAGAGAGAGAGAGAGAGAGAGAGAGAGAGAGAGAGAGAGAAGAATACATAATTAAACTATTTTATCACAAATGTTATACTATGTAGGAGAAAAACATTTTGACCTTCTAAATGTCGTATAATTTTACCTGCAAGGCATATTGCATACGAATATTTAGGCGCCTGCTGCATTCCTTAGATGTGGTAGCCCCAATAATCCGACCTGCCAGGCATACTGTATGCGAATAATTCGACCTGCTAGGTGTACTGTACGTAAATATTTTGACCTGCTAGGCATACTGTACTCACCGGACCTCGGCGCGGTGCATGTACAAGTGGTGTTGCCCATGTCCGGCTCGCCATACGCGCACACTATCTGATCGCAGTCCGCACCCGACCAGTTGGCGAGGCACGCGAAACAGCTGAAGGAGGAATTATTAAATAGTAATTATTAAATATGTGTGATTATAGATAGTTCATCCTCGGAGACAGAGTTGAAAATGTTTTTTTTTCCTTTTTCAAAAAGGTCTTTGATTCTAAATAATTATTTAGGTCTTCTAAAGGGTTTGTGATTTGTCGACTGAGCCGATTGTGAGATGTTTACTACACTGTTCGATTCTTGCTCTCACGATCAGTGTATCGCTATGATTAACGATGCTGATTTCGAATGGTTTCCGTTTTCTCAACACTCTCTTTTCTCACAGCATTTTTTCTCCGTTCTATTGACCGAACAGACGTGGGATCAATAGCAGGTCTTCCCTGAATGAACAACGATTGTGCGAAGTTTAGCGAATGTTGATCATCGATTAGGTGCTAGTTGACTGTGATTTCTGCCCCCATTGGTGTCACATTGCAAATTGAAAGTTCAAGGCGAGCGAGAGTAATTCGAAATTATCCGGTCACACAAAGTGAGACCAGGAAGAGTGCACCTAATCCTGTTTAGTTTACAACGAGCCGTGAACAAGGAAAACAACAAGGAAAACTAAAATGTTAGGAAAGTTTTACAATAATTACATCCTTCACGCCGAACATACGGCAAATCTGAATCGAATATACGCGTAAAAAGCATGGTCTTCAAAAGTGGGAAAGATGATAGATGACCGCACACATCGCGCGACTTTGCACGAGAGAAGTGTCAAAAACGAACAGAACACAAACCGACCTTCCATCGGTGTTTCCCAGTCTTTGCAGTTTCATGTTTTTTTTCTCGACGGTGAAATTGAGCACACAATATATGAAATGTTCTGCATGCTAACAATTTGTCGCTCATAGTAATGAGGTAGAGGTGACAAGAGTTTTCAAACTTCAAGTTATCTCTCTCTCTCTCTCCTACCATAACCATAAATGAAACTTTAACATAGTAACGGACCTTCCATTGATGTGTCTTTGCATGTTGTCGCAGTGCATCTTTCGATGGCAGAACACTCCAGTCCACTCGGCCGCGCACTCACACATGTCCTGCAAAGATATCAGATTCAGATATGCTATATGTTTTCCAAACGACTTGCACAGGTCCTGCTAGGGTATGGTTCATCGAGGATTCCGGAGATCCTGTGGAGTACTGTTGCTACCTCGCTGAGGTTGCAGTCAGATAAGACATAACTAAGCTTTTAAAAATAAACAATTTAAAAATGTATCTTGTATATATTCATTGAAATAGATAGTATACCTGCTTTAGCTGTCCGTGGAGACACCTCTTTGCCGCCTCTCCGAGCGAGGCTGTCGCCAAGATGAAGAGAAGGTGCCTCATCTGAAAATTCTTTTGTTTAGGTGTTTGAATCCGGGGTCTTCCTAGTCGAACAGGGATCACAAATTATCGATTTACTGGACTGGAGAATGCAAGATTGCGGGTGAGTTGGAAATTTGCAGGTTAGGTGATCTCAAAGTATCGCCAGAGGCAACACAGTTCCACTCCGACCCGGAAGAAAAAAAAAGAGAACTGTGATCCACTTGTTGGTAAACTTTATACTTTTGCGTATTCGAGATCACTTCAAAAAAAAAAATCAAGTTCAACTTTATCTGATGAGTGTGAGAAACAAATGAAAAGAGTACAAACAAAAGAAAGAGAGAGATAGCAGCATTCAGTATGGTGCCAGTACAAAGAAGCAAAATGCCAAAACTCGCTGTCCCAAGAAGCGTCATAGTTCAAATATAGGACATATGTCAGCGAGACTGAATGTCTGGGAAGAATTCGCTGAGAATGGCGCGACGATTCGACTGAAAACGTCGATGATAGCGTAACAGATAGGTTTTCCCCTTTGCATTTCTCTCTCTCTCTCTCTCTCTCTCTCTCTTCTCTGTGTCCACCGATTTTTCTCTCGCTCGTGCCCTTCCGCCCGTTGACCTGTTATAGCGTTGTGTGCCCTGCAATCAACAAGACATGCATGCAAACAAAAAGTAAACCGCAAACAAAGAGAAAGACGAATGTGTTTCCGATGTTTATGATGATATGAAGACAATGTATTTTCATTAAATTAAACGTCTTAGTCACTTCCCCTCATGGCTTATTACCCGCCATAAGCTGTAAATGGACGCCGCTATGTGCACACAAGACAACGCGGGAATGTTGCGCGCGCAAAATTTCTTCTACATTTCGCTGCCGACATTTTTGAACTTTTTGAATGTTCCAGTCACTTTGTATAATGCTCATTGATGTAAAAACATTGTATATTCACCGTCCAACAATGTGAATACGTTATTTACCGGTTTAATGCTTTTCATCAGTGTTTTCGGGATCGAATCGACTTTTTGATGACATTTTGGTGACATTTTGGTTGAACGTCTAACACTGAAACATGTTTTGCAGATGAACTCGGCTAGCGGGGGCACGCTGGCCAGTCTCATGGACGCCATGATGGCCGACCCAGCACTATTCGACAAGGTCGTCCAGGGAGACCTGCAGGTACGATTATGACGTCATTTCAGCTGTAATATTGTATAATAACTGTATAATAACACACTGGATAACACTTAATAGTATAATACTAACTTAACGTTTCATGATTCTTTTGCAGAGCTTCCTGCACCCGGCACCGTCCGCCCAGCCCGCACCTGCCCCCGTCGACGGTCCGTGTCCCCTCACCGAGCTGCCGGACAGGATCCTTGATAGGTGAGATTGATTACTGGTTTTACTGGAATTGTAACTTTTATGTTTGCTCTTTCGATACCCGACTTACATAGTCAGAATATTACAGATAAGATACGGTAGAAACTTATTTTCCAGGGTGATGTCGCTGCTTCCCCTTCGTGAGCGTCTCCTCACCGTGGCACCGCTGTGTCGCAAGCTGAGGGACAGCGTGCGCAGGAGCGTCACCAGTGTGGGTCTCTTTTATAAACATTACCTTGGGATCTTGGAAACTATAGTGGGTCCCCCGTTTTGGCGGTAGGCAAGCTGCGAATCGTCATTCTTTTATTATGCACAGGCGCATACATGATGAGTCGAACGGTTGCTATCTAGTTCATTGCGCGCTATCTAAACCGGTGGACCGGTGTCATTTCTAAGAGAAATTCATGGAAAAGATTACTCATTTGCACATTTGCTACCGTCTTCAGGATTCGATATAGAATTGCTCTGAACTTGATTTGGAAATAACTTCGTTCAACGTTTTGTATGATTTCATCGAGAGGTGCATCGATACCATAGCTACAACTATATGATTGCAGTTTTTGAAATTTAGTGTTTTCAACAGAGTTAATTAGTAAAATGTGGATTACGTTATACACATAACTTGAAAACTAGTGATGTTATCGGTTGATATCAACCACCTGCATGATAGAGACTGCTTAGGTTTCTTCTGAGGATGAATTGACGTTAAAAAACTGAACATTTGTACCTACCAACTAGGAGTTTTCATATAGACCATACACTTTTCTCGAAATAACTCTTCGTTTGTTCAAAGTCGACCAAACTTCACACGTGTATACCTATTGACCCGCTCTACAAACGTATGATCTCAGAATTAAATTATCTTCTTCCAAAATACCGTAAGCATCGAATTATTAATGATACTTTTGGAATGAGGCACATTTACATTATTTTCTCATCTGTCTGCGTCATTTCTTCGGCCAAAGATAATTCGCCTACCGCCAAAACGGGGGACCCACTATATATCTGTTCATTCATGGTGAAAGTGAAACGGTGCACCCATAATGATCTATATGATCTATACGTAGATGACGTCACTCCATATGTTCAGGTGTCGTTCTACGCCGACTCGCTCGATGGCCTCTCGGACATGCAGATGAAGATGCTGATGGCTGTGTACGGCCCGCAGTTGAAGCACCTCAACTTCGACCTGTTCAAGTCGACCACCGTCGAGGTGAAAATCGGATATGCAAAGCGTCTTTACCCGGATTCGTGGTTGTGATGACATGTTCAGAATTAGATGAAGGGAGGCATACAGTAGGTGAACCGTTGTGGATGTGTCTGACAGTATGTGGTATGCCGCCGTGCCGCCCGCTCCGTGACTATACATATGACTCTGATTATCCGCATTCTACTGGAAACGACGCGAAGCGTAATTGGTTGATTTTTTCGGTTCTCTACAGGAAACGACGCAGTGGATGTGGCGCCAGTCCGTTCTGTCTGTGATGAAGATGTGCCGCCACCTCACCTCCCTCAACATACTCGTCTGCAACCGGCACAGGCTCAGGGACAACGACCTCGTGTCGGTGCGTTTTGTAGTTTATCACTTGTAGATTACTGTATTCAAGTTTAGAGTACTGTACTTTGACTGCACAATAACACCTTGTATTGTTTCTTCTTGTATTGTTCTGATTGCAGATCTTCCGCGAGTGCCCGCAGCTGTCAACTCTCTGTATCGACGCGCAGTACATCAACGGACACTGCTTCAACGTGGGTGGTCTTGTTCTATTGCTAGTGACGTCATCGTTCTTGTATCTTCGACGTAGGTGGTAGGTTTTCTATTCTGCCAATGAAGTCATCAACTCTCCTTATATTCTTTTTCGACGTGGGTGGTCGTTGGTCGATGTTGATAAATATGTATAAAATATGATAATGCCATCTCCCTTGCAGTCCGCGCCCTTCTCGCTCACTCGCCTTGAGATGGAGATGTGCTACCGTGTGACGGAGACATCGATGCGCACCGTGTTCACCCGCCTCCGCCGCCTGCGCACCCTACACGTATCGCAGCTCCTCATTCTATCCGATAACCTCATACAGGTGAGGGCGAATCAGAGATTTGTCCGGATTCCGGAATCACAGACAGCAATCCTATCTCTGTTGTATGAGCGTATTTTCGTTGGACGTATTCCTCCATTTCAGTCGATGATCCGCAACCTGAAGAACATTCGCGAGCTGTCGATCGTCTCGCACCAGGACAGCGTCTACTCGGGCCAGTATCGATTCGTTGATTATCGATTTTTTCCCGAATATTGATTATCGATTTTCCAGATCTCACTGGCAGCGGCCTCGGCGAGCTGGGCAAGCTGCGCCGCCTCAACGAGTTGTGCATCGAGGGAATCAGCGCCGCCACGGACAGGTGAGAGAGAGTGACGTCATCGCGTGTGAGAGAGTGACGTCATCGCGTGTTTTCTTTCTTGCGGTTCTGTCAGTACATGTAGTAGTGATGGGTAGCAAGACGCTTTGAGTGAATGGTAGAGAGAATGGAGGGAGAAGGAGAGAAAGGGAAGTAGAGAGAGAGAGAGAGAGAGAGAGAAAGATAGAGGAAAGTAGAGAGGGAGGAAAATGAAAGAAAGATGCTCGTTTTCAGGTTCCTCTCGGTCATCTCCGATCCGAACATGTCGCCCGCCGCTCGCACCATCCACTCGCTCTCCATCGCATTCTGCTACAACGTCTCAATGTGAGCGATTATTGATTTATCGTTTTTTCAATGATGACGTCATTGTGTTGATTGAGTAGCTATTAGAGATGATAGAGTGTTCTTGGTTGAGGATTGAGGTAGATGTCATGTTTTTTTTTAATTTTTTTTACTGAATGACGTCACATTGTATACCTTTTCCAGGCACGGTCTACAGAAGTTGTCGCGCATGTCGGATCTGGCGAACCTAAACCTGGACGGCATTACGAAGAGGTACGGTAGGGAGTGTGGCGGGATACTGTAGCTAGTGAGGGTTACTGTAGCTTAGAGGTACGATAGCTAACACTCATTCGCTTTAGGGACATTTCGATCGGACTGGAGCGCATCGCTTCCGAGGGCCGGCTACAGAGGGTAGGCCTCTCTTGCGCCTCTCTCTCTCTCTCTCTCTCTCTCTCTATCTCTCTCTCTCTCTTTTCTCTCCCCCTCTCTCTCCCCCTCTCCCTATCTCTCTCTCCCCCTCCCTCTCCCTCTCCCCCTCCCTCTCCCTCTCCCCCTCCCTCTCCCTCTCCCTCTCCCTCTCCCTCTCCCTCTCCCTCTCCCCCCCTCTCCCTCTCCCTCTCCCTCTCCCTCTCCCTCTCCCTCTCCCTCTCCCTCTCCCTCTCCCTCTCCCTCTCCCTCTCCCTCCCCCCCTTCTCTCTCTCTCTCTCTCTCCCTCTCACCTCCCCCTCTCCCTCTCCCTCTCCCTCTCTCCCTCTCTCTCTCTCCCTCTCACCTCCCCCTCTCCCTCTCCCTCTCCCTCTCCCTCTCCCTCTCCCTCTCCCTCTCCCTCTCCCTCTCCCCCCCCCCTCTCTCTCTCTCCCTCTCACCTCCCCCTCTCTCCAGCTCCTCCTCGCCGAGTCTGCCAACGTCTCCCCCGACTCTCTCCTCCGCATCGTCCGCGCCTCTCCCAAGCTCCGCCTCCTCGACATCACCAACAACGAGACCATATTCAACTGGTCGCTCGCCAACGGGCTGGTCAGTGTGGGGGTTACTGTATCTCTGGAAGGTAGTACTGTATCTGTAACATCATCATTAACGACGGAGCGGGGATACTGTACCTCTGGAAAGTAGTAGTGAAGTGTATCTGTAACGTCATCATTATCTTGACCCAAGGCTTTATTCAACTGATTGCTGGCTATTGAGCTGGTGAGTGTAGGAGGTTACTGTATGGACAGATGGCACTGCAATGTAAATACGGATACTGTAATTCAAGCAGACGAGTAAACTGTAACGTCCAGGTCTCGTTCTGGCAGGCGAGTCCGCCGAGCGAGCGCGGCCCGCTCACCATACTCACCGACGAACACCTGCCCTGGAACATGGTTATTGATTTATTGATTGATTATCGATTTTGTTAATTGATTGAATTCACAGCAAGTGTATACAGAATGTGAACCACCAACCACCACAAGAAGATATCGACTTATCGATTGCCTATATCGCTCGCTTGCAGGTGAGTCAGCCGGAGCCGGACGAGTTCGGCCGCCGGCGCGTCATGATTGTTCACCTGCACAAGCACAGCGTGCCGCCGTGAGTTGTCGAGTTAATCGATTTATCGATTGATAGATTAAACGATGTTTTATGAAGTTGCCTCGCTACAGTCTACAGAACAGAGAAAACTTTTTTAGGTTAGGTAAAGTACGAGATAGGTTTCCTCTTCGACTCTTTCCGCAGAGTATTCTCTTGACTTTAACCTTACCAGTCAATACAGTATCAACAGTAATGGACGAAGATTGTGTTGGCGTATTTTTATCGATAAAAATGAATGGATGAATGTGTTTTCAGCGGCGAGGTGCTGCCGGGTTCTGCCCTCTCGAACGACTCTCCCCTGCAGCTGCCGGCCGGCCTGCTCTGCCCCAGGCTGAGGAGGGGCAACAGGTGGGCACTTTGATTTATTGATTGGTTGAGAATTGCTATGGCGAATTGACGGAACACGATAGGTAGGAAAACAGGTATGGGGGTGGTGGGGTAAGGGTAATGTGGTTGATTTTGAACAGTTGACGTTTCGAACTTTGATGAGACCACTTTTTAAGCGTACGTACCCTTATGGTTGCAGGTACCGTCTTCTGTGGGGCGCGCTCGGTCCGACCAAGGACCCCCGTCTCGACTACTTTGAAGATCAGGTGAGTGCGGTTGTGCGGTAGTGAAAAGGAAGAAGGAAGTGTACTGTGGTATATGGTTGGAATTGGGAGAGCGCCTTTTTCGATGTAGCTGCTGTGTGAGTAGCGGTTCCTAGGTTGCACTTCCTATTATCTGTGAGTTCTGAGAGTTGTTGATAGTTGGTTTATGACTTTTCAGAATGAGATGCACACGATGCCGCTGGTGCCGGCGTTTGTGACAGATGGAGTCAAGGTGAGAGAGAAAGAAATGAGAGAAGTTGGCAAACTACAACCTACAACGGTAGATGTTGTCATATACATATCCATGATCCATGAACCATTAAAGCAGGTGAAACACGTGAAACATGTAAATAAGAAACAACACCAGGTTCCGATCGAGGTGTTTTCGTTATTTTTCTCTGAATACAAATGAACAAATGAATTCAACACAGACTGCAAACTAACTTATTTTATTTGAGAACAGATTAGGATTATAAAGTAAAAAAAAACTAAACTCTCACCAGGTGCCGATTGAGTTGCCCACATATGGTCCCGGTGCTGGGTGCGGTGGTGCGCAGTCGCTGTTCTCGATGCCTCCTCCCATGGCACAGCAGCAGCAGCAGAAGGTGCCCTTCGGGTCGTACGGAGGGAACAGGATGAACCAGGTGAGTTGTACTTCGAGTATAGAGTTTTCTTCTTCTATCACGCCTTGCATCCGGAACTGGTCACTTTGCGATGTTCACGCCCATCTACCATGAACAGTCAGGACTCGCGCCGCACTGTTCCAGTCAAGGAACCCCAATACCCCACTGTAGGATTGTGTGTGCTTCCAGATAACCCATCATGCTAACATTGTATGTACATGTCGGAATCAGGCTGATAAACAAAACATGTAGAGTTTTAGGTAAGGAACTAGTGTTGATGGTACTAACCTGATGTAGAGAAATAGTCTCTATGGTTTTATTAGGACTACAGCTCTGTAGAAAATATCTTGATTTTGTTTTCACTGTTCTCATGTTCTAGATGCCGCCCCCGGTCTCCTGTTCCCAGCAGATGCCACCCGCCTGCGTGCCCCATCCGATCGGCCGCCCCGTGCCTCTCGCTTCCATCCCGCCCATCGATCCCGCGGTGGGTACTGTAGTTTGCAATACTGTACTGTGTATCACGATGAAAACTAACTGGGACAGTGACGGTGTAGTCTTGCAGGCGCTGAATACAGTTTGTTTGTGGTTACTGTAGTCGTGGAATAGATTTATGGAGCTAGTACAGGTTCTCCAGTCCAAAATTTCAGTCGTCGGAAAGTTGGAGTTGACAGTTTCTCCATGCAGGTTCTCGAGCAAGTGCCGATCCAGCCTCACTTTGCCCTTCCCTCTCGCGCGCCCTTCCACAACACACATCCCATCTCGCAGCCAGGAGACGCGCACACTAGGGACTGGTGTGAGTTGGTAGTCTTTATGAACTCGACTCGAAGTGGACTCGTCATTGCTCTTCAAAATAATAGTAACCCAATGAATATTCACTATGACGGCGTGTCTTTTCACTATGACGGTGTGGTGACAAGGAATCAGAATGGTTACCAAAGTGGACACGAACACAAATGTATTGTTGATTTGAGCGACGGACGTGCTGTCGTTCCTTTTCAAATAAATAAATAAATAAATAAATAAACAATAATACTAAACTAATAATGATGTATTCCAGCGACGGACGTTCTTTCCCTGCTGTTCAACTCGCACGCCCTGGTCGACGGGGCGATGGTGGGGCCGATGAACGTGCGCGACGGGTGCTTCGTCAGCGGAGACAGGGTGGTGAGTGCGAGAGGGCGTATGAACACATATCTACGTCTACGGCCAAGTGTGTGTGTGTGTGGGACATCTGTAATGGGTGGTTCGTTTCGTCTGTGGGGACAGGGTGGTGAGCGCGACTTCACTTCTGACTTTAAAATTCGGACACGAGTCTTTTTGTCTGTTAATGTGTAAGGATTGAGATGTCCGTGATGAGTGTTTTGTCTTTGTCAGCGGGGACGTGTGTCTGTCTGTACATGCGCACCTGGGATTATTGAAATGTCCGTGAAGAGTACTTTTGTCAAAGAGGACAGTCTGCATCTGCCTCTGCCATCTATGTGGATTGAGTATAGCAAGTCTCATTCGTACATTGCAGATGGAGGACCTTCGCGACTCTGTGGCCCGTCTTGACCCGGAGCTGCGCTCTCGCTCGCACATAGACCACCTTCCCTCGAGGTCGGCTGGCGAGAGCTCCGCGGCTGGCAGACCGAGAACCAGCAATGCTCCCCCGCCCCTCCTACCCTCCTACAACTACTTCTAGGCATTGTGTCCCAGCAAGCCCCGCCCACTTTATGCCTATTTAGGCGCAGCGTTCACAGCGCCATCTCTCACTCTCCCCCATCTCGACGTTTACTTGGTTTTATAGTATTAGTAGCTGGCGCAACTCCTTAGTGCGCTCTGACCGCTCACTCTTCCCATCTCACTTGCCGGGGTCTCTTCGATTATCACTTGTGTCGTTTCTCTGCACTTTCCCCCTCGATCAACTTTCGCCTCCAAGATCTTATCGCCTTTCACCTTTTCGTTTTAGGATTGCCTAGCCTTACCCCAGACGTCAGAAGCGGTGTTTTTGTTTGTTTGCAATGTTTCAAGTTTGTTTCAACCCCTCGCTCAGCCCCGATATTATATATACATGAGATTTTGGATAAAGAAGCTACAGCGAATGTTTTTGATGTTTTGTTCTACGCGCCGAATTGGATTACGTTATCATTGTCCAGTCATATCTGCCTGGAAAAAAAACGACAAGTTGGGATCTGACATCTGAGATTCGGCAACAGAAACTATACGTTCCGGAGTATACGCAAATTGTTTATCCCCAATTCGTGATTTTGGAAGCTCGACCAAAAAACACATTTCACTTTCCTGAATTCCTGGATACAGATTGGCGGTTTCGATGAAAGGGCTCGCTTGAGATGTGCGCATAAACTGTGGTAAATGCGGTAGCCGAAACGTTCGCGAATTGAAACAAATCCCCGACAAATGACAAAAGCTCAAATGCGAGTTTATCCAACTTTTTCTCAGAGACCGTTCGCCTGCCACATATAGCACACGGTGCGCTGGTTTTTGTATAGAGCATTTTTGGGCAAATTTCGATGCTCCACCGGTCCTGATGCATACATCCAGTCCACGTGTCCTGAAAAACAGATGTTAAAAATACATGCAACCATAATAACCTCAATATTAATACTATAATAATACATACCTCATAATAACTAATAAATAACTCAATAATAATAACCTCCACTAATATGCTCGTATTCCCTCATCTCGTTTACAGCTCCCAGCATCGCATTCTTGTTCCGCATACAGTAGCCAATACTAAAAAACGACGCAGAATATATATATATATATATATATATATATATATATATATATATATATATATATATATGCCAGTCAAACAGCCCGATTTGGCTCAAAACGGCTAAAACTGCTGCAAAGCTCCTTTCTCGGGTCTCCGTTGAGCTACAGAGCTCTAGTTTAGCGGAATCGAACCCTCTACTAGTGATCTATCAAACTGTATAGTTGGTTCCAATTGAAATCATGGCCTGCTTTCACACTCCTGATTTTGACCCCTTCTGAGCAGTCGACGAACCTCGCATTTGCATAACCACGCGAGCGAGAGAGGGCAATGAGCGGCGACAATGCGCGATTGTCATTGTGTAAAAAGAGTATGAAAACAGCCTTCTGAATGATTACAACTGGAACCAACTATACAGTTCGATATATCACTGATTTAGGGTTCGATTCCGCTAAACTCTGTAGCTCAACGGAGACCTAGAGCTCTGTAGCTCAACGGAGACCCGAGAAAGGAGCATTGCAGCAGTTTTAGCATTTTTGCGCAAAATCGGCTGCAAAGGGCCGTTTGACTGGCCACCTCTGTATACATTGCGGCAACTGTCTTTAGGCGCTCAAACACGTGGAACAAGAGAAGAGAGAGATTATGATTGGCGAGGTGACTATAATGAAGTTGTGTTTCAGTTCAAATAAATACTTCAGATCATGGAACAAAACAAAGATTCCATTCTGAAAATTAACATGAAATCTGGACACGCGAGCGGTCTCCTTGACGGAGATATTCTTATATACGAGTCAGTGCAAAGCTAATAACCATAAGCTTTTTTGTAAAGAGATCAAATGGCGAATCTGCGGAGTGAGCGATACAAACGATCGAGTTTTGTTGGTCGGCCGTGGTCTTTTTCACGTGCAATAGAGTATTATTTCGAAGAGACATTTCGTGGGTCTTTTCTTCAGCATTTTTAAATTATTAAGTATTATTTTTCAATTACAGCCGAAGAAGGTCGTGAAGTGTTTCGTAAAGTCGTTAAAACTATCGAAAATAAAACATGCGTTCGATTTGAAGAAAATGCAGGATATTTCGCGGTTCGAATATACAACAATAACACTGACAGTGAACGTAGGAAACACATAAAGTTACATGTTTCTAGCATTTTTATAGACAATGTATGTTTCGCATCGCAAGGAAGATATCATTTATATGATATTAATCGCATTCATCTCGGAAAGTCTTGTTTCGATGTGCTCTTTTACGCACGTTAAACATTTCAAACCATATTTCAGTTCGGAATCGTATTTCATGAAACAATGCACGTGCTAGGTTTCGCGCATACACAATCCCGCACCGACAGAGACAAGTTTGTCAAAGTTGACTACGAAAACATCAACGTGAGGAAGCCATATGTTAATCAATTTGTGACTTTTTCATTTTCTTAACAGAAAACAGATTTGCACAATTACGAAACAATAGCCACTTCGACTTCGAACAAGTTTGTCTATGACTACGGCAGCGTGATGCATTATTCACCGAAAGCGTACGTTCTAGCTTCTCATCTTGAGGACTTTCATTTCCTATTGATTTGAAGAAACACAACACTCTAGTTAGTTACAGTGGCGCTCTGGACAGAAAGAAAATGGTGATCGATCCAGTGGACAACTTGTTCGATTTCACGACGGGACAGCATGAAGAACCGTCTTTCTACGATATCCTCTCCATCAATCACGCCTACAGATGCCTAGGTATGTCACATAAGCATATTACTTGAAATGAAATTTTTTTTCGATTACGATTCGATTATGATTATCGTTCTAAAAACGCAGTTATCGTATCGTAGTATAAATAACAATAGTGTGATTAAAGAAACAAACTTAAAAAAACAGGCAGCAAGATAATGAACGACGTTGAGACAAGTGCGCGTCTGGCCACGCCGAGTGCAAGAACGGAGGAGTGCCTCGAGCCAACGACTGTCAGGCATGCGAGTGTCCCCGCGGATTCGGAGGCGCTACCTGTGAAGACATGGTAGGTGGACGGCAAACCTCAACGGGGAAGGCATTTCCTGCCACTTTTCGCTCAAAAAGGAATATCCACCTGGTTCGAGAAGGCCGGTTCATTCCATGTCGAATGCCCCGCCTCACAACCATGTGTGACATTGTCAAAGAGAAGTGTCATGGTGAACGACAGTTTTTTTCCTGATCTGCCTCGATTGCTCATCAGATAAACTCGCAATCAGAAAGTGCGCCGCCTGCCTCTCTCTCTCTCTCTCTCTCTCTCTCTCTCTCTCTCTCTTCCCGCGGTCAGAGACGCGGAGGGAGTACTATAAAAGAGAGACCCAGGTCCGCGTCGCGTGCCCACCATCCGCGTGCGGCGGCTGCTGGGCGCGCAACCAAGAACCAAGGACTAACACACTGATTCTGACTATATGTGTAAAATTGTGGTAAAGCAGTGTTATTCGTAGTAGATGCTACATACTTGGAGGACTAACATGTTCATGTCAGGACAAGCCGGGGATGACCCTCAACGCCATGTCCCACAACCAGACTGTGACGCTCGATGCTAGCAAGACGTACTGGATAAAGGTATGTAGTAGTATGTAGGTGTAGAATTGTATGACTTCGGGCAGGCCTTCTATAGCATAATCCAAATAGTACAGGTTAAAGGCACAGGTTCATTTACCTCATCGAAATCATCGAAATTCACTTTGAGAACTTGGCAAAACTGATTGCTCGTAGCGGGAATAGAACCGACATAGCATGGTGTGTGAGCTTCTGCTTTCTGAACAGTAGGCTTTTTATATACGACTCAGTGCATGCCCAACTCCCTTGGTCCCTTCACCTATCCTAACAGTCCTGGTATCAGGTAATCAGGTAAGGATAGGTAATGAAAGAGGTGACAATAAGGGTGAGACCAGGGTGGTGGGGCATGCACTCACCCACTCACAGTCGTGTCCAAGCCTACCGCTCACTTATCGCAGGCGGACTGCGGACAGCGTGTGCAACTGGAGTTTGTCAACGCCTCCAAGTACCACTGCGAAGAGAGCTGTGACTTAGGCTACTGGAACGTCAAGTCCAAGGCTGACCCGCGAAACTCGGGATATCGGTGAGAAAGTGAACTAGTTTGTTTCCCCGAAGCGTGGATGTTCGACTGATGACGAGCGGTGTGGTAGATCAGAAGAAAGCGACGCGCAACTTCTTCACAAAGCATTACCATAAATGACACTATCTTCAACCACACACGTGTTTTGAATATGATACTTACGTCTTTCGAGCAGACCTTTATCTTGCAGGGTGTGCTGTGAGGTGCAGATGGGTGTGGCCGACGTGAGTGAATCCCACATGGTCATCCTCACCACCAACAACGCCAACGGAGCCGAGTACACTATCAAGTACAGTGCTGGTGAGATTTTATCGATGATGTCTTTTAAATATTCAAGTCGGCTAGAGTCTTCAACCCCTATTGCAAACCCAAAACGCGATTTGATATTCGAAACTAATTTTTAAAAACACGAACAAACAGTGTATTTTAAAAGCGATTTAGAATGCAAATAGATTGACCATTGTATTAGTATTTGGTGATCATTCATTTCAGTCAACTCGTGAGCGCTGAGACATCAAACCACGTCCTAATACTGTTGTGATAATGTTTATGTATAAAGTTTTGGCACTTCTCAGGTTCACATTCAAAATACAGTCGACCCGTTTTCCCTAGTCTCTCCGAACCTCTCTCAACAACCTTCAAGTCAAATTCGCGTAGCCATAACACGACAAAAATAACAATAACGATAATGTATTCAGAAGAACAAGTAACAAGTGATTTGTTTACAATTTGAAGAGACGAAGGTAGGTCTTCCTCCCTGATAGGCCATTCGTATACGCACTCGATGTTTATGTCCCACACGTCGCTCCCTTCCACGGTGAACTCCTTCGGCCTGATACCGAGAGATCGTGTGAAACAATAGCTCCTGCTGGAATTGTAGTCACCACCGTAGATAGTCCTCATCGCTTGTCTCAGCATAGATTCCATCGACGTATTGTCCTGAAAAACCATTAACCACTCTAAAGAGAGAGGGAGAGAAAGAGAGAGAGAGAGGGAGAGAGAGAGAAAGAGAAAGATCATTCACCTACTTGTCGGTCAACTCGTAGATAACAGCTCGAAGGTCGTAACGATCGTTGATGAGAGGCGCATACTGGTGAAGGAGTGGGATATGTCCCTTCGGCCACATCTCCTTAGGCATACGGTAGCCAGAAGGACCCTCCGCTGCCGTTGTTGCGAGTCTTCCTACCACTGCGTAAACCTGAAATGTGAAATAGTTTACATTTACACATACAATATTTGCAATGAACAAACAAAACAAAAAACATCAACAAAACACACTCACAAACATTTTTGCCGTCGTATCGCACACATGCCTCCCGCTCGGTCGGTTCGATGTAGATATGATGTGTCAACCTGCAACATAACATTTAAAACGTTTCACAACAACAAACACCCCAAATCACTGATATCAAAAATCAACTCACTTGTAGTACCTCTAGATAGCTTATACATCCGCTTATATGACGGAAGCTTCCGTTTTATGACGGACTGTATGAGCCTGCTGTTCATACCGGACGGCACACCACGTCCGCAGGCACACCATGCATCACAAGCTGACGAGCGCCGCCTGGAAAACCAAACGACATACAGCCACATCACGAAACGATGAAAGAGACACAACGCATAAATGATCGCAACAGACCATCGATTCTCACCTGGCGAGCCATTCTGAGCCCGTGCTCGTGCACGACAGAATCATGAGAAGCCCTCCGAGCAGCCTCCGGAGCAGGCCGACGCGGAGCCGGAGCTCCTGACGCACGCAGAGCGCGCACGTACGCGGAGCTCTCAATCTCCGACGGGCAAGGAAGGACGTCGAGCTTCAGCTCAGACGCCGCGGTGGCGTTTTTCATTGATCTGATACGCCAGTTGGCACCGCGAAGCGTGGTGGACCGCAGCCACCCATCAGATACCCGGCGCGGCCTCACATCTGCCTTGCTGCTCCATTCAGACTGTGGGCGGCCTCCAAATACAGGAAACGCAATCCTGCAAACTAACAATTGTTTTCACAATTGTAACAAACATGTCCCAAATCATTGGTATCGAACATCAACTCACTTGTAGTATTTGGACATTTGGAGATAGAGATCCGTTTTTATGACGGAGGTTTGTGTTTTTATGACGGACGATAAATCTTTCTGGATCGAACGCTAGAATTTTCCAGCGAAAATTGCGAAACCTCTATAATCACAAAAAGTATATTATCTCGGTCTTTCTCGGTCTTTCTCGGTCTCTCTCTCCTCTCTCTCCTCTCTCTCCTCTCTCTCCTCTCTCTCCTCTCTCTCCTCTCTCTCCTCTCTGTCCTCTCTGTCCTCTCTGTCCTCTCTCTCCTCTCTCTCCTCTCTCTCCTCTCTCTCCTCTCTCTCCTCTCTCTCCTCTCTCTCCTCTCTCTCCTCTCTCTCCTCTCTCTCCTCTCTCTCCTCTCTCTCCTCTCTCTCCTCTCTCTCTATCTCTCTCTCACTCCACTCTCTCTCTGCTCTCTCTCTCTCTCTCTCTCTCTCTCTCTCTATCTATCTCTCTCTCTCTCAAACTCACTGCAGCTGTGGATAGGGAACACTGCATCATCCGTTCGAGAAAAAATAGCGCCTCAGAATCGATGGCAAATAGAAGTAGTATAGAATTTACAGCATCTCATGACAGACTCGATGTCCTTCTTGCTCTTACTCTTCTTTCCCTCGCTCTTCTTCTCGCTCTTCTTCTCGCTCTTGGGCTTGTCTTCGGCGGGCTTGGCTGCATCGGCAGGTTTGTCAGCCGCCGGCTTCTCCGCTCCGTCGGCAGCTGGTGCCTCGGCAACAGGTTCCTGATTCCTCTCATTTCTCTGCCAGCGCGCGGTCGCGTGCCTTCCCCTGTTATTCCTCCGACCCCTGAACAATGCTGTGCGGCGGAGGACACTAACCGGACTGGTATTCGATTTTGCTACTCTCTACATCTACGGCATTGAGACGGGAGAGGAATCCTCGAAGACGATGAAACTCTCGGAGACGTCTCTTCGCGATCGATCGTTGAAGCCCGGATCTTCCGCCGCCGAGATCGAAACTTCCCCAGAAGCCGCAAGCAGGGGATGACAAGCATCACCAACAACGCGTACGCATCCACGGGACCACCGAAACCCGTGTTGTTGGAACTCGCAGTAGGCATTGTATTACTGTATTTTACCGTATCCCACCGTAATTTACGTAATCGATATTGTGTGCTACTTGATTCGAGATAAATATTTTGATTTTTTTGATTTTGATGACAGACTGCCACAGCGACCTTCCCTCTATGCCTATATATGCCTCTCTCCTCTCCCGCCCACGCAACTTCCCGCCCCGATGATCGTTGATAACCGCAAGCGACGCCTTTCCCCGGGCAAAGGAAGATGCATATCAGAGCACGATCCATCAAAGGCGAACCGTGCCTCGAGGTCACGATCCTGCTTACGGCATGCAAATTAGGGATTGCTAGAAGCGCTGCAACGGTGCGATCAAGTCTCACTCTCACTCACTCTCTCTCTCACTCACCCGTTCTCTCCCTCCCTTTTCCTCCCCTTTCCTCCCCTTTCTTCCCTTTTCCTCCCCCCCCCCCTCTCTCTCTCTCTCTCTCCGTACCTCTTTCTCTCTCACCCACACACGGGTACACTAACTTTGCTATCTCTGAAACGAAACTGGAGGTAATTCAGTGTGGTAAGAGAGAAAAGGGGAACAGAGCGAAACATATCAAACTCGCTATGAACTAGCACGCCAGTGTCTCCACAAGCTACCCGTCTCGCTTCGATGAATGAGAGCGTGTGCAGGAGAGGGCAGTCTTGTAGACCACGACTGCAGCAAGACTCTGCAGTGGGGAGAGCGCGGCGCGTACTCCGAACAACCGCATGGCCCCGCATGGAAAGGTCTAGAAAACTGGTAGTGAAGTTGTGTTATCTTCTCACGATTCATAGAGAACAGCGAGGCTCCATCGATACCGATGTTAGCCGAAAACAAGACAGCGTATTGAATTTTATTTTAATGAATATAAATGGCTATATGAATGGTATATGAATGGCTATGAGTCCTGCTTCCGAATAAGTTTACGATAATTGCCTGATTGTATTTATGGTGAATGTCCGATATCAACGCCGATGGGACCCATAGTACTCTCTGGTTGTATCCGGATTTACGGTAATTAGATCTCTTGCCATCTGGTGGCCTCGATAAATGTAAACAAATGTGTTTTCGTTATTTGTTACTCTTCCATCATCTACTGCATTCACTTTTATATCATATGACTGATATTTTTATGCGCGAATTTTCTGCCTTTATTGTTTTGGCTGTGCGCATTTCGTTATCAATGCGTCACCATATTGCATGACTTGCGAAACAATTTTCCGGCGCGCAACAAATGTGTGTGATACATTTCACAATTCGCTTTCACGTTTTTTTTTATTATTATACGTTGTATTTTAAAAGTTGGTATCATTGGCAGAATGTCGGGTAACAACACACCGGGCGGCGGCGACGCCGGATGCAACGAGTACACCCTCAAGGAGGACAACGAACTGCGATTCGAGGTACGTTTCCATTGTTTGTGGTGTTTGTAGAAGAAATCACATAATCACATACAAACAGAATCTAAGAAACTATCGATCAGACCCGTGATTTGCATTTTTGACCATTTTGAGGTCGGCGCGGCGGACTGCGTGCTGGAGCTGCTGAGCGGACGCGCCGAAATCTTCGGCACCGAGATCGAGCTGCACAAGAAGTACGTGTTCCCGCCAGGTATGCTAAACAATAATTTGTCCATATTCACATTGTCCGACTTCCGACTTCCGACAGGTTATTGCAGGTTATTGTAGTCATGTACAGTCATATTTTGTTTTGCGATTCCTATAATCACTTCGTGCCTATGAACAAGACACCTAAACCCTTCTTTCTCGCACATTGCGATGACGTCACGTTTTGTCGATAAACACTCGATTGGCAGGTTCGCGGGTGGCGGTGTTCACGTGGAGCAGCGCGCGCGTCGAGATCATCGGCGTCACCGTCAGCGCCTACGTCGCCGAGCAGACGCCCATGGTACGGTAGTTTGGTGTTGTTGTTGTTTATTGTTGTTGTTTTTCAGCCTGTTAGACCCCATGGGGGGACAAGTTTGTATTCTAACTACTTCCAAACAGTGCCAATCAACGTCAAAGAATTAGCGATTTGCGATTCTTCTTCTAACCACTTCGAACTATGTGTATTCGCCGCGTCGCAGTTCTCTGCACAATATATGCTTACAGGTGATCTACCTGAACACGCACGCGGCGCTGGAGCAGATGCGGCAGGCGGCCGAGAGCAACAGCGAGCAGCGCAAGCCCGGACCGCGCATCATGCTCGTCGGTGAGTTTGTGGCTTGGAAAGAGAAGGGAGAAGGGGGAGCATCTTCTCAACTTCCACGCTTTTTCTCCACCTAGGTTTGAACATTAGCAATAGAGAAAGAGAGAGGGGAATGGAAAGAGAGACGCAGGCGGTGGACTCGTATACTCTGTTTCTCGTCCAGGGCCGACTGACGTGGGCAAGTCGACGGTGTGTCGGATCCTGTGCAACTACGCGGTGCGCCAGGGCCGCTCGCCCATCTTCGTCGACCTAGACGTCGGACAGGTGCGTTTATTTATGGAAATTGTGCGCTTGTTTATTTCTATTAACATTTTATTGTTATTAGCACGGAATGTTTCTAGACTGAGCCTTGTGGTCTTGTGGTTATCGTGCTATACACTATTCACACAGCCCTAATAAGGAGTTTCTAAACGCGAAATGCACCTTGGATAATGGGCATTAGCTTCGAATGCATATGCATTATAGAAGTGTATTAATAGTTTGTATTCAGGGCTGACAGAGTACAGTACGGATATAGCGATTCTTGATCTGGATAAATGATTGATTGATTATTGATTCAGGGCTCCATATCGGTGCCGGGCACGATCGGCGCGCTCTACGTGAACAAGACGGCCGACGTGTCGGAGGGATTCGACAAGTCGCGCCCGCTCGTATACAACGTGAGTGTTTGTTGTTGTTGTTGTTGTTGTTGTTGTCGTTGTTGTTGTTGTTGTTTGTCTAGTTCCATGTTCATTTCAGTTTGGCCACGCCTCTCCCTCCGCCAACCTGCCGCTCTACGACATGCTCGTCAAGGAGCTGGCCGATGTGCGTTTTGTACTCTATTTTCGTATGATCAGAAATTTTAATGGGTTTCAGAATCAGCAATCAAATTGTCACAAACACACAGATGCTAACAACTACCGGTCAAACGCGTGAGAAGGGACAAAGTGAAGACTGTTACAGAGCCCATTTGCCATTTGCACCCATGCGGACGCATTATCACATAGAAAAAATCCACATGTTTCCAAGAACTCTCCTCATCCGGATCCGGTGTTCCGAACAACAACAGCGACTGTTGTGTTAGATGGAATGTCCATGCTTTGCTGATTGAATAATTTAGTTGTTTGAATTATTTATTACATGCTGAATTTTTAAATCTGATTTAATTGAAAAGATATGTAAGGTATCGTTCACGTACATATTGCAGACGGTGACGTCGCAGTGTCTGTCGAACGAGGAGGCGTACAAGAGTGGCGTCGTCATCAACACGTGCGGATGGGTGAACGGAGAGGGGTGAGTACGGTAGGGGTACTGTGCCCATGCTTATATAACCGATAAACTGTGGTACTAGTACCAGTAGTTTATCGGTTACGTTGTTACGTATCAGATCAGGTGTGAGTGTGTGTTACTGTGTTTTCGAAACTTTGTCTTCTACGTTTCGTCTCTCTCACATTTTTCAATCCTGGTTGAGAATGTAATAAGCTGCACGTGTGTTGATATATATTTATATATCCCTATAATTCAATGATTAGCTGATCAGATACTATAATTTAATGACAATGCCCAGTTGTCATTGTTGTTTAACATTTCGCTACCAGTGTCTGGTACCAGTCATGGATGTATTGTGTATCTAAAATTATTTGATATCTTAACTAAAGCTAACAACTATGCAATATGCAATAATGAATAGTCGTTATTATAGAGATATAACGATTCCGAATGAACGATTGATTGAATAGTCTTGTTTCTTTTGCAGCTACCAGTGTCTGGTGAACGCGGCCGAGGCGTTTGAGGTGGAGGTGGTGGTGGTGCTGGACCACGAGCGACTCTTCAACGACCTCCAAAGGGACCTGCCGCCCTTTGTCAAGGTGGGGGTATGGCCTACTAAGTAGTTT
Source organism: Rhabditoides inermis (assembly GCA_963966185.1). Lineage (NCBI taxonomy): Eukaryota > Metazoa > Nematoda > Chromadorea > Rhabditida > Rhabditidae > Rhabditoides > Rhabditoides inermis. Next base: position 1,271,816 of record CAWZYM010000087.1, on the reverse strand, counting down.
TCGATATACCTGATACCTCGCGTGATGCTCGAAATGCGGCGCCGTCTGCCTCTTGTTTTAGCGCTATTGTCACTTCTTCTGAAATACTGTTGAGATAATCGATCTACATGTTACCATGTCTCTGTTTGTATCCTATCCTATTTTTAGATCCTTCACCAGCCCAAGTCGGGTGGTGTGGAGAACCGATCAAAGGAGGTGCGCGTCTCGTCCAGGAGTCTCGCCATTCACAGGGTCGGTCCGACATATCTCTCTCTCTCTCTCTCTCCCTCTCTCTCCCCTCTCTCTCTCCCTCTCCCTTTCTCCCCCCCTTTCCCTCTCTCTCTCTCTACTCATCTCTCTAATGTATATCGTTTCAGTACTTCTACGGCACGCGCAGTATCAGCATGAACCCCTACGCCGTCGAGGTGAGTGGGTTATTGATTTATTGATTGTATTATATTTGTCTACAACGGTTCTTTTTTCAATTTCATTTTTTTTCGCCAATCACACTTCTGCTAATTTCGTACCGGATTTTTTTTCTATCCAAACCAAATCCAACTTATGTTCCAAATTCAATAATCAATACTCGTTTGCAGTTTGACTCAAAGTCGTGTTCATTGTTCATATCTCAAACTCAAACCTTTTTCATGTCTACTTGTTGTCTGATAATATAGTGAACGGGGACGGGACTGAATAGTGCAAACCCTTACAGATGATACTCCTATACTATTTTGCAGATCCCGTTCGACACTCTGAAGCTGGCGCAGATTGGGACGGAGAAGCTGCCCGACTCGTGTCTGCCATTCGGAACAGTGCAGGAGGACCACAATACAAAGGTGCGGGGGGAGGATGAATTGATGGATGGATGGGCGGACAGATAGGCAGTGAAGATACCCAATATACTGCAAAAAGGTGGAGATATAGTTAGAGATACAGACGGACATGAACGGAGAGAAGAATGCAAGAAGGAGACAGACAGACAGAGTAGAGTAGAATAGAGACGCATATTTGTTGTTGAGGTGGTGAAGGTGCAGCCGAGCGCGTCGCTCATCAACCGCCTCCTGGCAGTCACCTCCAGCCCCGTCATTGATAAGAACATCGCCAAGGTGTGTTTTGTGCTTTGGTGCTTCGATTTGTGTTTTGATTCTTCACTTTTTTTATTTCAGTACGTCAAGGTGAATACGAAATATGAATTGTGGTTTGTGGGCGTAAAGTCAATCAATAATATAATTACTTCAGGAGAACGTCGTTGGCTTTGTTTCGGTGACGGAGGTGAACATGGAGCAGCGGTATATCATGGTGGGCGTTCTTTTATGCTGTGTCCAAAGATCGTTTTACAATTTACAGTGCGTTTACAGCGTGTAAAACGCACGAAAACGGTTTTACAGAGCGTTGAAAACGCACTGTAAATCGCGTGTAAATCGTCCGTTTTCCACGGTGTAAAACGGTTTTCGGTTTTACAGCCCTTCTACCGAGCATTTACACGCCGTTTTCACGGTTTACATTGCAAAACGGAAAACGCTGGAAAATCTACGGAAAACCCTGTGTAAAACGCCCGTAGATTTACGACGCCTGTGAAAACCGCTGCCGTTTTACTCATTCTTCGGTCATTTTTACAAGGGTGCGGTGGGTTCGTGGATATTTGAATGACTTGACGTCGTTAGCATGCGCTTGCTCTTACGTTTGAAAAATCGGCAGAGAGTAGACCTCTCAACTCAAAGAGAAATTACCACGTTATCTGATGGAAAATGTCGGTGGAGATGCAAATATCCTACCGAAACTGGGAGACCCACCGCACCTCTGTAAAAATGACCGAGGAATGAGTTAAACGGCAGCGGTTTTCACAGGCGTCGTAAATCTACGAGCGTTTTACACAGGGTTTTCCGTAGATTTTCCAGCGTTTTCCGTTTTGCAATGTAAACCGTGAAAACGGCGTGTAAACGCTCGGTAGAAGCGCTGTAAAACCGAAAACCGTTTTACACCGTGGAAAACGGACGATTTACACGCGATTTACAGTGCGTTTTCAACGCTCTGTAAAACCGTTTTCGTGCGTTTTACACGCTGTAAACGCACTGTAAATTGTAAAACGGTCTTTGGACACAGCATTAAATTTAGTTCGTTTCGTGGAATAGATCTTGAGATGTTAGGTTACGACGTGTGCGATTTTTGGATTCGGAGTTCGGCATTCTTTTTCTCGTAAACATTGTCAGATTGATGAGTTGAAGTATTATGTGGATTTGTTTAGGTGCTGTCTCCCCAGAATCCGCTGCCGGACACTGTGCTCATTCAGACGGAGATACAGTTCTCGGACGACAACCAGAGGAGACAATAGGAGAGGAGTCCCTTATCAGTCATCACCATCTTCCATCTCATATCATAAAATTTATTTTCCTCTCATGAAATATAGGAGTTGTTCATTGTCCCCCCAAAAATACTATTGAATTATAATTTCCAGAGAGGACGCTTCTCTCGTAGTGCCCTATACTGTTTGTGAGTAGAGAATCACTATTGTGTCTTTGTCGCATTCTTATTAACGTCTCCTTTTGTGTTTTGATATTCCTACGTTGTTTCCTTTCTTCGTCTATGGGTGAGTAGTTTGAAGTGTTTCCCACACTAACTTGCTGTACATTATGATAAATGCTAGTAATAAATTATATTTATTAATGGTGTTAATTTTGGGTGCGAGGGGAATGAATGGATCTCCATATATGGCATGTTTGTGAAAGCTTGATGAATGGCTTTGAGAAATAAGGTTACACGGCTGTGTTGCGTGTGCCCTTCTCATATGGATACTACTGCCTAGAGACAGGTGAGACGCGTTCTTATATTGCTTTGGTGTTCAACTTGGCTTGATTGATGTATGGCCTTGTAAGTTGTTTTTGTGTGTGCATGTGTACCTTTCGTGTCATGGAGACGAGAGGTGCATAGCCTGTGAGGGTTACAGAGTATACGTATACCTCGATAAGTGGATATGAGTCACTTTTTTGCTGGCTAGATGTCGGCGTATTAAATCTTCTGTAAACAAGAGACAGAAAGTGAGAGGCATGCACTCTTGTCATTTCGTATTCGTGACTGTCCAATAACGTTCTTTCTGTTATTCTGAAATGGGCGTAATTAAGCCCTCTTTACTGTTACGTCTATTTTCGCCGTATAGTATAGTTGTGTCGGTTGTATACGTCTGTGTCCGGAAAGTGTGTCTCTCTGCATTGAGAAGGGGCAATACCGGAAGCTCCGCCCCTTCTCCCCTTTTTCGCTCTGCAGTCCTCAATGCCCGGACGGCATTTAGCCTTGTTGAACGGAGCGATTTCTCAATACGCTTCCGCCTTGCTCCTTTTTGTGGTTCTTTCCGCGAAGTGGGCGTTATTAGTCGTGTCCGCGTAACAGCGAGTCGTTCATTCGTGCACAGATGTTGCTCACATGCCGCTCACTTTCCGCCGAGGATAAGCCGGATATTCTGAATCTTCTGGACGTCAAGGAATCGACGAGTTTCGGCGTGCCGTGTAACAATGATGTGAGTTGCACGATGTGTAATCTTAGTTCGAAGGTGTCTGCAGGTCCTTGTGGGTGGTAAGCTCACTCGTCTCGCGTGGAGCGGAAGTTGCCTCGCTGGCATGATCTCTTGTCGAGTGGATGTTAGTGACGACTGTGCCGCGCTACTCATATCCTCCCTTACTGTGGCGGGCGCGATGACGTCATCTGATCAGATCGATGTGGCGCGCACACTTTTGGAGCACGTTTTTAACACGTGCGACGATCATCACTTGGAAAAAGTTCTCGTCTATGTGCGGGTGAGTCGCGTATCTGCTGCTGGCTGGCATTGGGTCATGTCTTCGGTAGTATAGTGGTTAGTATCCGCGTCTGTCACATGCGAGACCCGGGTTCAATTCCCGGCCGAAGAGAATCTTTTGCGTTTTGTATTTTTATCAGTTTCGGGTAATTATTTATGTTTTTGGGTGTTACGAAATGTATACAAAGTATTTGTTAATGTTTAAACTTTTTGCAGGACTGCGACAAACTGTCACTTTCTTTCTACAAATCCCACGATTTCTTCACCGAGGAAAAGCTGGATGGCACGCAATTGTTGACACGAAACATGTTCGACTCTTAACATTACTTTCCTGTTATGTATTATGTATAAATAGTATTTCTGCGGAAACCGTTACATGTGATATAATTACGAAGGACAAGTGAACTCTTCGCTCGGCAAATACAATTTAGGGAGTGACGAAAGAGACGTATAGAACGAACTAAACGATGCCAGATAGGAAGGGGAATTGTGGATTGTGAATTGTAGTTGGTGACTTTCTTCGGTAGCGATGTAGAGTTTATAAGATCGTGGTCCACTTTATGTTTCCTATTCTCTATCACTGTGATTGTGATTTCATTTTCCCAATCAGTCAGTTATAAGTCAGTTATAACGATTCCGAATAAACACTTGAACTTTTTTCAACATGAGCTATGTCGAGTTTTCATTGCAGCGAATACAGTGCATCGAATGCCATGAATTCGGCCGAAGGAGGAAGCGGGAGAGACGAGGTTGGAGAGAGAGAGAGATGAAGAGGGGAGCGACGAAAACAAGTGGCTTAGCTGCTAATTGTAGACTTCGTCGTATTCCTTCACTCATCTGTCGGAAGAGGTGCGTCGTCCTTTGAAGCTCTTCGACGCTGCCATCTACCCGGTCGCCTATCCAGACGCGTTCTATAAAACGGTGAGCTTTTCACTGCTGCTATCGCTTCCCAGCGCATGTCTTCGGTAGTATAGTGGTTAGTATCCGCGTCTGTCACATGCGAGACCCGGGTTCAATTCCCGGCCGAAGAGAATCTTTTGCATTTTTTGTATCGATGGTATGAATGGATTTGTATGGTATAAAACATCAAATAGTTTTACAACTTGTTTTATAGTTTTTTTTTAGTTGCCACTGCACAGCGAATTGTGCCGTCTGGCGTACGATGGGAGTGTGCTGATCGGAGCCATGACATGCAAGCGGGAGATACAAAGAACACAGAAGGTGAGGCCATGGCTGAATATTTTTTTTCTATTTTACGTTACAGAAACTTGACACTAATTACCACTAATCTCGTTTCTCATAATCGGTTCAGTATGCGTGTTTTTCGCACTTTTATGCACTATTAAATGCATGATGCTGTCTAGAGGAGTAGAAGAGAAAGAGATAGAGATGGAGATAGATAGAGAGAGAGAAAGAGAGAGAGAGAGAATCCAAATATAAATATTTGCAGGTACTGTACATAATGACGCTCGGCGTGGCGGTGATGTATAGAGGGAAGGGCGTCGCCAAGAGGTGCGTGATCCACCTTCTCTCTCTCTCTCTCTCTCTCTCTCTTTCTTTCTTTCTCTCTCCCCTCCTCTCTCTACTAATCTCTCATCCTCCCTATCCCTCACTCTGTCACCTCTTTGTTTCAGTCTCCTCAACCACGCTCTCTCCGTGGCGAGGGAGCACGGATGCACTAGAATCGCTCTGCACGTACAGGTCTCTCTCTCTCTCTCTCTCTCTTTTATTCTCTGCTTGCAGACCAGCAACACTGTAGCCGTGGCGTTCTACAAGAAGCGCGGATTTGCGATCAGGGAGACGGTGAGTGGTGTGAGAGTGAGAGAGAGAGAGAGAGAGAGAGAGAGAGAGAGAGTTTGCAGCTTGCCAACTACTACCCGCGCTGCCAGCCCTCGTCCGCTCACCTCATCGTCTATGAGCTGTGATCTACCCGATCGGATCTACCCAATCAGCTTACATCCCACTTTTATCCCACTTTTAATTCGCTTCTGATTCACACCCGTGCTGAGTTGTTGCATCCACTTAGCATCGAGGTGATCCACTCAATCCCTGACTGTTTACAGTTGTCATTCCGTTGTTGATGCGTTGTTGACGTGCACCCGCTACACTCGCTTCCGGTTTCTCCCCGTGTCTTGACGGTGCGAACATGATAAATGGCCGTAATGCCTTGCGCAATGATGATGTCTCCCTGCTTTTCGATCCGAGAGAGAGAGAAAGAGATTGGTGGCATGCGACCGTCCATCCGGTTTCGCGCCTCTCACACACGGGCTACACTCATGCCTTGCTGACCACGATGAAACACCAACGCCTCTCACATCAATCGGCATGGCAGGCACATTCGAATCCGCGCGCGATACCCGCAAAGAAGTGTCTCGCGCGTTGTTTACCGTCTGTGCTCTCCGCGTAGACACGCTCTCTGCGCGTCTCTCGCCGTCTGTCTGGTCGGAGAGCGGATTTGATCGCGCAATGCGTGCTGATTCGTGTTTCTCATGATTCCGGAGACAGAGAGATAGGGGCGATTGTGTTGGGATGATGTTGCCATTGCCGGGAGACGCTGTCAACCTGTCACATCGTGTCGATGGATTTGATGTTGACGTGATACTATTGATGAATGCTGCTCGAACTTTTGTCTCTTCCTATAAGCTCGTCCTGTTTTCCTTTCTTATTTCTGCAATGTGTATGACTTTTACGCTGTGCGAGGCGCAAGCGAAGGCATATTGAAAGCCATAGGACATAGGATCGGCATCGAGTTTTTTTCTCCTTTGTAGAACCCTAATTGCACTGTTCACAAGCATTTCTTGAACCTGTGTGTTATTCTTGAGATGCGGTGTCAATTTCACTTCTTAAATCTCAACAGCTCCTTCAAAACACCAAATACGCTATTTGATCAATTTGATGTGCGCGGCCGCGTCGCGTGCTCAATGCCAGCGCGCTGCGGCGAGTTGGCGCGTGGCCAAGAACGCACTCGCAGATACCGACTATAGCAGATATGGCGACGCGGCGAGCGACGGCCGCCGTGGCGGGCAGCCGGCGGAAGATGGAGAGGAGACATGTGCTGTACACCGAGCAGCACCAGCAGATCAGGGACACTGTGAGACAGGTGACGGGAGAACTCTCACTTTGTCTCAACGTAAGGGAACGCATTACCCAGCCAACTTCAGACATATCAGACTACAGAAGATGGTTGAATAGGGATCAGCACCAGTAGAGAGGAGCTTGACACGTTCACTTGCAGTACGTGGAGAAGGCTGTCAACCCGCGTTGTTTGGAGTGGGAGGAGAGGGGAGCGTTCCCGGCAAAGAAGCTGTTCCGCGACATGGGACGACTCGGACTGTTCGGAGTGAACAAGCCCAGGGGTGAGGAAAATGAGTCATTTTGTACTCCACTATGCACTATCCTGAGTCCTGAGTCCAACTATGGAAATAAGGATCGAGGGATACAGTAGATAGATTAAGGGAGAGAGAGAGAGAAAGTTCCATTCCAGAGTTCGGCGGTCTGGGCCTGGACTTCTCCTATTCGGTGGCTGTGGCGGAGGCGATGGGCGCGAGCCACGCCGCGGCCATCCCTATGGCGTTCTGCGTGCAGGTGGGTAATGTGTGCGCACGAAACGGCTAGTCATTTCGGTCGCCGCCTGTGTGTCCGCGGTACTTTTCCTTCATGAGTTTGGTGCGCGCGTAGTCTACCACACGGTTACCGAGCCACCCGTTCAAAATGACGAGGCGTATAACGGGTTGTCCGGAGTTAGCTATTCGCACATTACCGATTGTGAGTGTAGTACCGATGGTGATTGCAGTCCGACATGGCGACTCCCGCTCTGGCCGAGTTCGGATCGGCGTACCTCAAGGGCTCGTTCCTGCGCCCGTCGATGCAGGGCGACATGGTGGCGTGCATCGCAGTCAGCGAGCCGCATGCTGGCAGTGATGTGGCAGGTACAGTCATGCTATTTTTGTGTTCCGCGCCGCTCCGTCAGTACGCCACTCTTTTCGAATTTTCGCGCGCGCTGTGTGCTCAGCTCTCGAAACGTGATCCTTTGTCTTTCAGCCATCACGACGGCGGCGCGCGCCTGTCCCACCAGCGACGACCTGATCATCAACGGAAAGAAGGTGGGTGTGGTCAGGTTTACTTTACGCCTTTTTTGCTTGTCTCCATTTTGGCGTAGCCTCGCGCGCGAATCCAGGTCTGGCGTAAGCACCCCGCCACAACTTTTTTTTACTCATTTAGCGAACCACTTTGTGTATGATTCATTTTGTCTCCTATTTGCGATTTATTACGAACTACACAAAAAACCTGTGAGAGAAAAGTACAAAAAAGACTGTATGTACAGTTGACAGTTGACTTGCCTCCACGCACATGTCCAGTTAGATATTCGTTCAGATGTGAATGTGAATGAAAGTGCATGCAATCTGGGTCCCGCCACGATGTGCCTTGCAGATGTGGATCACGAACGGCGCGCAAGCGGACTGGGCATGTGTGCTGGTGAACACCGGAAGTGGACAGGAGATCCACAAGAACAAGAGTCTCGTGTGCGTGCGGCTGGACGAGAAGGGTGAGGGACGCTTTCGGGGAAATCGTGGACTTGAGAAAAAGAGAAAGAGACATGGAAGATTCTGGACGAATTAGAAAAGAATAGCTTCTCTCTTCCACACGTGGTGCAATCTGTGTGTGCGTAACGGAGAGAGGAAGGGGTCATTGGCAGGAGAATTTTCCCTATAGAGATAAAGAGGGAGAGAGAGAGAGAGAGATGTTGCAGGAGTGTCGCGTCACGCCGCGTTCCGCAAGCTCGGCATGCAGAGCTCCGACACGGCCGAGATCGTATTCGATAATGTATGCTGATTTACTGGAGAGAGAAAATGAAGAGAGAGAGGGAGAGAGAGAGAGAGAGAAAGAGAAAGAGAGAGAGAGAGAGAGAGAGAGAGAGACTCAATCACCAATATAATATCAATACTCCGCTGCTTGATGGAACATATCGCACAGTATGCACAGTACGTAGACTTCGTACTCGACTTTTCCGTCTGAGAGAGAGAGAGGGAGAGAGAGAGGGGTGTTCACAGGTGCGCGTTCCCCGCTCGCACATCATTGGTGAGGAGGGCCGCGGCTTCGTCTACCAGATGATGCAGTTCCAAGACGAGAGGATGGTGTGCGCGGCAGTGCGTGAGTGTTGTAGGATTCGTTCACCTCTTACCTTGAAGTCGAGACGATGTCATTCTGTCCACAACACCTTTCCACATATGTCCGCAAACTCTCTACAGACTGGCAGACTGGCGTATTCGTCTTGTGCCACTGGTGCACGTAGTTTGTCCCCTCATTAGAAGCTCTGGCCGTGTAACTTTTGAAAGACCGACCAGTAACTACTGTTGCCTCGATTTATCATTGGAGCACTTTTCCTCACCTCACTCTTCACGCGATTAGTACTTGCGACTTGCTCAAAATGATACACTCGAAATCGTATTTCAATGACCAAGTCACTCCTTTTTCCTGTGTGTAAAAATAAATCTCTTTTACAGTGCTGGAGCCGCTTCAGAGGTGCATCGATCTGACGATAGAGTACGCGCGCGAGCGGCCGCTATTCGGGAAGACGGTGCTGGAACAACAGGTAGGAGAGGGGGAGAGACAGAAAGAGAGAGAGAGGGAGAGAGAGACAGACAGAGAGAGATGAAGGAAGGGAAAAAGAGAGAAATGGAGAGAGGGAGAGGGAGAGGAAGGGAGAGAGAAAGGAAAAGGAAGAGAATGCAGGAGTGTTAGGAGCGTCTACTCCAAAGACTCTGTTCCAGTCGATCCAATACAAGCTTGCCGAGCTGCAGGCAGATCTCGAGGCAGTGCGCGCCCTTCTCTACCGAGCTGTCCAGGTACCTATAGTTCTGTGCTCGCAATAAGTTGCGCGCGGTGGGGTAGATCAGAGGAAGACGGAGAGTCAGCTCTCGGCAATAGCGCGCAAAACAAGAGAGGCAGACGGTTATGGCACCGTATTTCGAACTGCAAGCGAGGTAGATCGAAAACTATCGCTCTGGCGCAGGCTATAATCACTTTATCGCATCACCAAATCCTCATCTAATATTGCGTCAGATACCTTTCCGAGAAGTAGAGAGAGGTATCATCAAATTTCTTTACGTTCGCGTCAGATATCTTCCGTCAAATACCTTTTAAATATACTGACTGTTCCATAGTTTTTTTGTGTAGCGAAGACAGTTGCAAAGAAACTGACCGCTACTTCATCTTCATTGTTAGGAGCGTCTTCTGGGCAACGACGTCACTCCTCTCGCGTCTATGGCGAAACTGAAGGCCGGTCGCCTGGCGAGGACAGTCACCGATTCTTGCATGCAGGTATGAAAAGTACAAATTAAATGTCTCGGAAATCCCTTATCGCAAAATTCGTGTTGATGCGTTTCGCCATAGCAACCCGGTTGTACGCTCACTCTGGCGCAGAGAAACGTGACCTCATGGCGCAATGGTAGCGCGTTCGACTCCAGATCGAAAGGTTGGGCGTTCGATCCGCTCTGAGGTCAAAATCTTTTGCGAAATTGCACTTATATATTTTTGCAACGCTCTTTCTGAATATGATATTGGAAATGTAATGTATTTTCATATAAACGTTTTATACTAAATTTAACATTTCAGTACTGGGGCGGCGCGGGGTTTCTGTGGGAGAACCCGGTGGCGCAGTGCCATCGAGATCTGCGACTGCACTCTATCGCGGCCGGTTGTGATGAAGTGATGCTCGCCATCATTTCCAAGCAGATGGGATTGGCTTGAAGCTGTACTTGTACCATATTATTTATGTAAATATACCTTGTACATAACTCTCCCAATTACTCAATTTGCTTAGTCCGGCTAGTCTCTCGTCAGTGCAGTATGCAATTTCATTCATCCATGTATCTATATGTCCTGTCGGTAGCTATTTAGCGGTGCGCAGCATTGTGCAAACAGATTGATCGAGTGTGGAGAGGCCACTTCTGCGCCCAAACTCATGTTCACTTCCTCCATACGTTTCCCAAAACTTTTCAACTGAGATAAATATGTTTCTTGTTTATCCTATTCCTCACGCTCTTTTCTCTTTTTCATAATGATACACGACAAATGCTAGTTGGAGCCTCTCTTCTTTTTGCAGTGAGTTTGCAGTGTGATGTGGAAGTGACAGTGTGTGATGCCTGCGCGCTCTCCCGTCTCCATACGCTTTAGCACTCTCTCTCTCTCTCTCACTCGCTCACATGTGTGTTGTTCAGTATCAAATAATGGAAATCAGTGGCTGAGAATTATTCGTTTAGCGTATTGATTCGATTTTTCGGGCAGAAACGAGTGAGTAACTGTTTTGGTATGAATTCTCAGTGTTATGTTGTGAATATCACCGCGTTTGTTTTGTTTTGTGTTCGATAAACGTTCCTCTCGCACATTCACGTTTTAGAAATAGAAATCATAGGTGATTTGTGAGAGATTTCACGCACGTTTTGGCGATTAATCATATGATAAGATCTCGATCTCATCGCATCTCTCTCTCTCTCTTTCTCTCTCTTTCTCTCTCTCAGATCTATTGATTCCAGGTGGATCACTCTACCAGAGACAGCAAACACGAAACAACATCAGTAGCCGAGTTGGCAGAGATGTGATAATGTTCGGTGTATACTTTTATTCTCACGTTTGCCACGGTTCGGTGTGAAATATGAGAGCAATCTCAGTTATCTCTTGCTTATCGCTTATCATTTCCTTTTCGCAAGGCCGTACTCAGTGTCTTCTTTCATATTTGGGTTGTCTCCCAACGATTTTCCCGATTGTAAGATTGTGTTGCTGAACGTGAGAAATCTGCATTACAATCACAATCTTTTTATTTGACTTTGAAGACTTTCATCAATTGGTCAGTGTCCCTCAAACCCATCTTATTCGATTAGTCCTCCCGTTTGTTTTCAAATACGCCTTTTTTCGAGAAGCGAACAACGGAAATTGCATTTTCTCATTGGTCTTCTGTGTCCCTGCCTCGCATTGAGATGACCCGTGCATTTTGTATTCAAGCGTGTATTGATTATTATAACATTTTAAGGTGAGGCTAAATGTCAACGAATAAGCCGCCCCAACCAGCAGGTATGCATGTTATAAGTTAAATTTTCATCATAGTGTTATGTTGTGTGTGGCGCCAAAATAGTCACACACTCGCTCACTCGCCATCAGCCCTAGTGACCCTCTCTCGCTATTGACACCCGTTTTGATGCGTTCGGCGCGCGTTGCGAAGGAGGGATTTCCTCGTCTCGTTTTTGCACTCACTACTCTCTCACTCTACTCTCACTGCCTCTTTCCTCCTCTCTCTTGCCGTTCAATATACTAGCCTCAGGGCTGCGCCAGTCGCCTTTGAACAAAACAACAACGCGTGCGTGCGTTTGTATCCCGCATCTCTCTCTCTCTCTCTCTCTCTCCATTCTTCTATTCCCATTCATCTTGGATCCTCCTCTTCTTTTTATGCGAGTTTACAAGAGGTCACAGCGGGACGGCCAAGATTTCAATCTTTCGCGCCCTTTCACACTGAGTCCTGTTTTCTTTTGCTGCATTCACTTAGTGCTATTGATTGTACCTGGAGGGCAATGAGTAACCACTCTCGCTCACTCACTCACTCTGCGCCCATATCAATGGCCGCCACTCTATGCATGACTAATAAGTATGCGCAAGTTTTCTTTTCCCGCCGGTCCTTGGCCTATCGATTCGGGTGACACGGTTTTCGTGATTCACACTGTGTTTGCGCGCAATGCAAGGGTGGCAGAGAGTCAACACTTCGTGAGTGTGAGTGAAGCGTGATCAGCGTTCAAACGACCACTCTCCGCATCCTTTTCAACTTGTCTAGTACTAGTTCACGCATACTCGAATGTAACTGTGCGAGTGTTCTCACGGAAGCAGGGGTGAGAGAGAGAGAGAGAAAGAGAGAGATCGATGCGCTCTTGTGTTTATGTACCTTGTTGCTTTTACGACCGGCGCCGCGCGCACGCGATGTTTTTCGCACACGACTGGAATTACCCGCGGCGGCGGCGGCGCAAACCTATTTGCCATGCTTGTTTACTCATTTGTTTACATGTTTGTTTACTTGTTTACCCTTTTAGGTGAGATGGGGTGGGACAGCTACGTGCTGCCTGTCATTGGCGCACTCGCCGTCTCCACACTCTCGTTCTGCATGGGCAAGTGGGACTATGGGTGAGTGGTTTGTTTGTTTGTTTGTTTACCTGGTTTTTTCCAGGTACATTTGGATCATCCTCATTGTCGTCTTCAATGTGCTCAAGACGTATCTGTGGAAGAAGCGCGAGTTGAGGTGGGTCTCTCTTTCTCCCCCCCCCCCTCTCTCTCTCCCTATCCCCCCCCCCCCCTTCCCTCCAGACTCCTCGCCCTTCGTGCCACTTCGACCCGTGAGCGGGAGGTGATCATGACCCAGCTGCAAGACCTGCCCGCCTGGGTGCAGTTCCCCGACACGGAGCGAGTCGAGTGGATGAACAAGGTGGGCGGGGCTATGAGGGGCAGAGCCTAGCGCCTAGTGTCGTTAGATACAGGTGGCATGTGGATGTGGGTGCTAGGATGCCAAGTGGTATCTGGTTTGTGGGCGGGATCACGAGGGGCGGGGCTTAACCGGCTCGTTGCAGGTGATCCATCAGCTGTGGCCGTACATTGGCGAGTACTCGCGCACCTTCATGACCGACTTTATCGTGCCGCAGGTACTCTTTTTATTATTGATTTTTTGATTTATTTAATAATTGTATTTATTATTGTTTTTGATCACTTTTCGATTGACTCATTTACCCCACTACGATGATTTATCGATTTATCGATTGATTTCAGGTAAAGGCGCAGATGCCGGCCATGTTCAAGAACTTCAAGTTCACCAAGATGGACATGGGCGACATCCCGTGCAGGGTCGGCGGCATCAAGGTGTGTCTCTGTCTGGCTGTCTCTTTCTCTCTCTCTCTCTCTCTCTCTCTCTCTCTCTCTCTCTCTTTCTCTCCCTCTCTCCCTCCCTCCCTCTCTCTCTCTCTTTCTCTCTCTCTCTCTTTCTCTCCCTCTCTCCCTCCCTCCTCTCTCCCTTCATGACGTTTTCATCCTCGATGACGTACGACACATATGACGCCGTCACCTCACCATACTCATCCCAGGTGTACACGACGAACGTGGGCCGCGACCGGATCATCGTCGACATGGACGTTGCGTACGCGGGCGACGCGGACTTCTCGGTCGCCTGCTGCGGCTTCAGCGGCGGCATGAACCAGATCGTCGTGAGTGTGTACCAGTGGCAGGTCGAATCAGTCAGCCGCCAGTAGAGAGCGCAGCGTGAACAGAGTGCGAGGCGGCAAAATCCGATACACATGCGAGAGCACGCGAATAAATTCACAATTCAACTTTCGCGCGCGCGCTCAATTTTCAAATGCAAGACGGACGAGCGGAGTGGTGGCGGAACGACATAATCTCCGGACTGTATTAGGGTCTTGTCGCTTGAGTATTTTCAAGAGAGAATATTTGCATAGTTTGTCAATGTGGTTATGGGGTTTTAATGTAGGCACTGAACCAGTTCGCCGTGAGTATACTTATAACTGTTTTTTCTGAAATTGAGGGTAGATCGAAAAGTATCTCTCTGGCGCATGCTTTTCGATGTCCAAGTTTATGATACGAATTTATAGGCAAAACTGAACCATATCGTCGTGAGTGCGCATTCCGATTTATTTTGCTAATGTGGTTTTGTACCAGATCGTTTTCACACGTACCGCACCAAATTGTCGTGAGTATGTCAGGATCAAATGTTTTTTTCCTGTTTTTTTTCTTCAGTTCGCTGACCGCACAATACTTTACCGAGTCGTGACAGTCGATAGTCGGAGTCAACATGTTTTATAATTCGAAATCAGTTACCAATCTATATGGGAGAGATCAAGGAGGGAATAGAAAATGAGAAATGAGAGACAGAGAGAGATTTTTTTAATTTCAGTTCTCTGGAAAGCTGCGCGCGGTGCTCAAGCCGCTGCTGCCCTATCCCCCCATGGTTGGAGGAGTCAGCGCGTCGTTCCTGGAAATGCCGGTGGGTGAGAGAGGGGAGAGATGGAGAAGAGAGAGAGAGAGAGAGGGAGAGAGAACGACGGAGAGAGATAGAAAGAGATGAGAGAGAGAGAGACGGCTTGCAGAAGTTCGACTTCAACCTCACCGGTATGGGTGAGATGGTGGAGCTGCCGGGGTTGATGACTGCGATCCGCTCCGTCATCAACAGTCAGGTACGGTAACGGGGTACGGTAACGAGTGCGGAAAAAAGATATTTTAGTTTATATGGTGTACTGTCACTGACTCAACTCTTAATTAGACAAGATTCACGGAGACGTACAGTCGGAGGACGCTATCACATAACTAGATTACTGTAGTTTGTGGAATACAATTTTTTTTACAGTAGTAAATATTGCATGTACTTCGAAGTAATTTGACAGGTTACTGTACCTCGTTGAATGTACTGTACTGTATCCCCTACGTTGTCCAGGTGGCGGCGATGGCGGTGCTGCCCAATGAGATCGTCATTCCGCTCGCTCCGGACGTTGACGTCACCAAGCTGTTCTTCCCCGAGCCAGATGTGAGTGTGGTAGAGAGTAGAAAGGAGATGCACATAGTAGAAACTGCTACGCACACAGCAGCTCCATCGAAAGCTGCGGGCACTTCTCGCAATTCCTACTATGTACACTTCCTACCAGAGAGTGTGTGCGTATGTGTGGAGTGTGGTAGATGGTGAACTGTAGTCGTGAGTTAGGAAGTCTTCATTGTAGCACATGGTTTCGTTGTTGATCACCCTGATTCCGACGTAGAATGGTTAAGCATTGTGGGTACTCTGTTAGCATGGGTAATTTTTGGAACAGCACATATACTGAAAACTGTTAATGTGCGGTAACGATAATGTGCGGTCTCTGACCCGGGGGCGCTAATAGCCGGCAACTAACGAGGAAAGTCGTTAGAGCCACACTCTCGGATCCGAACCAAATTGATAGGATACCTTACGAGGAGTGTAGTAGGGGCCACACCCTCGGATTCGTACCAAATTGATAGGATACCTTAGTTAGGACCCTAGCCATCGAATTGTGGTGTCCGAATTTCCTAAACGAACTATACGTTTCCGGTACGAAAACGTACGGGGCTCGTTTTTCGCGTTCCTCTCGCCCTACGCGGCGGTCGAAGACCGAGCCGTTGTGGCCGAGTGGTGAAAGCGTCTGCCTGCCGAAATGACCCTCACGAGTTCGATTCCGCGCATATATTTTTTGTTTTGTTCAAAAATTTATGGACTTGAACTTTCAGACCATATCATCATTTTTTCATGGTCCATGAAACAACTCTATCAAATAAGTTTTTTATTAATGAGACAGTCTTGTCGATCTCGATGTCAGTTGTAGATCGTCCTAGTGGCGTAGTGCCATTTGCATCAGCCTTATGTAGCTCGCAACTGCACCGTCTTCTGTCAGAGAAGTCCCGAACGTCGTCAAGCTACTTCACACTGTCGTATGTATTTTGATAGTGTGCGAATATTGTGTATGTAGAGTTGAAAGTTGTAATATTGCGCACGGTAGATCATCTCTGTTCCTGACAGTCCTCCTTCTTGAAGAGAAACCATCGAGTCGGCCATGCCTTTCGTCAATTCTTTTCTTCACTAACCAGTGACTGAACAGCGAGACGATCAGCCAAATAAGTTGGCAAAACAAAAAGCATGTGCGCGGAATCGAACTCGTGAGGGTCATTTCGGCAGGCAGACGCTTTCGCCACAAGGCCACAACGGCTCGGTCTTTGACCGCCGCGTAGGGTGAGAGGAACGCGAAAAACGAGCCCTGTACGTTTTCGTACCGGAAACGTATAGTTCGTTTAGGAAATTCGGACACCACAATTCGATGGCTAGGGTCCTAACTAAGGTATCCTATCAATTTGGTACGAATCCGAGGGTGTGGCCCCTACTACACTCCTCGTTAGTTAGGACCCCAGACATCGATTTCTGGTGTTACTTTTTCCTACGCGCCATATACGTTTTCAGTACGAAAACGTACAGGGCTGGTTTTTTGCTACCTCATTCCACCTCTGGCGGTCAATGACCGAGCTGTTGTGGCCTAGTGGTTAGCGCATCAGTCTGTCAGAGTCAGACCAGAGGCTGAGGTTCGAGTCCGCGCACACGGTTTTTGTTTTGCCAACACTTTCTGGACTTTGCGTTTCTTGTTGATGGAGAAAACACAGATTACAAATTTTCACGCTTTGTTATAACTGTTTTCAAACTGAACGTTTCAGCCAACACAATAAATCGTGTAAAGAAACAAAAAACGCAGTATAGTTGAACGACATTGGAAGCCAATAGCAAACGGTAAAAAAACATTTTTGTAGTTACAAACAGGTCGAAGCACTTCGCCACACAAAAAAACTTCAAGTCCAAGTCCGAAAGTATTGGCAAAACAAAAATCGTGTGCGCGGACTCGAACCCCAGCCTCTGGTCTGACAGACTGATGCGCTAACCACTAGGCCACAACGGCTCGGTCGTTGACCGCCAGAGGTGGAATGAGGTAGCAAAAAACCAGCCGTGTACGTTTTCGTACTGAAAACGTATATGGCGCGTAGGAAAAAGTAACACCAGAAATCGATGCCTGGGGTCCTAACTAAGGTATCCTATCAATTTGGTTCGGATCCGAGAGTGTGGCTCTAACGACACTCCTCGTAAGGGCCGTTTTGCGGGTATCTCGCCACTAGTGCGCCACTAAGCGTGACAGCTCTGCTTCGCCACTAATCCGCCACTACGTCGCTAATAGCGAGCTAATAGCAGATTTTCAGGAATATAGTGTTGTGTGGTGTTTGCACAACTGTTGAACATATTTGCGGATGTTTTTTCGAAAAGTTTTTTCTCGTTTTTCTCACTTTTATTGCATTATATATGCAAAGTATCGTTGTTATTTTATGTTTTTTATCATTTGTTTGTGACAGTCGTATTCTTTGAATGTCCCTAATGTGTGAGGTGAGTGTGTGTGTGTGTGTGTGTGTGTGTGTGTGTGTGTGTGTGTGTGTGTGTGTGTGTGTGTGTGTGTCGTTGGCGAGTCACCGGTTCATGCATTGTATAACTGTCCGAGGAAGTGGACACGATTTCGTGAATGATGTGTATCGCATACGTTATTTGAGAAGGAATACTCGTTTGAACGACGATCCGATGCTGGGCGCGCGCATCAACAAGCAGGCCGACGGCACCGAGCCCTACTCGTGGATCAGCTACGAAGAGTACGGAGAGGTGCGCGTCAAGAGAACGCGCGGGGGATAGGATCTGTCAGGACAAAAGGTACACTTTTTTATTTCAAAGCTGGTTGAAAAGTGATACGGTATGGTGTGCATTATGAAGTGATTCGAAAGTGTCTTTTAACACAGAGAGTCGAATAATGTTGTAACTGAGAGTGATGCGAACGTTCATATTCATGAAATTGTGTTATGTGTTCATGTAAATGTCTATCACTCATGTTTTCTCTTTTAAGGTTCTCACGAAGAATGAGAAGCACGAGCCGCCCAAGCCCAGCGACCTGGTCTTGGGCGAGGCGGAGAGACGGGAGACGTGGAGGCGGAGAGACGTGGAGGCGGAGAGACGGGAGACGGGGCTGCGGGAGCAGAGAGACGGGAGACGGGGCAGCGGGAGATCATAGACGCGCAGGAGAAGGCAGCAGAGGGAGTGCGCGCGGATCTGGCGAGGGCCGAGGAGGAGAAGAGTGTGGCAGAGGACGCGGCAGAAGACGCCGGCAGGAGACGGCGCGCGCCATGCGCTGTGTCGAGAAGATACGTCTCTCTCTCCCCCCCTCTCTCCCCTCCTTTGCAGCTGGAGCAGCAGTTGCACGAGGCTCGCGCGAGACGAGTACCGTGTGGACGACGCGACTCTGCGGCAGCTGTTCCTGTCGGACAAACAGCCCGACATCGCCCTGCTGTTCGCCAGCATCCTCGAGTACAGCGCCGACGACGTGGAGAAGGTGCAGCTGCGGTGGGCGGTGGCGCAGACGACTTCTTCGCTTTGCCGACCCGTCGCCGGTGATGGACCACCTTCTTTCACGGTGTGAGCAAGAAGCAAGGTGAGCATGAGCATTATGATTCAATTATGTTATGTTTGAATCACACTGTTCATGCAACGTCCGTCTTCTTTCAGGACGTCCTATGAGCGAGGTGGAATCGCCGAAGCCAATGCGAGCGCGGTCGACCCTACTACCAAGACGACGGGAAACTACTAGAAGACCCTCACCAATACATAAATAAACCTGTCCATTAATGATAAATGTCATTCAAAATTCTGTAAAATATCATTGTATACTAGCGATAATGAGGTAGCAAGAAAGGGACGAATAGGAAACGCGAATAATCGCGGGTATTCGCTGCTCGAGACGATGAGATTCCGCTATTAGCTGGCCACTATCCCGCCACTACTGCGCCACTATCCCGCGAGGGCAAATTTTAGTCGCGAGATAGTGGCGCACTAGTGGCCAGCTATTAGCGGAATGGGGTCATAGGTAGCGAAAAATTCTTGTTATGCCGCACTCTGTGGATTATGATAGATGAAGGTGTACGGTGTCACCTACAGTATTGTCATTTCAGGGAGTGATCCGGCTGAAGGTGATCGAGGCGAAGAACCTCGAGAACAGGGACATCTCCTTCCTCAAGAAGGGCAAGAGCGATCCCTACGCCGAGATTCAAGGTACCTTGGATCATGATGTCGTTTTTTTCCTATTCGAAATGGAAGGGGAGAGCGAGCGACGGAGAAACATCAATTCATCAATACTTGACATCAATAGATTTTGAGAGCCTTATTTCAGTGGGCTCGCAGTTCTTCAAGACGCGCACGATCGACAACGACCTGAATCCGGTGTGGAACGAGTACTTCGAGGCGGTGGTGGACCAGGCGGACGGTCAGAAGCTGCGCATAGAGGTGGGCGGAGAGAGGGAGGGAGGAGAGAGGGAGGGAGGAGAGAGGGAGGGAGGAGGGAGGGGAGGAGGAGAGAGGGAGGGAGGAGAGAGGGAGGGAGGAGAGAGGGAGGAGGGAGGAGAGAGGGAGGGAGGAGAGAGGGAGGGAGGAGAGAGGGAGGGAGGAGAGAGGGAGGGAGGAGAGAGGGACGGAGGAGAGAGGGAGGGAGGAGAGAGGGAGGGCGGAGAGAGGGAGGAGGGAGGAGAGAGGGAGGGAGGAGAGAGGGAGGGAGGAGAGAGGGAGGGAGGAGAGAGGGAGGGAGGAGAGAGGGACGGAGGAGAGAGGGAGGGAGGAGAGAGGGAGGGCGGAGAGAGGGAGGAGGGAGGAGAGAGGGAGGGAGGAGAGAGGGAGGGAGGAGAGAGGGACGGAGGAGAGAGGGAGGGAGGAGAGAGGGAGGGCGGAGAGAGGGAGGGAGGAGAGAGGGAGGGAGGAGAGAGGGAGGGAGGAGAGAGGGAGGGAGGAGAGAGGGAGGGAGGAGAGAGGGAGGGAGGAGAGAGGGAGGGAGGAGAGAGGGAGGGAGGAGAGAGGGAGGGAGGAGAGAGGGAGGGAGGGAGGAGAGAGGGAGGGAGGAGAGAGGGAGGGAGGAGAGATCACCGTCGAGAGTGGCTTCAGCTGCAGCCCATTTTGTTGTGCGCGCAGTGGTTTCGATTCTTTTTGTCTATCCTCTGTGTGGAGTGCGGATAGTCAGGAAAATAGCGATTGATTGCATCAAAATAATTGAACTACTGACATACATACATACAGACAGACACAGACACACATACAAACACACTGACAGACGGGGACAGACGGACAAACATACTTCTACCGCATTCAGTTGTTCGACGAGGACAACGGACAGGACGAGGAGCTGGGCCGGCTGAGCGTCGACCTCAACGCCATCCAGGCCAGGGGAGCCGTCGAGAAGGTGCGTTCTTTCTCGTTTCATAGTGAGAATTACCACTCGAGTAAATTTGTGCGTATG
This sequence comes from Rhabditoides inermis, assembly GCA_963966185.1. Classification (NCBI taxonomy): domain Eukaryota; kingdom Metazoa; phylum Nematoda; class Chromadorea; order Rhabditida; family Rhabditidae; genus Rhabditoides; species Rhabditoides inermis. The sequence continues at coordinate 1,251,152 of CAWZYM010000087.1, read as the reverse complement.
AAGTGTGCTCCACGAGCAAACACGACATTTCTCACTATACTTTTCATTATATTTTTTTTCGCTTGGTCCAGTTCTGTAGGCTGTTCTGAGACTGACCGAGACTGACCGGGATCCCTACTTGTCTGTTGAAGTGGTTCCCGCTGGAGGGCTAGGGTTCATGGTATTTAGAATCGTCATGAAACCAATATTGGAGGGAAGTTCTCGAGTTGATTGGTTGCAGTGGTTCCCGCTGGAGGGCTGCAAGCACGGCGACCTCCATCTCAAGGCCACGTGGCTGGATCTGTCGACGGACGTGAAGCATCTGGAGGCGCAGGCGTGGGAGAGCGAGTGGCTCAAGGCCGACAAGGTGAGAGGGGGCGGGGCGGGAGGGGGCGGAGCACAGAGTGAGACACATTTGCTCATGCGATGTGTGGGGTTCATGTTTGAGAGAGAGAGAGAGAGGGAGGGGATAGAGAGGGAGAGAAAGTTCTTCGTTTCAGCCGATCCACCCCGCCCTCCTTATGGTCTACATCGATTCGATCAGCGACCTGCCGGTGAGTTATCGATTTTCGAATGGTACGAGTGCTTTTGTTATTTTCACTCCCTTGGAATGCCCGCTTTTCAGTTTCCGCCGTCGAAAAAGCAAGTGGGTTAGCGAGAATGCGAATAGTGAATTTGAACATGCAATATCCTCTGCAACTGCACTACGCTCTGTTTCGTCACCAGCACTTTCTATTCCCCCTTCCAAATCTTCTATGGTTTCTTTTTTGGTCACATTGTAACACGGAACACGCGCACTGTTACGTTGGTGATACCGTGTTACAGTACCCATTCATTGTGTACAGTACACTGATTACAGTACCCCAAGTCGAAGCTGGAGCCGTCGCCGTTTGTCGAAGTGACTCTCGGCAAAGACGCACAGCGCACGCCGGTCAAGGTTTGTTTGTTTATCTATGTTGTTCTTCGTTTGTTGTTCGTTTGTTTGTTTACTTGTTGTTTGTTTTTGGTGTTTACATGTTTATTGCTACGTGTTCCAGGTGAAGACTGTGAACCCGTTGTTCCAGTCAAAGTTCCAGTTCTTTGTGCGAAACCCGGCCGGACAGGAGCTCAAGTTCGAGGTGGGAGAGAGAGAGAGAGAGAGAGAGAGAGGGAGAGGGAAAGAGGGAGGGAGGAACAGAGAGAGAGAGAGAGAGAAAGAGGAGAGAGAGAGATACTTCAGGCGTTCGATGACGGTACGCGCCGCTCTCTCGGAACTTTCACCCTTCCGCTGACTGCTCTCATGAAGGTACAGTACATATTGAATGATATTGATTATTCGATATCGATTGTTTTCTCGCAGGAGCCGTCTCTCGAGTACTACCAGACCACGTTCCCTCTATCGATGGGAGTCCACCAAAGCAGCATGGTCCTGACTGTCCGTCTGAGGGTGAGTAGAGAGTGAGTGAGAGAGAGGGAGAGAGAGAGAGGGAGGGAGAGAGAGAGAGGGGGGGAGAGAGAGAGAGAGGGAGGGAGGGAGAGAGGGAGGGAGAGAGAGAGGGAGAGAGAGAGAGATTGGTGTGGTCATATATGGCTGACTGGCAACCTCCCACGCACATGCATGCTCGCCTATCTATCGCACCCTGTTTTCCTCCGTAATGTGTCGTCGAAATTTGAGCTCCTCTACTGATCAGAAGGTGTGGTTAGTCTCTTCGAAACAGGCCTTTTCGTTTCTGCTTCACCACGGTCCGCACAGTCGAGAGCGGTCAGGCCCACGACCGCGCCGCACACACGCGACGCTCTGCTCTTTTGCGAATTTGCCAGCAAGCGGTTGCGCGCCATAATTTCTTTCTTGAAATCGCTACGCGCTCATTCACTCGCGGGGCATCCTGCGCGCCAGCCGCTCTCTCTCTCTCTGTGAGACGCGCTGTGCAACTATATCCGGGCCGTGTTCACTATATAAGAGACGTCATATAAAGCAGTTTCGAAAGCGGTTGCGAAGAGACTGACCGCCCCTCCAGGTCTATCCGTGTAGCTATGAATCGCCTTCAGGCCTTCGTGCCCGCCAAGGAGGACCCGGAGAAGATTCGGCAGTTGGAGGAGCGCGCCAAGGATGCATTTACCCTGCCCGAAATTGACATTCCCATGTCTGAACCCCCTCCTCCCATCAAAGTCCACGAGATGAGCATGAGCGGCGGCGAGATGCTCGCCACGCCCTTCCACGCCACGCCCTTCCAAGCCACGCCCACCGTCACCGTGCTCGCCCCGCCCACCGAGGAGGTGTTCGTGCCACAGGAGACGGTGTCATCGCCCGCGTTGCGCGAAAGGAAGACAAACTTTGGAGACGAAGTGGAGATCTGATGATCGATGAAATTAGCATATTCGCACTATCACCCCTATGTTTTGCACTCACCAACTTGCTCGTTGCCAGTCTGCCATATTCTATCACGCGCCAAAGTATTTCGAATTCACGGTATTGCCATTTTTCTCGGGTCTACGGTGGTTGGTGCTCTTTGCTTTTGTAGGAAGCTTCAGTGAAACGCATGTTGTTGTCAAAGTTCTGAGCATGATAAAGATTTTTTAGCATTGAAACGTTCACAACGAAGTATGAAATAACATGATATATACTTGATACTGACATGACAACGCTTGGTTCTTCGTGGGTGGTCTCGGTTCTTCGTGGGTGGTCTCTCCTGAGTTGCGCGTGTTGCAGGGTCTCCGTCCCCGGCAGCCCAAACCCCTCCAGTCTCACGAGCTCGAACACGACACCCTTCAACACTACGCCACCGGTGGGTACGGTAGATGGGAGTACGGTAGATGGGAGTACATACTGTATATTGGAGTACGGTAGATGGTAATACGGTAGATGGGAGTACAATAGATGGGAGTACGGTAGATGGGAGTACCGTATATGAATATGCGAGTAATGGCAAGTACAGTAGCAATGTCTTTCAGGTAAGCACATTGAGCGCGCCAACGGCAACGGCGCGGCTAGCGTGAGTGGTTTTTTGTCTTTATTTATTTATCGATTAGTTTATTTATCGATTATCGATTCGCAGAACGGCGACGCGGTGGCTGTGGAGCCAGCGAAGACGGTGAACCCGCACCATGGAGCGATGGACGCCGAAGTGAAGCTCGACTCGAGCCAGTACCATGTGAGTCCTCTCTCTCTCTCTCTCTCTCTCTCTCTCTCTCTCTCTCTCTCTCTCTCCCTCTCTCCCCCTCTCTCTTTCCTCTCTCTCTATCTTTTCCCCTCTCCCTCTCCCTCTCCCTCTCATCTCATCTCAAATCGCCTCATAGGAACTCGACAACGGCGATTTCTGCGTGGGTTGTGTGTAGTCGTACCAGTGTCGTTGCTCGCATCCAAGCTTCTGTGATCATCATATTGATCGATCGATTGATCGATAATCGATTGACGAATCGATGTTTAGGCTCTGAACCGGCACGACTCTATGAACTCGCTGGCTTCGGGTCGTCACTCTTCGGCGAGCCACCGAGGAACGAAGAGCAGGCTGGGGCGGCTGTTCAAGCACAAGCACCACAAGAGCCCCAACGACAGCATGTGCGCTCCTGGTTCCTGTCCTTCCTTCCTTTCTCTCTTTCTTTCTCTCTCTCTCTCTCCCTCTCTTTCTCTCTTTCTACGTTTCTTCGGATCTCTACATTCCCCTCCTATGGTATTATATACTCTTCATAACGTCTATTTTTTGTTCTATTGATTGCCTCTCTAGTTGCGGTCAGTTTCTCGAAACACGCCTTTCAATTTGCCCCGCGAACACTCCTCGAATTGCCTTCGGAACACACCCGAACACGTAATGCCTTGCCCCTGAACACCTGAACATCCCGAACAGTTCGTAACGCTATCGCTTCGAAACACTTTGCTTCCGAAGAGACTGCCCGCACCTTGTCTCCTCTCTAGGTCGGAGTCTCCGCGGGGCGAGTTGGAACTGGCCATCCACTACGACCAGCTAGGGCAGCGACTGCAGTGCAAGTGCATCCAGGCAAGGAATCTCAGACCGGTGCGTCCATCGTTATTGATTTATCGATTAGTGATTTCGCAATGCTCTGATTTCGCAATACATTGATTCGCCTTCACTGTTTGCGCGTTTTAGTATTTTCTTAATAATAATAGTTTATCCGTGTTGTATCAATCATCGAACAGCAGAAACATCTTAGTACCGGTTAAGAACAAAAGGTATCTAGTTTGGCAGAGTGATGACTGCGACAGAACCTTTTGACACCCAAACGCGTTTAAAAAAGGTCTGTCAATCTTAGAAACAGATACAAGAACTTCTCAAGTTAGTAGAGAGAGAAAAAGCCAACTACGTCAGGGCACTTCGTCGCCAGAGAGCAATTTACATACTAATGGGATCATCTACAGTGAAACGTGAGCGGTTGTGTGTGAAATATGACATTTGTTTCTGAAGTCAACCTTTTTTATTGGCATATTGTGGAAGCATCGAAGATGTTCCAGTATTCGGTAACTCGATATGTTATAAAACTCTGACCAAGGGTTCTATGGGTTCTTGGGGAAGATTTCGTTTCGTGCGCGTCACGATAGAAATACACCGGACAGATGTTGAATTGACATGTCATGAAAATGTCAGCGATTCCGACTATCTATTGTTTCAGGTGGAGACCGACGGTACCGCGTCGCCCTATGTGGTGGTGAAGATCATCACAGCCGAAGGAGCAAAGGAGGTGTTCAAGAGGAAGACGGCAGTGTACAAGGACAACCTGCAACCAGTGTTCGACAACCAGTGAGCATATCCCTCTCCCCCCCCCTCTCTCTCTCCATCCTCCCATCCTTGCAGCTTCGAATTCGATATCAAACCGAGCGATCTGCACAACTACAAGGTGCAGTTCTCAGTCAAGGACGACACCAACTACGGCGCCTTCGCGTCCAAGCCCGTCCTAGGACATGTCAGTATCGTGTTATTGATCCATATCGAATGATTGTTCGATTTCAGCTAGAGCTTCGATTGGATTCGCTGCGAGAGGACCAGCTGCCGCAGAGATGGATCGAACTGGAGGCGGAGAGAAAGTAAAGAGATGGAGAAGGAGGAGAAGGAGGAGAAGGAGGAGGAGAAGGAGGAGGAGAAGGAGGAGAAGGAGGAGGAGGAGGAGGCGCGGGAGAGAGTGACTCGCCCACTCGATACTCGATACACTTTCACTATGGGTACACATAGCAGAGAAATACTTACCTATCGTATTAGCTACATGTTGTATTACTCAAATTGTCGCACATGTTTTATTTGAAGACGTTTTATGTGTTGAATTTTATAAACATTAATTTGTTTTTCTGCGCATTTTCGTAGTGTGATAACGATAGCAAAACAACGGAAACGCTATTATCTCTCAAAAGTACTTGCATAAAGAGAGTCAGTTTGTCTTGACTCAATTCAACAAAATAGCGCATGCATAAAACTTTTACAAATACTAAAAACCTCGAGATACACACAACTTTTATCGAACTTTTCTTTACGTCTCTTTACGCAAGTACTTTAGAGAGATAATATATGTGCTTTTATTTAATTTCATAGAAATTTTTGGTTGTCATGCTCTTTCGTTCATTACTATCGCATAACCATGATTTATAACACAATTTGACGGTGGTAGCAAATCATTGAATATACTACATACTACAGGTCGGGTTTGTTGCGTATGTGCAACCATGTTTGTTTTGTATAGAAACAATTTGAAACGACTCTTCTTTCTGTATTTTCGTTTGTCGCAGCGTAAGTGCATGTGTGCGTTCGCCTGCGCTGTCTGCAAACAGCGCGCTCTCTCGCTCTCTCTCTCGGGGGAGAGAGGGTGCGATTCGGCGGTTGAGTGGATTTAGACACAGCCGATAAGTGCCACAACAGCCTATCCCCCTCTCTCACTCTTTCACCCCCCGGCACCACTAGATGTTACCACATCCCCAAAATGTTCACACTACTCGAATACGCGAAACACGAACATGATCACTAACATATTTATTGGCGGGTAGAGAAGAGCGAGAGCGAGAGGTCACTCTGCTCGTTGGGGGGAAGCGCGGAGACTCCTGTCCAGAGATTGGCGGCAGCGGGGCCGCGCGCCATCGCGGTTCCAATGACCGCGACAGAGGTAGCCAGAGTGACGGGAAACGACACCCACACCCACCCAACCACACGCTTATAGGGTACTCGCCCCGTTCACGGTACGCTTGTTCACTCGCCGAACATTTTCCAGACAGCATTTCATCGCATTTGATGGCGCTATCGGTCCGCGCTGGATCATTCGACCACGAAATTCGCGCGCTTGGCGGTGTGACTTTATGGAAATGAGGGTCATTTGCAAGTCAAATGAAGCGGATCGAACCACTTTCCGGACTTGATAACTTCATTAAGAATTTTTCTAATTTTTTGCCCTTTGAACAGAGGCATGCTGTCACTGTTCGCTAGCGATTGTCGGCTCGCTTTTGTTGATTTCGCTACTCCAGAACTTATAAATCATGAAAAATTTCCAAAATGCATCTCTGGGTACTACCAACAGATTGTGGGCTCAACATTTGTGATTTTCTTTCGGGAAGGGCTCAATTAAACTCAAAAACATAAAAAAAACACCCCTTTTCGACGTCATTCCCTCATTGTCTGGTTCGTGTCTGGGTAGACCGAGATAATTACCGTGAAAATAGGGGATACCCTATAAATACAAGGAGAAAACACGTCGTATTTCACAAATAACAACGACTCGAGATACACATACACACAACTTTTTATCGAACTCATAATAACGGTTTTTGCAAGTGTTAACGTGGACGAACGTTGGTGGGCGGTAATGGGGTTCTGTTAGTGGGACTAGAGTTTATGCTGTGTGTGTGTTGTGATTGGGTGGAGAAGTCTCGGCTACTTGCGCTCGAATTCGTTGATTCCGTCAAAGTCCGTGCCACCGGCGCACATCGAGTCCTCCATGGCCAATGCCAGCGAAGTGAAATCTCTGACGTTCGCATTCAATCCCTTAACGTCACTATTACAAGAGCAATTTCAATTCCGCTTACTTGTACAAACAAGTGTGTGTTTTTGTTGATGCCCAACTCAGAATACGAATTTGTATACTCCCTAAACGCAATGTTTTGATGCAGGGCAATAAATGTCGACTCACGGAGTATTCTGTAGTTGGGGAGCATGGACGACGTAGAACTCCAGATCAGGGTGGCTGTTCATCAAAGCCTTGTAAGCCTTTATCTGGTTCTGCTTGTGGAATTCGTCCAGGTTCAAGTGGGTGCATCCTCCGAATTCGCTGTTCAAATAGTTGATTGTCGAGCCCATGTGATGGTTCAGCGGTCCCATGGGATGATGCGCGTACATGATGACGTGCTGGCTCAGTCTCAATGTCATTCATGCTCGTTGTTACAAGCTAACCTTTTTCGTGTCGCGAATATCAGCTTGATTGAACACGTCGAGAGCCAGCTGTAATAAGACAATTTATAAGATAATATAATTTATTAAAGGAGAGGTGCACGGAATAATGACATGAAGTCGACATAGTCAATATTGATATGGCGATCAAATTGAAACCAAAACTAAAATTATATCATTTAATATAAATTTGATATAAAATGAATTGGCATCTTGAAAATCAGGCAATGCGTCAGTATTTCGTAGTGTAGTACAAACTTGGCACGAGTTTCCAATGGGAATTAGTTTTCAAAATTGGTCCCGCCACGAATAACTGACGTTATGTATCATCATTTTTGACGTGTGATAGCAGCTGATCATTTCATTTCATCACTCTGTGCTCCTCTCCTTTAATAATGTTATATAACGTTACGCGCGTGCAAAAATCTCAAAAGTGGTGAACCGTTCAGTGGTGGCACAAAGCAAACATAGTCTACCCAGTAGGTTACCGAAGTTACTTGAGCTCAATATTGCAATGCGAGTCAACATTTCGCCCCTTCTGTTTTAGTGTCAAGAAACATACCTTCAGTCCGCGATACGGCAAGTTTCGATAGTAGAAATAACTACTGTACTCTGTATGTCTCCTTGTGCCATGATTGTAAATTTGATTCATCAACTCTTCGTCCGTTGAAATGTCCATGTCTCTTTTCGCGTCATAGTGCAATTGTCTTATGTTCTCCATTTTTGCAAGGATGTGAGCTTTAGTTGGATATGCCGTATACCTCTCATCAAGAACAACCGAAGCAGACACTGAAACAACAAACGTATATGACTATTCGTTTTGGAAACATACGTTGGTACGCAATGACAATAAGTCTCATTTTGAAGCCCGGAGTGAAAAACCGATCGTATATCTGAAACTGAACGTTGAGTTTTCCATAACATCCATAACGTCACTCACGTTTTCAATTAAAGATTTGTAATGGTCAATGTTAGCGCACTCCTAAAAAGTAATACTCAAATTTGAATCAAGCTGCAATCCATTACCTCATACGAAAACAGTACAATCAGCGTAGATTCGCCGCACTTATAGCACAATTTTCCTCGAGGTGCCTGAACAGCAGCATGTGTGTTTACGAGATGAGCATCGTACCGGTTGTTTGCCTATTTTGTACACAAACTCCTGGTACTTGTCGGTATAGCTGGCGTCCTTGCACGCGCACGTCTGCTCTCCACCAGTCGTCGTGCAGATCGAAGTGGACGGACAGTTACAGCCCACTGAAGTGAGTGAGAAGCGTCACACATGCTCTCAAGAAAACTCACGTGCAGTCGTCTCTTGCTTGTTGATGGCTGAAAACACACTCATATCAATACAGTGGTGATATTAATAGCTATAAATGTGCTATAGGCTATGCATAAGCTATACTTGCTGTGGCGCTAGGATAGCCACGGAAAGAACGGTTTCGCCCCCGTATCACTGTCCTAGCGCCACAGTTTCGATAATCATCCATGGCACATCCATCTCGACAAGGACTGACTGGCAGCGCAGAGAACGGGCAGCGGGGTGAAGGGCGGCAGGTCGGTGTAGCGCGTGCGTCCCTCGTGCCGCACGATGCCCAGCGTGTACGCGCCGCCCTCGGCCGTGCTCGCACTCCCGCGCGGCTTCCCGCCCAACCACATCTCAAACACACTCACATCTCAAACAAGGCACACTTACAATGCACATTAAGATGCACAATGCACAATGCACAAACAATGCACACTAAGGTACAGTGGCGACTCATTTTAAACTTTAGGTACTTCGTAAAATCGAATCTCCGTTGCGTTCAACTCGCGTGTTTATGTGGCTCAATGCGTGTGTGCGCCGTTACTGCACAGACCACGCCGGTTCGAGTCCTGTCTACGGCAATTTTTTTGCGTTCAAAAGAGCTAGTTGCAGAATCAACTCGCCACTGTTCCTTTAACGGTACGGCGGAAACTAATGCGAACGAAACGTTTGCGGTTCTTCTAGATCCGACAGAACTCGCACCTTCTTGTCGACGTTCGAGTTCGCTCCGTCTGACGTCACCATGCGCCACTCACTGGCCTGGCTCGACGCGTGCGCCACGCGAGACGCGCCGGCCACGCGCACCGGGTGACCCTACAAGAAAATAAGCGGTACTCTTCCAACTATTCCCAATTAGTTCCCAAAATTCCCAAAATGCTTCGCCACATGCTTTCAGCCACAAACGATTTCCAAAATGCATCGCCATATGCCCCGCTCTTAGCTACTTCAGACTAAGGCTATGCTTATGGCTAAGCTTTTTTTTCCTGTTTAGTAATGCAGCTCACAATTCTAATTATGCAACTTCACCTACAACTGCAACCACCAAACGTACGAGTGCCGTCCGTCGAATTCACGAACCGTATTCAATATGGTCAGCTTGTTATCCTTGAACAACGATTCTTCCAGCGGAATGAAGTCGTGCTCCTTGAACATTTGACAGCGATCGTGCAGGCCTTTCACCTAAAGTGAAAACGTGAAAAGAGAGAGAGAGAGAGAGATGCCGTACCCTATCGATTAGCTTGTGTGCGTGCTCCTTGACCGGGTAGTGATTGTAGGTGATGTAGAGGCACACCTTCTTGTCGCTGTTGTACTGGGATCGCAGCCGCAGCTCGCGCAACGCGTCGCACCAATTCTCCAACGAGGCAACGGAAACGAGCATGGTCATACATCACTAATCAACTGTGATCAGATATCAGCAACAAAAAACCATGTATGGCCATGTAATGGAGTAGGTACGTGGATTGTGGGCCATAGAGCTCGATGGACATGATGAACGTACATGTCTTGGTGGGTTCGTGGACGCAGATCACGTTGAACGCGTCGTTGTCGGGGTCGATCGCACCGGAGAACGTGCCGCGTTCCGCGCGCCGCAACTCCCCGCCAGACGTGTAGAAGCGGCTAGTGTGCAGCAGCATCGCACGCGAGCCTACAACACAACAGCTACAAGCAATCACCATTATGCTAAAGAGTTAAAGGGGTCACTTTCGGAACCGAACGGCTTGAGCCACGCGTTGTACTCGCCCACACGCGTCATGTGATCTGGAGGAATGCCATTGAGAGTAAGAAGGAGAGAGAGAGAGAGACCCACGTGTCAGTAGTATCGTCATAATGGGTGTGACGTAGTCGACAACTTCTCCTTTACCGCTCTGCTGGCATGCAGCCTCCCGCTCAGAGTACTTTTTGTTCTGAAAACAATGATAGCCGATTGAATTAGTTTAGGTTATACTTACCGACACGATTTTGTAGCAATTCGACTGAATGAGGAAGTAGCCGGAGCGGCAGACGAGCTTGTGTTGGAAGGTGCATGTGAAAGAGTCGACACGGTGCTGGAAAGAGAAATTAAAATTAAGAGAAAGAGAGAAAGAAAGAAAAAGAGAGAGAAAGAGAGAGAGAAAGAGAGGCCCCACCTGTTGCAGTTTGCCACTGAAGTGCCGTGATCCACAATAGGCGGCCGCTTGATTCGAAGTCACGCTTTCGGCTATCTGAAACAAGGCATTCGGCTATTCTTAGAATACTTTTTGTCGATGACCGAGACACAATTCACAACCATCAATTGCCATGATTCAATAAACAGTTCATAGTCGCTCTGGCTAATAAGTGATGTCGATCGATTTTCGCATTGCCGTGGTTAATGCTTGATATTAATCAAGTTGCATGACGCCCTGGGCTATGCATGATATCGATCGATTGGCGCGTCGCTCCGGCTAATTAGTGATGTCGATCGATCGGCACGACGCCCCACCTAACGAGTGAAAGCGATCTGTGCGCTGCCCTGGCTAATGTGTGATATCGATCGATTTTCGCATAGCCGTGGTCAATGCGTGATATCAATCAAGTTGCATGTCGCCCTGGGCTATGCATGATATCGATCGATTGGCGCGTCGCTGCGGCTAATTAGTGACGTCGATCGATCGGCACGACGCTCCATCTAACGAGGGAAAGCGATCTGTGCGCTGCCCTGGGTTATGTGTGATATCGATCGATTTTCGCGTCGCCGTGGTTAATGCGTGATATCAATCAAGTTGCATGTTGCCTTGGGCTTTGCATGATATCGATCGTTTTGCACGTCGCTCCGGCTAATGCGTGATATCGATCGATCGGTGCGTTGCTCTGACTGATGAAGAATATCACACAATCGTCGCGGCGATCTACCAAACGAGTGAAATCGTTCGGCGCGTCGCTCGGCTAGTTCGTGGATATTGATAGACAGGCGCGTCATCCTGGCTGATGAGTGATATCGATCGATGTGCGCGACGCACGCGCTCGCATTGCTTCCTCTCCCCTGCCAACCTCCATCGTGCACACTGTCTCGTCCGTCGACAGGGTGCCAGGGTGGAAGCCGCTCACGCAGAACGTCTTGAAGTCGAGCGGCGCCACGATGGCGTCTGAATCAAGGGGTAGAGAAGACGTAAATAAAAGAGGGAGACAGAGATGAAAGTTGGGGAGAGGGATGCTGGACGGCAAGGGGGGAGAGCGGAATGTAGGTAGACATGGTTGTTGGAGGATCGGCACGCACCATCAGCGCGTGCGACGGCGCATAGCAGTAGCAGAAGGAAGGGGATGGGTGGCGCCCGCATCCCGGCACAACCAAGCAATGACGGCAGGACGGGCGGACAGCACGTGTCACATGAAAGGGGCGGCGCGTCGCATTAAACATTCCCAGACAAGGGTTCGTCAGCCTAGTATGCTGATTGCGGTGATCTCTGAATTGGAGATTTGAACGTGCCGCGCGCAAAAAAAAACGTACATTTGTACCTTTGTACCTTTATACATTCCTCTCCAAGTTTGTATTTCGGTATATGTACTGTGTATGCACCTATCCTATATATGGCAATTGAAATCAGTATGTAAAGGCTAAAGGCGTGGTCAATCTCTCCAAACTACTTCAAACTACCCCCGAAATGCCTTGCAAAACGCCTTCAAAACACTTCCAAAATGCCTCCCAACTACTTACCCCCGAAATGCCTTGCGAATAGACTATCCCTTCAGAAATACCCTCCGAAATGTGCTGCTCAGAAATGAGGCACTCGAGAGTGGGATGTGTCTCAACACGAAAAAATTTAATCATCGGCGTGTGTCCGTCATTGCTTAGCGGTAGAGCGTCTGCCTGTCAACCAGAAGGTACCGGGTTCGGATCCCGTCCCTGCCAAAACATTTTGTTCACTCTGACACAATGTCAGAAGGATAATGACTAGATTTTGAGCACATGAAAACGTGCTCTCGGTAGTGTTGTGGCTAGGATGCGGGCGTGACAAGTGAGTGACCGGGGATCGAATCTTGCTGAATTGAATGTTTTGCCCATGTATTGTTTTGCCGGTCTTTGCAAAATTCATAAACTACATGGGCAAAAAACATTTTGGATCAGCGATATTCGAACCAACATAACACAGTTTTCTCAGCTAGACCGATCAGCTGACTCGATCGATTGGTCGCACCGGCTGTCATGATGTCATCATACCATAGTAATTTCTGTCACAAGTCACTCGTTTCGGGACCCAAAGAGATTCAATCAAATTCCCTCTTTGCAGTGTTTAGGGTGAACAGTTCGGGGTTATTTCGGGCAGTCCGAATGTTGTTTTGGGGTGTCAAAGTTTTCCTCAATGTGTCGTCTCTGGGATCAGCATTTTCTCATTGACCGGCACAACCGATTCTCACAAAATGGCGACCGCAGAAATGGAGTTGTCTCGCAGGGGCGAGTAGTTTTTAGGCAAATTTTTGTGGGAATGCAAACAAACAGGCCGCATCATTTCATAGCTGACGAACTGAGAGTGGGCGTACTCCGGATAGGAAAGATGTCGGATAGAAACTAATAGAATGGCTGAATCCGCCATCCTCTTTACCTACTCTCCGTAAATTTCAGACCGATATCTGCGGTTTTACTCGGGTTATAAACAATTTTTGTTTTGTTTTTTGAAAATCTTTTAAAGGGAGTGTGCACTCTGATTTCCGAAGTTGAGTTAGCACCGGGATGTGAAAATATGTTTAAAACGACTCAGTTTTGTCAATACAACTATTTGCTGAAAATGTCTGCAAGTTGGTGAAAATTGAGCGCAAAATGTATCAAAATGCAGAAATTGGTGCCAATTGGTGCCAATTTTTTGTTCAACAGAATTTTTCATCGATTTATAGGTATCTCCGACACATAGTTGCACTGACAAAAGTACATCATTTTCAACATATTTTTCACATTCCGGTGCTAACTCAACTTCGAAATTCAGAGTGTACACTCCCTTTAAAATTTCAAAAATCTGACACTTTTTACGGATAGTACTGTATACTATATAAAATCATATAATGACTCAAAACTCTCTCAGTACTTCGTCGGGTGTTTCTTGTTTTCGATCACGGCCTTGCAGCGGCGGGGCATCGAATCGATCAGCTTGTGGAGGGTCGAGAGGTCGATCTTCTTCCACTTCTGCTCGAGCAACGCGAACTTCTCGTCTGCATTCTTGATCCGAACCTTGCGAGTCCGTTGATCGAGCTCTTCCCATAGGTGCTCGATCAGGTTAAAGTGACAATTTCACTTAAAAATTATGTTATACTTATGAAAAAAAATAGTGGAAGCATCAGATAGCACATAATAAATTTGAAAACTAAAACTTTTTCATGATTTTTACTAATTTATTAGTCTCCCCACAGATCTCATGCAGATCCGCGCTACATAATATCTGTCTGGGCATCTGTGACATATCTGTGAGACGTCTGTTACAAGTGATTTTTTCACATTTAGCTACATATGAATCATATTCATCATTAATCATTCAATCAATCAATCAATCAATCAATAAATCATTAAATCATCAATCATAATCACAACATGATTCAGAGCTATAAACAACGAATTTGATGAAAAAAACGAACACACGGCAATTCACAAGTGAACAGAAGCTGCATGATGACAAATGATACTGATTGAGACAGAGAGTGCGCGAGAGACTCCGCGATTTGAGAGACGGCAGACGGCGCGAGCGTGGAAAAGAAACGAGTAGAGTGCGCGAGAGTGCGTGGCAATTTGAGGAAAATGATTCCTCGGCGGAACGCGCCGCGCGTCGAATCTTCTTTGTTCACTGTGAATTGCCGTGGAACAAAACAACAACAACATTACAGTCCAGGGAATATGTAGTTCCGCCACCACTCCGCTCGTCCGTCCCGAATTTGAAAATTGCGCGCGCGCGAAAGTTTGAGTGTGAATTTATTTGCGTGCTCTCGCATGTCTATCGATTTTGCCGCCTCGCACTCTGTTCACTCGGCGCTCTCTACTGGCGGCAACTGATTTGCCCACCCACTGTAGTGGATGGCGGTCAACGTTTCTTGTGCTTCTTACAATACCGTCGCTTTTTTCTTCTTTCTTCTTTCCTAGTCCTAGGTACGCACGAACGCACGACGACGTCCCACGCACAGCAATCTGAAATGATAAAATCAGCATTGTACGTAGATTCGTAAAAACATACACATGAACACATATTCAAACCAATCCTACAACAATTCACACACAACTTTTACCCACCTTCGTTCAATAGTCCCGATCCCAACTCAACAGCAGCCGGAACAGACAACGTCAGCGAACGAGCTCGCCTACAACGAACGAATTGTATGTATAAACGATGCATAGTTTACAGATGCAATATGAGTACAGGTACACAGCACGTAAAAATATGATAACATATAAAAACAAGAATCAGTGGCCTAGCTGATGATGGTGATGACGTTCTAAGTCGGCTACATAGCGGTCTGTTGACCTGGCGGCTGGTAGCGAGCAAGTAGCGCGCGCTCAGAAAACGTCTAATACGGTATGAAGTCCGATTGAAGTTCGATCGGTTTGAAGTTTTGTCAGAAGGGCTTTTTTGCTCATAAAAGCTTAAGTTTACAAATTGAACACTATCTCGTCTGTACGAAAAGTCGATCATATTTGCCATAAATGGTAACTTTTCAAAAAAGGGAACCAGTTTCTATATTCTCTTGTACGCAATCTGTCTTATATTCAATTTTTATAGAAATCGAAGATCATGAATTTCGGGTGCATTTTGGGTACATTCGCCTATCAGCAAGAGTGAATTTTGAAAAGAAATATCTTTCCAGAAAGACAGAATGACAGTCACCGTAGTAAATATTTTGTCATATTTAGTAGAGAAAGAGAGAGAGAGAGAAGGGGGGGGGGGGTAGAGGTGTGCACGATTAATCGAATACGAATAAAATCCGAATAATTATTCGATTAATCGATTAATCGAATAATTTTTATTCGTTGTTCGAGATCTGACGATTAATCGAATAATATTCGAATAAAATATTTGTTCGATTAATCGATCGAATAACATTTATTCGTTATTCGTCTTCAAAGTTCGATTATTCGAATAATTGTCCACCAAAACACATGATATACTCCAAAATACCGTCATTTTGTGGTTATTCGAGAAGAATTATTCAGTCGATTTATCGAATAATCGAATAATCGAATAATTTGTATTCGTTATTCGAGTGCTGACGATTAACCGAATAATATTCGAATAATCGAACTCGACGATTAATCGAACGAATAAAAATTATTCGTTATTCGTCCAAAAAAAATATTCGCCCAACTCTAGGGGGGGGGAAAATTATTTTGTACAAATATTGTCGTCGTCAATTCATACAATTACTCAATCCATACAAACCTCATTCGATACATGTTTTTGGATTGTTCTCATGTTGTGCGAAACTTTTCCCATCCTCATATTCCAGTGGTGGACAGTCAAACGGCCCCCTGCGACCGAATTTGGCCGAAATTGGACAAAATGGACACAAAACCCTTTCTCGAGTCTTTGTTGAACTATAGAGTTCTAGTTTAGTGGCATCGAACGCTCTACGAGTGAACTATCTAACTGTATAGTTTGTTGCAGTTGGAAAGGTTTCCAAATGCCGATTTCGTACCCTCTACTTCAACCGCCTTCCTGTGGCGCGGAGAGACTCGCATTCGAATGGCGAGCGAGTAGGGGAAATCAGCGGCCTCTTTGTGCGGTAGGTATAGTTCCTGGATGACAATGTCACCAAAATATTACGCTGATTGGCTGATATCGATCGTTATCGATGAAGATGAATCTCTCGCGTGGATATGCAAATGCGAGTCTCACGCGCCATCGAAAGGGGTAAAAATCGGAGGTTTCCAAACGGGTATAAGGAATTTTTCACTGAAACCAACTATGCAGGTAGATCACTTGAAAAGCGTTTGATTTACACTAAACTAGAACTCTCTAGCTCCACGAAGAGCCGAGAAAGAGTTTTGTGTCCTTTTTGTCCAAAATCGGCCGAAAATGGTCGCAGGGGGCCGTTTGACTGGCCACCACTGTCTAACTCTTACACCCATGCTCTCTTGGGCAATGTCGCGTGAGTCAAGTATGATTAAAGTTTGGACATTTTATTAAAGTTTGGAGTTTTTAAAAGTGGCTGCAGCGAGAAACATGAGGCAAAAATGTAAACTTTATCCTTCTTTGACCCATAAATTTAAATTACATCGCCAGTATAAGTGTGTGATTGTTTAGAGCACGAATAAAGTTTGAGCATAAGTAGTTTTGATTGTTCAGAGCGCGCAAAAAGTCCAAGCTGCCCACCCCCTCGCGGCAAGTGGCGGCAACGAGAGTTCGTCTCTTGGGACACGTGCTGCGACGAGAAGACCATCGGATTGTGAAGCAAGCTGCGCTCACACTACCGCCGCCGGAGTGGAGACAAGGCCCAGGAAGGAAACGCGCCACATGGGACGAGAAGCTGAAGGAGGATGTCGGGCCCACGCCTGCCGTGCGCGCCAAGGTTACCTAGAGAGACACTTCGTTCCGCAGAGCTTGGAACACTCGCAACGGGCAGTGGATGGACGCTGTTATGGACATGGCACAAGACCGCGTCAAGTGGTCAGAACTGGTTTCACGCGATGCTCGCCGGCTAAGGAGCGCTTCAGATAATCTACGGAGAATCGGCCGAGGAGTGAGTGAGTGAGTGAGTGAGTTCAGAGCGCGCGCTAGATTCCTAACAAAAGTAACCGATTATTCTGTTTATGAGCTAAGCTTGTTCCCACCGATCAAATCAAATTAAATCAATTATTCATTCAGAATCGCATATTCATGAATACATGTACATATTGCACGCATGAGAGATGGTTTGGTCAGCGCTTGGAAATGAGATCGTTCCATTTTCGGCGATCGTTGGTCACTGTCCGTCTCCATTCTTTGCGAGCATGTGCTGTCGGTAGATTGAAGGCATCTACGAAACCACCTGAAGTACCTCCCGAGGTAGATGAACCGAGTAGAGGTCCTTGATTGTTGAAGCCCTTCCAAACACGAAACACAGCAAAAAATATGCTTTATTAACAGAAAAAACCGACTTAAATAATTTCTAATACACATTCGCATATATAATTTTTGTAATTACTCGTAAACGCAATATCATCACAGACGGTACACTCTCTTGTAATATTCAGCAAACAACAAAACGGGAAACAGTTCACAACCGGTATGCACAGGACACGAATGCCGCGAAAGACTTGTAATTAAACGCCTCGATCGATATCAATCGATAATCAGATGATCCTATTTCCGGTGCCGAGCAGACCGAAGACAATAGCACCAATCACGCACTGTCCGGCAGTCACTGGGAAAAAACAGTTAAAATCAATAATCACTAGAAACAAAAATATGGAACGGAAATAGTGTACGAAACACGGAATGTTGAAAAAATACAATCCATATTACAATAACAGAGTAATTTGTTCTTGACACAAATTCATGAAACAGTATTTTCAAAGTACCGTAACTTCAAAGTACCGTACCTACAAACACGTAGCTCCAGTTGTTATTCGTGGCCTCCAGAATCAGTCCGGCCACGTAGACACCCACAAAGCCGGTGATCGCGCCGAACGCGTTGAAGATGCCTGAAAACGACCAGATCCTCCTGGCTCCGCCCACTCTGGCCCCGCCCACTCACCAAACACGGCGCCCGTGTGCTGCGGCGCGAGATCGTGCGGGTTCACGCTCACGCCGCCGTGGTGCAGACCTCTGGAATTAGGTATACGGTAGTTATAAGAAAGTACTTCACAGAAACCAAGGACAGTTGACACAAACGCATGCCATACAATACTTTATGAGTACCCGTACGCATTGCAAACCAAATAGCCGGGTAACTCGTTCTTGACACACAATCACACAAAGTGATGCATTTCAAGTACCGTATGATACAGTATATACAGTATTCAAAGTACCGTACCTGCACGCCATGGCGGCTGTGAATATGAGGAGTGCCTGGGCGAATGAGTGGGTGGAGGGGACGACGAGAAGGCACATAGAGCAGCCGATCAGGGAGAGACACTGAAATGGGGGTGATATGAAATATGAAGTCATAGATGGTATATGTGCCAGCGCAATAGCACTTCGATATTCTCACTAAACGTATGATGGAACCTAAACCAGAGCAATACTACTGCGATCCCCTAACTATCTGACACTTTCTATTTGCACGCTAGTACTCAATCACAGAAGACGATGGCAATGACCAACGCGCACCAGAAGGACATCTACCTGGGCAACTCGAGGATCGAGTACGTACGGGAGTTCATCTACCTGGGGAGGCTGCTGAGCTGTGAGAAAGACGACACGGAAGAGGTCACCCGCCGCATCCAGAGCGGATGGGCTGCCTTCCAACGACACAAGCATTTCCTCACTCTACGACGAGCCCCTATGCGACTGCGCCGGAAGGTCTTTCGCGCCGGAGTACTGCCCTGTCTCACCTATGGATGTGAGAGCTGGAGTCTCACCCAAGACGAGCTCTTTCGACTACGGACAACACAACGGAAAATGGAACGCCTGATGCTTGGGATTAGCCTGCGAGACCGGATCCGAAGCAGCACCATTCGGCAGATGACTCGCCTGAGAGATGTCATGCAAGAAGTGAAGCAGAGGAAATGTTCGCGGAACGGCTACAGATGAGCGAAGGCGGCTGTCAACTGGAAGCCGAAGAAGGCTGCTCGACCAGGCAGACCTTACAAAGAGTGGGAAGATGACTTCACAGACGCTATGCAACTTCCGAAGAAGAACGATGCTAAGAAGGAATGGCGACGCATCGTCATCGAAGACCGCCGACTATGGATTGATCTATTCTCCCAGCGCTAGTCGACCACCTCTCATGCTATATGTACATGAAAATGCGATTCTGGATAAATATTTGATTTGATTTGCAACAGGACAGTTGATGATTGGTCGCGAACACTTGTTTCTTTTGTCGTTGACGAGCGCACCAGGTTCTAAACATAGATTTCTACCCCCTAGTCCGCATTGTTCATTCCGGGGGAAGCCCTAGTGAGCGTGAGAATAGATAAGCGGAAGCTGTGTGTGTGCAAAGCCGGGGCAGTCGCACGGCAACCACGCCTATCCCGCACCACATGCCACGTGCATAGTGCGCGTGCCCCTCTCTCTCTCTCTCTCTCTCTCTCTCTCTTCCACAGTTCACGTTACCCCATTAATAAGATGGTGATTGAATGGCGAATCCGGTAAAATCTTTTGAATTTCGACAGGTGCTGTGCTTAGATAGCCATGAGAGCCTCATAAAACATCAATCTCAATGACTAACACAATCCACATCAAAATCTACAATAGAATGCGGATCTCTGTGATGGATCAAATCGCAAAAAACTACTAACAGAAAAAAAACCCAAAATATCTAGTCAAATGCATGAACTCTTGATCGCACCTCCATGATCTTTCTCGTCGTTGTGATGCTCCTCCCCTGGTCGAGGAGGCGGGAGGCCATGAAGGGAGCCGCCATCGAGGTCAGCACGATAGCCGCCGACGGGACCACGTTGTAGACAACACCCTAGAGTGGTTCCTTTCTCCCTCTCCCCCTCTCTCTCTCTCTCTCTCCCTCTCTCACCTTCTCCCCTGGGAAGTTCTCGTGAAAGTAGCTGGGCAGCCAGTTGAACATGGTAAAGTAGGCGTTGGCGCCCGTGTACTGCGCCACCGCCGCCGCCCTGAAGAAACGCGTAGGCCACGCCCCCTCTAGCTCCGCCCCCTCTCACCAGAACGACGGATGCGAGAAGAGCTGGCGCCAAGGCACGGCACTGGCTATCGTAGCGATGCCCGAAGACTTGGAGTCGATCGCCTTCTCCATCAGCTCCTGCAATCGATTATCGATTGTTATACAAAGGTGGATTTCATAGAGCTGGAAATCTGCTATGGGATATCCATTTTGCAATCGTAGTATTTCCCAGAACGTGAATGATCGATTGATTATCGATTGATTATCGATCGACTCACCGCCTTCTTGGCGTCTTCGTGCTCGTCGCTCAGTCTATAGCCAGACGACGAGGTGAGATATGTGAACCACCAGTACCACAGTAGGGAGATGGCTCCTGTAAAAGTCAGGATGAACCCCGCCCACTTTGACTCCGCCCCCACCGACAAACTGGAAGAGCGCGCGCCAGCCGAACACCTCCAGCATGA
The DNA here is from genome assembly GCA_963966185.1 of Rhabditoides inermis. Taxonomy (NCBI): domain Eukaryota; kingdom Metazoa; phylum Nematoda; class Chromadorea; order Rhabditida; family Rhabditidae; genus Rhabditoides; species Rhabditoides inermis. The sequence goes on along the minus strand of CAWZYM010000087.1, from coordinate 1,230,339 downwards.
TCGAGCCCACGCCGCCCGCCACCACGGTTCTGCGAAATCAATCGATATTCAATCGATACCGCGAAAATCAATCGATACCCAAAGTGCGATCCGGCGAGGCAGATGCCGAACACGCGTCCCTTCTCGGTGGCGCTGAGATGCTGACTCACGATCGAAGCCATAGACGGCAGGTGGAAACCTAGGCGGGGGGGGGATCGATAATCAATCGATAAAGCTGTGGCCAGAGTGTGACCTCTCAGAATAGCTATTCTGACCAATCAGAATGCGTTTTTACCCCTCAGAATACCCAAAGAATAGAGGTAAAAATGGGCTCAGAATGCGACTGCACCCTCAGAATGGCCTAAACAGAATTTGGCAGTGGTAAAAATGCATTCTGAGGGGTCAGAACATAATTTCTACTCTGAAGGGTGCCGAATCCACTCTGGCCGCTATACTTAAACAATCGATACCTTGTCCGATGCCGGTCAGTACTCGCACAGCCACCATAACGAGAAGCGGCGCCGGGGTGAGGTAGGCGAGATCAAAGAGCTGAAAAAGAAATTGATCTACCTATAACTTTATAATACCTTCCTACAATATCACCTTACCTATATTACCTTACCTTTATTTTTATATAAGTTTTTATTTTTATCTTTGATTTTGATCTAGTGACCTACTTGCGGTGTGAAGAACGTGAGAAACGTCCACGCGAGAGTAGAGTAGGGCAGGATCGACTCGCCGCCATGCCTGAATCGATCGATAATCAATCGAAAATCAATCGACAATCAATCGATAATCAATCGATCTACCTGTCCGCGAATCCGCCGGCAAAGCACTGCGTGAGCGCGTATCCCCAGAAGAAACACGACAGCACCGTGCCCTGAGATGGAATGAATTAGGATCCGCCCTCTTTTATCCCGCCCCATTTTTCTTTTAGGAATAATTCATACAGTCTTGGAACTAACATCCATAAAACGTAAAATGTCATACGTTAAAGGTGAAACACATGGGTACGGTCACCATCTTCTGAACAAACGTTCAATAGATCGAAACATGCAATGAATGAATGCGCAGTGTCGTGCGGCAGAGGACGATAGAGAGTGCGCCCGCGGCAATATAATATGCAAAACAGCGAAAAGACAGATCAAAGGGAAATAGCTCTCGCGCTGGCTACTTGAAAAAGTCACTTCCTTATGTCATGATACAAAAATTCACGGTCTGCGTATTTTTTTCTGAGGGCACTCTAACGGGAAAACAGTTGAGTGTGGATTCTACTAAACAACGTTTCTCGCGTTCCACCACCCCACACGAGCAATCGTTGGAAAATCGTTGGGTCATGGCGTAGTGCTACAGTCTTCCTTCGACCTCCTTCGACTACCTTTAGCTTTCCCTTTTACGGCTGTTTTCCACCCCACAGATCAGTCACTCACCGAGTCGTGCTTGTTCCACGTGTACTCTTGTGCAATGGCGGCCGCGCATATCGGCAGGGCCACTCGACTCGCGTACAGAACGCACGTGCCGATGAAGAACGTCAACGTCCACACTCGCGACTCGTCCCTGCAAGTCGATTTGTCACGGCCACGCAATCAATGGCAATCCCCGCCCACCTCGACCACGCCCTTTTGGTGACGAGCAGCGACGACGGCGCGGCGTACTCGGCCGGCCGCTTCAGCATACCCATATCCCGATCGCTATCGGAGTATCGATTGGCTATCGATCGATTATCGATTGACGCTGAGAGTATCGATTGAATGGGGATTGCAGAATAGTGATTTTGGAACAACGCACGAATCGAACAGATGAGCAAATATAGAGTGCAAAACAGGAGATTATTAGGATATAGAACAAACAAGTGTTCATAATTGGAGAGACAACGTAACAAAGTGAAACACTCTAGTGAGGAGAGTGAGGAGGGAGAGGTGAGAGAGATGGGATGGATAGAAAGAGAAAGAGAGAGGGGGGGGGGGTGCGAATACGAGGTCAAGCGACTCCATGCGTGGGTGTAGTGTGGAAACAGCAGCGAGCAAGGTTGCGATGGACAATCGCGAATCAAAGGCCGCCGACTAATCGACCGCGAAAACAAGAAAATGACGCGTAGTGAAATGACGACTGCGACAACTCGGATTCGAATATGCAAATGCGAGTACGGAATACGTGGTTCGTTGAGCGTCTGTCCAGTATACATTTGTCGAATGATGACATGATTCAGAAAATCGCCGGCGAGTGTATTCCATCTATTGCATGTGTGTGTGTGTGTGTGTGTGAGCTTTCACTGCGTGGCTACTGTATCTCGCTGCGGAGAGCGCAGGCATAAAAGGAGATGACGAGAGAGTGCGCGTCGCGAAGAGACTCGCCAGAGAAGCCATACAATTTTCCCGACAAAGATCATTTAGTCAGCATTATATGGACAATACGAAAAGCGGGCGGCCGTGGAAAAATGATGAGGTGACGTGGATTTCACGTGAACGAAACGCAACGTAATCCCCCATAAGCCAGTTGCGATCGATTGCACACACAAAACATACACAACAGACACTGGAACATGGGGGAGATCCCGGATCGCGGAGATGCGCTATCGCGCGATTCGATCGAATTCAAAATGCCCGATCCAGACAAGACAACGTGTTAACACGGTTCAGAAACCGGAACGTAGCTGGAAGAGGCGTACTGATAGCAACACTTGTGACGGCACTGATATCTTGATAACACGGACACTCGAAACACGTGCTATACGCACATGGCACATGTGATCTGATCGGATATGGCAAACACCGCGGCGGGGGATTACCTTTTCGGTGTCGTTAAACGAGGGGTGGCAGGGTGGTGGGTGATGTAGTAAAAGGGAGGACGGAGTTTGAGTGATAGGAGATCACAGCTCATTGTTTGTTTATCAGCCTGATTGCGACATGTACATACAATGTTAGCATGATGGGTTATCTGGAAGCACATACATTCCTACAGTGGGGTATTGGGGCTTTTGGGCTGGAACAGTGCGGCGCGAGTCCTGACTGTTCATGGTAGATGGGCGTGAAAATCGCCAAGTGACCAGTTCTGGATGCGAGGCGTGGTAGAAGATCTTGAAAGACTGCCGCCGCCGATGGTAGGGCTCTTAGAGAGTGAGAGTGAGTTCACACGCCCCACCAGGACATTTTTTCCCGGATAAACGATTGATCCATTGATTCTCTCTCCCTCTCTCCCTCTCTTTCCCTATTTCTCTCTCGGGTGTTTTTCTCTGTCTCTCTCTTTTCTCATATATCACCACTCTTCTAAATTTTCCCCATGTTTTTCCTGTATCTCCCTCTCCCTCTCTCCCTATCTTCCTTTCACCCCTCTCTCCCCCTCTTTCCCCTCTATCCCTCTCTATCACCCTATCTTCCCTTCTCTCTCACCCCTCCCTCTCTCCTCCTCTCTCCTCCTCTCTCCTCCTCTCTCCTCTCTTACCCCCTTCTCCCCCTCTCTCCCCTCTCTCCCCTCTTCCCTTCTCCCCTTCTCTCTCCCTCTCTCCCCCTCTCTTCCCCGTTTCTTCCCCGTTTCTTCCCCTCTCTCCCCTCTCTCCCTCTCTCCCCCTCTCTCTTCCTCTCTCTCCCTCTCTCTCCTTCTCCCTCTCTCTTCCTCCCTCTCCCTCTCTCTCCCTCTCCCTCTCTCCCCCTCTCTCCCCCTCTCTCTTCCTCTCTCTTCCTCTCTCTTCCTCTCTCTCCTTCTCCCTCTCTCTTCCTCTCTCTCCCTCCCGCTCTCTCCCTCTCTCATTCCCTCTCTCCCTCCCTCTCTCTCCGTTTTAAATTTGTTGATGTACTTTAGACGACCACACTTTTTACACAGTCACAGTCAACTAAAGAAACCCCCCGTTCCTTTTATTTGACAGCACAAATTGACTTTCTGCAGACTTTTTCAAGTAAGTGAGATTGGATTGTTCAAGCCGGTATTGTGCAGACGACTCGGCGCCCACGTCGCTCGTGGAGATCCCTTCTGCAGACATCCCCTCGGTGCGATCGAGTTGGAGAAGCTGAGCTGGCCGGACGGAACGTAGAGGTGAGGGAAGAGGTCTGTCTGTTAGTCTCTCTCTCTCTCTCTCTCTCTCTCTGTCATTCTTTTTTTTGGTATTCCGAGATAATGTGCGGATGTTTGGGTAAATACACATTTACAGGTCGAGTCTGAGGCTGCAGCTGATGAGAAGGAGGAGGAGGAGGAGGAGGAGGAGGAGGAGGAGGAGGAGGAGGAGGAGGAGGAGGAGGAGGAGGAGGAGGAGGAGGAGGAGGAGGAGGAGGAGGAGGAGGAGGAGGAGGAGGAGGAGGAGGAGGAGGAGGAGGAGGAGGAGGAGGAGGAGGAGGAGGAGGAGGAGGAGGAAAAATTACCATTGAAATTACCACTGTTCTATCGCGTCTGGCTGATGTGTACGAACCTACGAACCGGTCTGATTTGGTGATTTGGACATGTGTGATGTCAGTGCACTTGTTTAGATAGGTGGGAGAAAATAGAGAGCATTTTCAAGTATGATGTATTTCATTGTATTTTTGTCTGCCAGCCTGCAATTAGTTGCATATTGAGTTTGATGGTTTGGTTTCGATGTGAAACTTTTTCGTGATTTATAAGGGCGAGTACTTAATCGAATCCTGTCACATTGAATTGAATTTCTATTGAGTGATTAAATTACCATTGAAACTAATTTCATACCTATTCAGATTCATATACGAAAAGGAATGTTCACTGGTTTACTATACTCTGCACATTATTGACAGTGAACCGCTTGGGCATAGGAAGGACCAAAGATTGTCAGAGAGTCGGAATGTTTGTCTCGAATCGAGTAGCACAATATGACTGTGTACGATATGTTTCATTGAAGAATGCCATTAGACGCTTGTTCTTGCAGTCCGCACCGGTGTCTTCCGTCCGCGGCACGGACAGGGAGAGCAACAACGGAGACTATGTGCAGGTAGGGGGGGACCGTCTGCATCTCTCTCTCTCTCTCTCTCTCTCTCTCTCTCTTTCTCCGCGTCCTACTTCGGAGGCGCGCTCTATTCTCCTCCTGGATATATCGAATGAGCAATGGTCGATGTTTGAATGTTCACATTTCATGTTTCACATGTCGACCGAGAGCCTGTGGATGAGCACGTGAAGGCCTCTTCTCCTACACCCGACCGTCTATGAATCAGTGAGTGGGGGAGATGGGGTGTGGAAAGGATTAGGGCGTTTCCATCGGGATACCGCGAGAGTGGATGGGAGGAGAGGAATAACGGAAAGGGTTTTGAGAACGGTTCTCTCTTCCTCTCGCTCCCACTCTCTTCCTCAAGCTTCCTCAAGCTCCCTTTCTCTCCCTCTCTATTCTTCTCGCTCTTTCTCTTCCTCTTTCCTCCTCCCTCTCCCTCCCTCTCTCCCTCTCTCTCCCTCTCGCTCCCTCTTTCCCTTTCTCCCTCTCTCACATTCCCTCTCTCCCCCTCTCTTCCTCTTTCTTGCTCCTTCATCCGCTCTCCCTCTCGTTATCTCACGCTCTCTCTCTATCGTTTCCTCTCGCTCTCCCTTTCTTCCTCTCTCTTCTTCTCGTCGCTCTCGCTCTCTCTCCCTCTCTCCCTCTCTCCCTCTCTCCCTCTCTCCCTCTCTCCCTCTCTCCCTCTCTCCCTCTCTCCCTCTCTCCCTCTCTCCCTCTCTCCCTCTCTCCCTCTCTCCCTCTCTCCCTCTCTCCCTCTCTCCCTCTTTCCCTCTCCCTCTTTCCCTCTCTCACTCTCCCACTCTTTCCCTCTTTTCCTCTCTCCCTCTCTCCCTGTCTTCCTCTCCCCCTCTCTCCCTCTCTCCCTCTCTCCCTCTCTCCCTCTCGATCCCCCTCTCTCCCCCTCTATCTCCCACTCCCCCCTCTCCTTCCATCCCTCTCTTTCCCTCTTTCTCTCTCGGGTGTTTTTCTCTTTCTCTCTCTTTTCTCATCTATCACCACTTTCCTAAATTTTCCCCATGTTTTTTTTCCTGTATCTCCCTCTCCCTCTCTCCCTATCTTCATTTCATCCCTCTCTTCCCCTCTCTCCCTCCCTCCCTCTCTCCTCCTCTCTCCTCCTCTCTTTTCCCCTTCTCCCCTCTCTTTCCCCTCTCTCTTCCTCTCTTTCCACTCTCTCTTCCTCCCTCTCCTTCTCCCTCTCTCTTCCTCTCTTCCTCTCTCTCCCTCCCCCTCTCTTTCTCCCTCTCTCCCCATCTCTCTCCTCTCTCTTTCCCCTCTCTCTTCCTCTCTCCCTCTCTCCCTCTCTCCCTCTCTCTCCTCCTCCCTCTTTTTCCTCTTCTCTCCCACTACCTCTCTTTCTCCCTCTTTCTCCATATCCCCTCTCCTCTCCCCTCTCTTCCCTTTCTCTATCTCCTTCCTTTCTTCTCCATCGTTCTCTTTTTCTTTCTTCCTCTCTCTCTCTCTCTCTCTCTCTCTCTCTCTCTCTCTCTCTCTCTATCCAAGTCCTGCGGTGTCTGCCTCGCTTCCCCATGTAAACAACTCGTCTATATAGTTGCTCGATAGTCTGCCCGTATTCTTTTGCCTTGTTTTGTGATGTATTTACGGTATAATGTTTCATGTATTGATTTGTTGTAATTTTCTTTTTGAATTATGTTTTTATAGAGTTTCAATAAATTAAAGTTCCCCCTTTCATACTAAAATTTACTATGGTGTCTGTCTGTCCGTCCTTCCGGAGAGATATCTCTTTTCAAAGTCTACTCTAACTACTCATTCTTTCCAAAAAGTTTCTTCAATACCTGAGAACGCAAAATTCCAAATATCTCGTCAATAGCGATCTCCTAATCATAGTTATCACCTAATCTCTTAACTATGGAGAAAAATTTCAAAATGCTTCAAATCGGACGAAACTTAGAGGGTAGGTGAATCGACCTAGAAAAAATCGATAGCCGCGATACCAGCCGACTGTGACCTCATCTTCATGCCCAAATAAGCGAATGTACCCAAAATGCACCCAAAATTCATGATCTTCGATTTCTATAAAAATTGAATAGAAGATAGATTACGTGCAAGAGAATTTAGAAACTGGTTTCTTTTTTTGAAAAGTCACCAAATAAGGCAAATATGATCGACTTTTCGTACAGACGAGATAGAGTGTTCAATTTGTAAACTTAAGCTTTTCTGGGCAAAAAAACCCTTCTGTCAAAATTTCAGATCGATCGGACTTTGTCTTCATACAGTATTAGACACTTTCTGAGCGCGCGTTACTTGCTGGGGTCGCGCCCACCGGATTGCTCGCTACCAGCCGCCAGGTCAACCGATCGATATCGAATAGTTGGCATTCGCAATCACTGACCCATATCCACTCAGTTGTGTCTTTTTTGATAGAATATGTCTAAATATAACAATAATGGATTGAGTCAGTTGAAAAAGACAAAATTTCTATCTTCAACGAATAACTTTGACAAAACGAAAAGTTGAAGGTTGAAAAATAAGTAAATTGTTTCGAGACTTGAATAGATAGTGCTTTCTAACGATCAAATCAACGTCAAAACTGTTTCGAACTCCTTCACACGTGCACACAACGTGTTAGGGCGCGCCAGCCGGCTTCTTTTCTCGAAGTCATTGTAGACGTAATATAGAACTATGTACTGCTTCTTTTTTCAGTTGAAACTAAGTTTTGAGTTTATTACTTGTTCTCTTGTACATATTCAGCCTGAAATTCCGCTTTTCGATGCAGTACAGTGTCGAGTGGAAGTGAGGTGAGGTGAGAATCGAGTTCACCTTACATGTCATTTGGCAAGCACAGGGAAATTATATATTTAGAACGTGAGAGAGTAGACAGTAGGGAGAGAAGACTGTAGAGAAGAGAGTAGTTCTTTATGTTTAAAAAGTTTTTACATAACTGTCTCTCGAAAGTCGCAATGACTACAGCAGATGTGAGAATAGAAGAGTAGACAGACGGAATAGAAGAGTAGATAGTACTGTCTCTAGAAAGTTGTTGTCACCGCAGCGGGGACGTGAAAGTATACAAGAGAGAGAAAAGGAGAGAGAGAGAGAGAGAGAAAGAGAAAAGGAGAGTGAAAAGAGGAGAGAGAAGAGATAGTAGACATAACTGTCTCTCGAAAGTCGCAGTGATAGTGATTACTGCAGATGTGAGAGTGAGAGTGGAAGAGGTAACGAGAGGTGAAAGTAGACAGAAGACTAGAAAGTTGTTATCACAGTAGAAGAAAAAGATGCAGTAGACAAACAAGAGCATAGTATTAGTATTGTCTCTAGAAAGTTGACAGTAGACAGTAGACAATAGATAATATAATACTGTTTCTAGAGAATATAATACTGATAGACAAAGAGAAAGAGAAAAAGAGATATCGAGAGAGTGGGAGAGGGAGAAGAGAGAGAGGAGAGATAGGGAAAAGAAGAACTGTGTCGAGGAAAGAGAGAGAGAGAGAGAGAGAGAGAGAGAGAGGCGGGGGGAGGAGAAAGAAGATGGAAAGTAGACAGAACAGTAGGGACCGCAGGTGTAGAATTTTTGTAGAATTTGGGTGTGTAGAATTTGTGTCGAAATCATGCAACATTTTCTGACTGGACGCGTTACTTGCTCTAATTAGCGTAGAACGATTCGCCCTTCCGCGCTGATTCCAACGGTATTCGATTTATGGGAAAACGTGCCCCGTAAAGTATTGAAAATCGATAAAGAGTGATATGATGACGTCATATTTCTTTGATCTAGCCGCTATTGCCCAAAATGAGTAATGAAAAATGGTGTCATAAGAGACGTAATTCATCGAGTACTGATTTATTATGATCAAACAAAGCGTAGTGCTACTATTAGAAACGATTATATTCATAATTTAACTATTAATGACGTCATCAGTTCTTTGATCTAGCCGCCCTCTGTCGCACTTTCCCTGTGTGAGCGAGCGCTCGGGTGCGCGCGCGCCGCGCGGAATCAGAGCGCAATGTGAACGATGAATCTTATGAACATTATATATTTTCGAAATCAGCTTGAAACGATCTACATTATTATACAAACTGCTATACCACATCCAAACTTCTGAAATTCTCATTGTGGTCCCTACAGAACAGTGTAGAGGAGAAAGAGATGGGGCGGTGTACATTTGTGAAACAAAAAATAAGGGAAAAGGAAGTAGGAGAGATAGTTAGAAAATACAAAAATTAAGCTACATATACAAAATACATAGAACTTGAACACTTCAACTACAACCCTTGCGTGTATGTGTCTTCGCAGTAGTGATTATAGAGAAATCAACTATCAAACATGCAAGACGAACTATTCTTCTATTTTTCTATTTTTGTATACCTAGTGCGGAGGCGCGCGGCAGCGCGCCGGAGCGCTAGTCCCCCTTTCATACTAATATTTACTATGGCGTCTGTCTGTCTGTCTGTCTGTCATTCTTTCCGGAGAGATATCTCTTTTCAAAGTATACTCTAACTACTCATTTTTCTAGAAAGTTTCTCCAATACCTGAGAACGCAAAATTCCAAATATCTCGTCAATAGCGATCTCCTAATCATAGTTATCACCTAATCTCTTAACTATGGAGAAAAATTTCAAAATACTTCAATTAGAACCAAATTTGGAGAGTAGGTGAATCGACCTAGAAAAAGTCGATAGCCGCGATACCAGCTGCCTGTGACCTCATCTTCATGCCCAAATAGGCGAATGTACCCAAAATGCACCCAAAATTCATGATCTTCGATTTCTATAAAAATTGAATAGAAGAAAGATTATGTATAGAAGATTCTAGAAACTGGTTTCCTTTTTTGAAAAGTCACCAAATATGGCGAATATGATCGACTTTTCGTACAGGCGAGATAGAGGGTCCAATTTGTAAACTTAAGCTTTTATGGGCAAAAAAGCCCTTCTGTCAAAGATTCAGATCGATCGGACTTTGTCTTCATACAGTATTAGACATTTTCTGAGCGCGCGTTACTTGCTGAGGTCGCGCCCACCGGATTGCTCGCTACCAGCCGCCAGGTCAAACGATCGATATCGAATAGTTGGCATTCGCAATCACTGACCCATATCCACTCAGTTGTGTCTTTTTTGATCGCAATATGTCTAAATATAACAATAATGGATTGAGTCAGTTGAAAAAGACAAAATTTCTATCTTCAATGAATAACTTTGACAAAACGAAAAGTTGAAGGTTGAGAGTTAAGTAAAATGTTTCGAGACGTCAATAGATAGTACTTTTTAACGATCAAATCAACCTCAAACTGTTTCAAACTCCTTCACACGTGCGCACAACGTGTTAGGGCGCGCCAGCCGGCTTCTTTTCTCGAAGTCATTGTAGACGTAATATAGAACTATGTACTGCTTCTTTTTTTAGTTGAAACTGAGTTTTAAGTTTATTACTTGTACTCTTGTACGTATTCAGCCTGAAATTCCGCTTTTCGATACAGTACAGTGTCGAGTGGTAGTGAGGTGAGGTGAGAATCGAGTTCACCTTACATGTCATTTGGCAAGCACAGGCGGTCAAATTATATTTCTAGAACGTGAGAGAGTAGACAGTAGGGAGAGAAGGCAGTAGAGAGGAGAGTAGTACTTTCTGTTTAGAAAAGTTTTTACATAACTGTCTCTCGAAAGTCGCAGTGACCACTGCAGATGTGAGAATAGAAGAGTAGACAGAAGGTACCATAGTACTGTCTCTAGAAAGTTGTTGTCACCGCAGCGGGGACGTGAAAGTATACAAGAGAGAGAATTGGGGAGAGAGAGAGAGAGAGAGAGAGAGAGAGAGAGAGAGAGAGAAGAATAGGAGAGAGAAGGGAGAGTAGACATAACTGTCTCTCGTTAGTCGCAGTGATAGTGATTACTGCGGATGTGAGAGTGAGAGTGGAAGAGGTGACGAGAGGTGAAAGTAGACAGAAGAAAACATAGTAATGTCTCTAGAAAGTTGTTGTCACAGTAGAAGAAAATGATGCAGTAGACAAACAAGAGCATAGTAATAGTAATGTTTCTAGAAAGTTGACAGTAGACAATAGAGAATATAATACTGTTTCTAGAGAATACAATACTGAGAGAGAAAGAGAGAAAGAGATAGCGAGACAGTGAGAGAGGGAGAAGAGAGAGAGGAGAGAGTAGACAGAACAGTGTAGAAGAGAAAGAGATGGGGCGGTGTACATTTGTGAAACATGAAAAAGGTGAAAAAGAAGTAGGAGAGATAGTTAGAAAATACAAAATTAAAAGAGCTACATATACAAAATATATAGAACTTGAACACTTCAACTACAACCCATACGTGTATGTATCTTCGCAAGAGTCATTAGAGAGCAATCAACTATGCAAGACGAACTATTTTTCTATTTTTCTATTTTTGTATACTTAGTGCGGAGGCGCGCGACAGCGCGCCGGAGCGCTAGTCGTTGCGGTATTAAAGAAGAACTCCGGGGAAAAATAGAATGCCGGGGGATCGGGCCAAAGTGCTGGTTTCAAAATCGAATACGTCAGTGAAATTTTTTTCAGCACTCAAAAATTTCTAAATTATTTTGTACACTTCCTTTAACCGAACAGCGTAACACTTTTTTTCTTGTACACTTACTTTGTCCGAATAGACAACTCCGCCCACCAGTGTTCAAGCTCCTCCCACTTTTCTTGAACAAACAGTCAATCAGCTGTTTTCGCTTTTTCTGTTGCTTTCCGTTGATTTTTGTTGTTTTCGTGCACTTTTTTGGTATTCTGTTCTTGCCACAGATGATATTGTGCATGTTTAGTTCACAGTCAGTCAAGTATCGGCCACTACAACTTGATTGTCTCCGATTTTCGAGTTTTTCGAAAGTTGTGTTATACGTTCTTGCGCGCGAACGTTCTGCTTTTTTGCATTCATAACAAACGCGCTCGCCGCCCCTAATGTTTATGCGCTTATATTCTGTGTTTAGGTAATGCGAGTCGCACAGCATGGCGCTGCGACATGTTGTTCGTCGCCGGCGGCCCGCTCAAGCAAAGACGAGTGACGCGCGCTTACGCCGCACAAACAAGTGAGTGGCATTCTTCATGTACTATGAAATTGTTTTGTATTGGGTGTTTATGCATTATTGTAGCTCGGTTTCGCTAATTCGACGTGGAGACGCACTGCGCAGAGCGCGAGCGAGGCGGACGGAGGTGTTCATGGAGAACGCGAGGGCGACAAGGAGGGAGACCCGAGTGGGAGCAGGTGGCCCTGAGGCCTTTAACAAGACCGTGAGTCAAATCACTCAGTTCCATTGTTTTCATATTCATCCCGTGTTGTATTCGATGAAACGTATATTGTATGGTTATACTCTTTCCTTGCCGAACATGCCGGTATTGTCAATCATGATGGCTTGATTACAGATCTTCGTGCCTCCCTTCACGTGGCTGAGCGAAGATGGCACATTTGGAAGAACCAAAACATACTCTATTCATTCTTACAAAATAAATTATCGATTTTTGAATCAATGTAATTGTGTACTTCGTGGAGTTAGATAATTTACATGTTACATATGCATGTACGAATGATTTGATTTGTTTCGGTGCGGTGATAGCGCATAGTCAATTTGCATGTAATCAATCTGCATTTTATTTCACTCGACAAATGGGTGACTCTAACCTCGCCGCTGCTCTCACCGTGCACATCGCTTTCCCGCCAAAATGTGTGTTCAGCGCGCGCTAATAGTTCAACCGAGTGACTCTTTCCTCGGAGTTCTTCTTTAATGGTATTTGAGTTGCAAATGAGATGGGTTATGGTTTGCTTCAAATAGAGGGTTCAATGTTATGATGTGTTCAATTTGTCAGTTTTATTTTCGTAATTCTGAACGAAAAAAAATTGTTTTTAATATTCAGTCACTTAGAGATTTTATGCATGTGCTTTTGTTGAATCAGATCAAAACAAATTTTTGCAGTTATTACATATTAGTCGTTGCGCACCCGTATCACCCGATTCGCGCGAAAAGTTTGGCGAATTTGAAAAAAGGCGTGCGCAAGTGACAAAACAATGTTCTTATTCAAATGTTTGGTGTTAAACATGTCACACAACCTCTAAGAAGTAAGTTTTCAATAATAACAAAGAAAACAAAGCTGTGTAATTCTCAGTGGAAGCGAATATCTTCGAATTCGCCAAATTTCAGCGAAAAGATCACGAATTCGAACGATTATGGGTAGTATTGCGAATCTCTCAAGCTAAAAACTTTGCGAATTCGCATTTCGCTCGCGAAAAAGTCTGCCCGAGGCCTGACTCTTGTACTTTTCAAAAGAGAATACTGTTTCTAGTTAAGTTTCATTGCAGATTCAAATGTGTGCGTAGAGGAAAAAAGATATGGGAGAGTTTCGAAACAACGTGCTGTATTTTTTTTACACAAAACACATCGCTAGTGTGCTAGTGATTTTGATTAGAACAAAAAATTTCAGACATTCTGATACTGGTTAATGGATAACTGGGGCAAGCGGCCAGTCGTCCAGTGTTACATCATTCATGGGAAAGACCAAGTTCTCATACGTAGACATGTCAGCATACGATAAAAACCAAACGATTTGGAATGAGTGTACAGTGTTCACCACCTACACGAGATATCACGGACAATATATTTTTTCCCGATCTTCAGGATGGGGTCGCTTTCGTTCTCTTCAATGAAAACGAGTTTTGAAGTTCTGTTTTCTGTTTGCGCGAAAAATTGGTAAAAATACAAACAACTTCTCCACGTTTAGACAATTTCGAAAAAAGGTTTCATTGACGAGAACAAAAGCGACCCCAACCTGAAGATCAAGCAAGATAACATTGTCCGGATAAATCCTTTAACTCCCTTTGTTTTTGTTAAACTAATATCGGTTTCAAGATGTCAAGCCGGCTTGCAAATGCGTCCTCAGGCAGGCGAGTTTGGGGCTCTGTCAGTTTGGGGCTCACACCGAGTTCTCATTCCCTACTCCTACACCCGTGCCATTCCCGGGCCCAGAACAACTAGGAGAAAGAACAGAAAGAAAAAATCGACACTGCTTCGTTTCGTATCTTTAAATAAACTTCTTGACTTGTTGTCTCAAATGAGCCTGATTTCAAGTGAATAAACGAAAGTTGACATTACTGAGTGAATGTTTTAATGAGCTGTGCAGAGCAGAACAGAGATTGTGTGTATATAGAGATGCCTCCCTTGACTCTAGTCTGATCATTGATTGCATCCATCGGCACGGCGGCTGATCTACTGATAACCGGCGGCGACAAGCGGGAAGCGCGTCGCTCGCCCATTGGTCAAGATGACTCGTCCCGCCCCCTTCCCTATATAAACTCCTATCGCGACTCACTCAGTCGTCGGTTCAGTACGGCGGTAGCTGATGCCCAGTCGAGTCCTGAGACCACCGGTCCAACCACAGATCACCTTCTCTCTCTCTCTCTCTCTCTCTCTCTCTCTCTCTCGAGGGATGTTGTCCCCGCGTCCCAACTACGGTCTTCCCTTGTGTCTGTTTTGTCATCAACGGTAGCAGTTTTGTGGTCTTATATCGAAGAATCAAGAATACCTGTGCATACGCATAAAGTTCCCGCCAATTCTTCAGTTCAAATAACCCCGCACCATTCGTGCGCAAAGGCGATTTTGCACCGGTCGCGCGCAAGCTGCGCCATTTGGAATATACGAAAGCAATCTTTGATCGATGTCCCAGTCATCCAACATGATCCGAATCTCGCAAATTGTTTGCCCGTATAAAACAGGCTTGCGCACAAATTGTGCTCCTGGAGAATTGGAGAGGACTTTAAGAAAGGTAAAGAAAACAATGACGATCCGCAACTTGACTACCGCGGGGGAAAACGGGAACCTATACGATAAAAAACATCCCTCTTACTCCTTTGTGTTCAATTTTCTAATAATTTTAGTGAAAGTTCGTTGGTGGCAAAGATTCAAATATCGAGCGCAGCTCGCAACGCGCGGCGATAGTCAATGAACCGATAGTGAACGGCTCCTACGAAACAACGTAAAACAGGATAAAACAATTATCAATATATCACGATGTACATTTGCACATTTTCACAACGCATAACGAAGAAATTTTTTCAAAGAAAGGCAATAAAAAGAACAAAACATTCTTGAGAGTCTACTTTTTCATGCACTGCGAAAACTTCTGCGACATACGAAAAAGCGATGTTGAGTCGTCCTCCAGCTGTCTTTGAAGCCACTTCCCGTCACCCATCTCCTCCTGCTCCAGCTCCCCATTCTGCTCCTTCTCCTTTCGTGCCTTCTCCTGCTCCTGCTCCTTCTTCTCCTTTTCCATCTGCTCCTTCTCCTGCTTCCTCTGCTCTTTCTCTCTCTGCTCCTTCTCCTTCTGTTCCTTCTTTTTCGTCTCCTTCTGCTCCGTTCCATCTTGCCTCTTCTTTTGCGCGCCATCCACATAACACGTCCACTTGATAGTGAATGATTCCAGGCACGCTCGAGGCTGAAACGAGGCTCAATCGAAATGCATCATCGTCTGAAATCATTATAGAATGCAATATAGTTTTAATGACGTATGACTCGCAAGACGATTGTCTTGTCTTCTATGGATGGAAATGCAACATGATAGTTTTAATATTACAAGATTTGTGTAACGGTTCTATGAAATTGTCGGTTAAAAAAATCTGGATAAAATTATGGAATTCTATAGTCTATGGACATTTATGAAATTCATAGTGTAAACTGTTTTTTTTATAAAGCTGACCCAATCGACTTGTCCGTTGTATGCGGCGGCTCGGGCTAGAGCGCTCAGCGCGTCGAAGGCGAGATTGCCCCCAGCCTTGTCGTAGAGACGATCCGACGACACCTGATCTCTCTCCCTCTCTATCTCTATTTCTCTCCCTCTCTCTATCCCTCTCTCTCTCTATCCCTTTCTTTCTCTCTCCCTCCCCCCTCTCTCTCTCTCCCTCTCTCTCTACCTCCAGCGCAGTTGCTTCCGAGGTGGCGGTGACATTGAGTGTGACTCGGCTTTCGCAAACTCGAGCGGCTGCGGCCATTTCAGACACGCACTTGTTGGCTTCCTCTTCGAGAAACTGAAAAAAGATAATGAGAGAGAGAGGGAGAGAGAGAGAGATAGAGAGTGAGAGTGAGAGAGAGAGGCAGAGCGAGAGAGAGAGAGAGAGAGAGAGAGAGTATCACCTGCACGATCATCTCTATGAAGTTCTCCCGCATCGGGTTGATGCGCACTCGGAGGGATGTGTGCTCAATGAAACCACACGGGAAGCGGGAGTGCTCTCGAGAAACGATCGAGGCGTGAGCGCGGGTGTCTGAGAACTCTCTCTCTCTCTCTCTCTCTCTCTCTCTCTCTCTCACACACACACACACACACACACACACACACACACACACACACACACACACACACACACACACACACACACACACACACACACACACACACACACACACACACACACACACACACACACACACACTTTCGCAGCCGGCATGGTAGGCCGCAGAGTGAACATCCCCCACTGCCGCATCATATCCGCCCCCGCATTGTCGTCATCGGAGAGAATCTCGCACACCGCACCCTGTGTAAAAGTAGGCGTTAGCTCACCCTTTGTATTCAATTAGCACATATGTACAGACAATGGATGAAGCTTCCCTCCCGGCGCAATTATCTTGAAAGCTAAACACTTTATCATATGATGCTAGTCCGGTAATTTTATTTGATAAATCATTTGATTTTATTGATTTTTATCTGATTCTGGCCTCTTGCGTCTACCGGTTATCCCTGTACATCTCTTTCATTTTATCGCTCATTTTGTGTGTAACTGTATTTTTGATGTGAGACGCAGTTTTTGGCAATAAATTAGATATTAATTTTTATAGTTGTCGGCTATCTTTGTGAAACGCATTAAAATCAGTTTAGTCGATTAGTGCGGTCAGCAAGTATGTGTTAGCCAGCGTGACTGATGACTTTTCGTTTTCCAGGCGGCACAAAGAGTGCTTGCATGAGAGGTTGAGAGGTCTATGTTGTACATACGTTTATGTTGTACTAATTAACTAAGCAGTTACTACGATATAAGTTTACAGGTACATGTAGCATACTATCTGAACGGTGGGTCACCTTTTGCGATCCCATGTGCTGCGTACAGTAGACCATTTCCAGTTCAAACGGCGCCGAGTAGACGAGCTTCTGAAAAAAAGGACTGCATCCTAGGATCTAAAAGAGCGTCTTCTCGAAGGTAAGATGTTGCACGTAACAATATTTTTTAAACTCTCAAGTAGTCTATTGTTTTCAGTTTCTTGTATTATCGTTTCGTGAAAGAGTGATAGTGTATAGTGGATCTTCCGGAAGTGTACACACCTACACCAACAAGTTCTTGCCTCCTTTTCTAAGATTGACAGACCTTTTCTATGTTTACACGTTTGCCTATACACTACTTATCACATCGCATCGGTCGCATTAGCCGCACGTGGTTTCGGTGTCAAAAGGTTCTGTCGCAGTCATCACTCTGCCGAACTAACCTTTGTTCTTAACCAGTACTAGGATGGATTAATATATGAAAAAAAACTATTATTATAATTAACATCGAGCTAGCTACATGGACTCTACCTGGACAACATGGACAGCATGGACCAACAACATGGAACAACTGTGGTGATGTAGTTGAAATGCTAGGTAGTGAACAAGCATCTCACCCAGTCGACTGGCTGTTCTGCCGATGGCGCGATCGCGAGATCGAACAGCGAGCACAGATCGTCCCGCAGCTGCGACGTCTTACGAAGCTTCGCTCTCGCCTGACCACTCAGACAACACGTTAACTATGATCTTTGATCGACGTGTGTTTCTTTAACGAGAAAGAGAGAGAGAGAGAGAGAGAGAGAGAGAGAGATATGATTGAACAAAGTTATCTCAAATCGTATGGCATAGGGGGAGTTTGGTATTGATATCGGGTAGTTGGCAAATGACTTGGGTCCGAGAGTGAGAGAGAGAGAGAGAAGGGAAAGAGAGAGAGAGAGAGGGGGAAAAGAGAGAGAGAGAGAGAGAGAGAGAGAGAGAGAACTCACCCTGAACGGCAGTCCGTGCGCAGTGCTGGCGAGGGAGACGTTGGTTCGAATTTCCGCCGCCGTCACCCGATGGCTCTTGGCCGCCTTCGACGCACACGCGATGGCAGTCGTCGCGAAAAACTGAGCAATGAATGAACTGAGCAATGAACTGAGCAACGGAGCAATGAAGACTCGGCTATCTATGCATTAAAGGGTGTATCCGGACAATGTATTATTCCCTGATCTTCAGGATGAGCTCGCTTTCGTTCTCTTCAATGAAGACGAGTTTTGAAGTTCTTTTTGCGCAGAAAAATTGTTAAAATCACAAACAATTTTTCCACGTTCATACAATTTCAAAAGATGGTTTCATTGACGACAACAAAAGCGACCCCAACCTGAAGATCAGGCAAGATTACATTGTCCGGATAAATCCTTTAAAAAACCGCTAAATGATACAAAACGGCCGGCCGCGGTCTGTGACCTCTAGTTTATCGAGGTTAATTATTATGTAGTGAACAGATATAACATGTATGGACAACATGGACCAACACTACTTATCATGTTTTGCAGTTACCGGATAAAACATGATAAGTAGTGAATTTGTGAGGACAGTGCGGCGGAGAAAGAGCAACAGCGTCTGTCCCAGAACCATTCATTAGATTCGCACGGTTCAATGCTATTACGAAAGTGCCAATGTTCATGGAGAGTGCAGTCGGCGTCACCTTTCGCAGTTTCTCGCGTGGAAAGGGGTGTGTGGTGGTAGTGGTGGAGAGGAGTTGGAATCGCACGGTAGTCGCAACGATGCGCGGTATTCCGCCGAACCGCGCAGTTCGCTGCTCCTCAGAGACGATTCGCACTGTCAAGTAATCATTATACTTGAATACTTGAATGCTCCTTCAGCTTGCAAGCGCGGAGCCCATCTTTCCTTACACTTAGACCACTCGGCCAGAATGACCCAGCCATGGATATGATGCCTTTCTGGCAGGGCCAGCCACCCACCAGTCATATCCATGGCTAAAGACAGACATCAAGTAATCATTATAGCTGTCACAAACTAGTCGCCAATGTTTGCCAGCTCCAAATTTGCCATATCCTGTTCGTTATTTTTCACATATTCGAATTCGTGTATGATGAAGGAGTGAGTCCGAAACACCGGACAAAGAAACGTTATGTATCAATTTATGCCAAGTGTAGAATTGTGTGTGCTACCAGATCAACTCCATCATGCTACATAATTGTGTATGTCGGAATCAGGCTGAGAGACAAAGGCAAACCACAGTCCACATAATTGGGAGACATTGCACACAAACTGCAACGTGGTAGGCAAGTATGCTGGGACCGGGTAAAACGCGGCCCGTGAGTGGTAAAATGCGGCCCGTGGCCCTGATATTATATTATATTGTTATTTATGTGTTTTATCTTCTGTTTCGAAATAAAATATGATGTAACTGTTATTCTTAACACATGTACAAACACATACACCTGAAAACTACTACATTTCACAATTATATTAGTGTACGACGAAACTCTATACTACTAAGCTACTATACTACTAAGTACTACTATATTACTACTATAGTACTACTATACTACTAAGTTAGTAGTATGACAGTACGTGATGTGACGAGTCGGTGGGATAGGTCTAGGTTCCGTGATCTGCGATTCGATATGATTTATATGCTGAGTGGGAGTCGTAGTGAATATGTACGCTTGAAGGTTCACGTGCCAGAGGAAAAAGTTGGACGGAAGAAGGGTGAAGAGGAATAAAACAGACTATATGGATTTCAGGTTGGAAGAATCCGCGAGGCAGCCGGGGACAGCTTTGCTGCATATGTTGCCCGGGGACAGCTTTGCTGCATATGTTGTTCGACGCGTTCGTACGCTTGGAATGCTTAACCCGTTGGTTGATAGGATTGCCAAGTGGTAGCCCCTCGCCATCACTCTCAGTCCCTCTCTCATCTCACCGGGGTAACGAGTAATCGCTGTCTTTGACAATTCTCTGGTAATCGTTACAGTGTGTGTGGGCAGTATGCCGGACTGGATGATACGGTTCCAGTATACTATATTGTTTCCTTCTATACTGGGTCATCGGCCCATGAAGGGTACTGGTGAAGAAAGTCTTTGTCAGTGTGAAATGCCGGGAATTCAACGGAAGCACCCTCCTCCGCCCTGCGACAAGACAATATCGTTGAGCCCACTCGCATTCAGGCACCGTTTACGCACTCTGTCCTCTTATGTCATCGTCTATTGCGTTTTATTATCCTATACTGTGGCGTCTGGCCATGTGAGTGGGAAAGACGCATTCGTATCCAGGTTTCAGGATTTTAGAGGCCACCCAATTAGCCTACTTTACTACTATCATTGCTATATTGAGTTATTGTTTCCGGCGTTTTTCAGATTTTCACATCATCTCTCATCCCATCTGCCCTTCCTAGGCAGATATAAACTAACTCATGTTTCAGATATAGTACTATAGTAGTACTATACTAATATACTATAGCTCACGTTCAAACAGTGGCCACGACTCTGAATCCGATGCGGCCCGGCCATTCTTTCTGCCTTCGAATCAGAACTGTGTATTCTAATGAAGCATACCTATCAATTCAACACCTGTCGTTCAAAAAACACTAACCACAACTCAATAGCGACTCTCACATTTCTGATTGGAAGGTAGAAAAAATGGCCGGGCCGTATCGGATTCAGAGTCGTGGCCACTGTTTGAACGTGAGCTAGAGTTTCGTACACGAATATAATTGTGAAATGTAGTAGTTTTCAGGTGTATGTGTTTGTACATGTGTTAAGAATAACAGTTACATCATATTTTTATTTCGAAACAGAAGATAAAACACATAAATAACAATAATATAATATCAGGGCCACAGGGCCACGGGCCGCATTTTACCACTCAAGGGCCACGGGCCAGGGCCGCGTTTTACCCGGCCCCAAGTATGCTACATGTCTGTTTCCAATTTTAACAAGAAATTTGAATAACTAACCGCTGTAGTCGGATGGTGCGCTCATCTGCAAAAAAGGATCATTAAAAACAGATATATTTCAATGCTGGCAAAGTTGCGCGCGGTGGGGTAGATCAGAGGAAGACGGAGAGATCACCTCTCGGAAACAACGCGCGAAACAAGAGAGGCAGACGGTTATGGCACCGTATTTCGAACTGCGATTGCGAGGTAGATCGAAAACTATCGCTCTGGCGCAAGCTATAGTCTGAGCGTATAGCAAATGGGTTCCAATAAACACCAACGCATCAGCAATGGCGCGTTGTGGATGAATCATCGCATCGTATCGATTGAGTGAATGCGAAAGAGGCCGTGAGAATGGCGGCGTCATTCTAGTGATCCATCCACTGTGTTTTGCCCACGGCAATGTTCTGTCATCGAGTGATCATTCTATTTGTTTGTCTGCACTTCTATATATCTCATATTCAGTATATATCGAACGCAAACTTTTCTGTAAAACTTTCACATGGTGGACGGATCCATACTCGAGATTTTTTATTCATTCCATACACAAACACAACGTTTCAATACGGAAAAAAGAACTCGCGCAAACACACGATACAACACATAAGTTTATTCTAGGAATACTCTAGATTTCTATCAAATGGAATAACACAAACAGCGAAACCATCTCTATTTACATATACTGTGAGCACAATCAGTAAACGGCAAAAGTGAGCAAATCAAAAAGAAAGATTCGAGATCGTTTGGCTTGATAATGCTTCATTTCTTGGAAGACACGGAACGACGAAGACCCGCCGGGCGACAACCTGAAATCAATCAATATTCAATACCAATCAATATTCTGTCAACCTGAACCCATATTTTGGCATAATAAGCAAAATTCATTGCTATACTTGATTTCAGTGACCAGTACCTGGTAACACTATTCTCTTTTTTTTGCCCGGAGATATCATCGACTCTTGGCAGAGAGCACCACTCACCGACTCTTGCGAGTGGAGAGAAGGCAAAGGCGGTGAATCCAGTCGGCTTCTCCTCTCCATCCTCATCCTCCTCCTTCTCAAACTTCTTTTCAGCCGAGCCAAGTTTCTGGAAGCGATTCATGTTTGAATCTAGAGAGAGAGAGAGAGAGAGAGAGAGAGAGAGAGAGAGAGAGAGAGAGAGACAGAGAGACAGACAGAGAGAGAGAGAGAGAGAGAGAGAGAGAGAGAGAGAGACAGAGAGAGACAGAGACAGAGACAGAGTCTACCCACCTTGAGATCGACTCCATTGACCTGCATCATGTTGTAGAGCGCGGCTCCGGGCGATCCCTTCCCCGCCGGACTCTCCCCTCCTCTCTCCGATGGAGACTGGATCACGGGCTTGCGGAAAGGATTCGAACACGAGCCGGACAGCCTGATAAATCGAATGATTCTCTCACAAATAGTAGAAAGAGCTTCAAAATTTTCGAATAACTTTTTATTCCATAATGTTCCTGCGAAATATTCAATCTCGACACCAGAAAAACGTGTATATTCGCAAAAAAAAAAAACACAGACAGAGGCTCGTCGCCATACCAACCATCTCGTGAAATAATGTCTATTCACAGTGAGCTGTCAGTCTTATCGAAACGGACTGTCGACTGTCCCTCAGAGACAGAGAGACCCGCCATGGTGAGCGCGCTGTCCGTCTACCTCAACTCTCGCTCCGAGCGGCACACCAGCGTCGAGCTCATCGCCGCAGGCTGCGTACTTGTCGCAAACATCGTCCACATTCTATCCCTACTCGTCTATCGACGTCTTCATAAAAGACTCCAGATCGTCACCCCGTTTCAAGCGTTCGTGCACGTATGTATGTTCCCCATATCACTCACTCACTCACCATTCGCAATAGTAAGTATCATGACATGCGAAATCACTAATAACAAACACAGATGATCGTTGGTTTCGTAGAATCCAACAGTGTTGATGCAATATTGTTATTTGTCTTTCCAGTACTGCGCGCTTCTCTTCTCCATCGATGCAGCATTCATCGCGATCGGGGCGGTTGTCTACGCGCTTCTAGTGCATTTGGATGAATACGGCGCAAAATTGACGTAAGTTCGTTCTATTTCCATTAAAAGATATCATATAAAATATATATGGCAGTTTCATTTCAGTCTCGCGCTCTGCAATCTCGTCTCGGCAGCCTGCAGTCGCATCGGCTATGTCTACTTCCTGTGCGCTCTGCCGGTATTCCTGAGAATGACGCGCGCTGTCATCAGCCGACAGAACAACTACAGAGAGCCTGTGATGCGGTGAGTGTGAGTGACTGTGCCGTAATGGAGTAATGGAGTGGGTATCCCTAGAGAAAGAAGTCACCACATGTTTACTCTTACATGACATCCTATAATCCTATTATAATAAACCTATAATAAAAACATAAAAACAAACATCCTATAATAGTACAATAATATTATACATCACACTACTAATACTCTCTTTCTTCAGAACCCGCTTCCGCCGTCTCGCCGTCTTCGCTTTCTTAGCGGGATGCGTTCTGTTCGCAGACGAAGTGCTACTATGGACTTTCAAACACCCGCAATTCCTTTACACCCCTTATCACATCGTATCGGTGGCATTAGCCGGAGCCGCAGTGGTCGAACTGATTCGGGTAAGTGATAGCAAAAGATTTTTGGTATCACCTAATTATATTTGCCTTCCAGCTGGGATGTGCGGTGCGCTCGTCTGGCATAAGCTCTCTCGCGGTGGCGCAAGCCCGCTGGCTGCCCGCCTATCTAGTCCCGCCAGCACTCTACATTATCGAGTGTTTCGAAACACTTTCACCGAGCAAACAAGCCCAGTACGTCGTTGCAGATGCCGATCCCCTGTTCCCCTTCTCCAATCGTTCACTGGTAGGAAGACAATCGAAGCGAAACACTTCCACGATTGCAGTGCAATCGGGTGACCACCTCCTCTGGCGCCTCTCACAATGGCTCTCGGCTGATCAACATCAACTCACCGCTCTCGAATCTGCCTTGTCAAAAGACCTTGATGCACATCAAGGTTCGAGAGCCATTTCGTAGCAATCGAGTGTTTCGAAACACTTTCATCGAGCAAAGAAGCCCAGTACACAAAAACGTCGTTGCAGATGCAGATCCCCTGTTCCCCTTCTCCCATCAGCAACTCGTCTACATGAGCCTCTCGTTCTTTCTCGCCGCCGCAATGCTGCTGGTGTGGGCGATTCCACTGAAGGAAGACACCCAGACACCGCCTGACGTCACTACCGCGCCCGGAGAGAAACCGCCCGTGTACACCGTCTACTAGCCCGATCTACTAGCCTAGCGTGAGGTCATATCCATGTCACGTACTATGACGATTGCAAACAAATCTCTGACTCTCTTATCAGCCCCAATTGACCTGTTCATTACAATGCAATCCTATCAGTCATAAATAAACACATGTTATTGAAGATGAATACAAGCGAAAACGCACCTCTTTGTCAGATAGCCGCAGCGCATTGGCGTCTTCTCCCCTCCTGCTCCTCCTCCTCCTCCCACTACTCCTGCTCCCTCGGACAGCGATCGCAGCGGCGAGACGAACTTGCCGGGGCTGCTCTTCAGCTGGTTCAGTTTCGATGTCGCCTTTGCTGCCAGTGGCTTCTCCTACAAGTATTCTTACTTTACGAATTCAACTTATTTCCTCATTTTACTATTACAAAAGTAGCGTGGTACGGAGTCACGTCAAAGTTACGAGTTACAAAATCTAAAGCTCACCTTGCACTCCACTACCACCTCATTGTTGGTCTTGTTGACAGGCGCGAGAACGCGTTTCTGCTCCTTCTCCTCCTTCTCCCTCTTCTCCTCCTCCTCCTCATCATCATCATCCAGCATCACTATCTCCTGCTCCTTCGGCTTCTCCTTTGTCTGCTCCTCTTTCTCTATCGGCTTCTCCCTCTCCTCTATGTGCTCCATTCGCTCCACTTTCTTCGGTTTCTCTTCCTCCTCCCCTTCCTCTTCCTCACTGTCAATCATCAGACAGCGGCGCTTTCGCTTCGGCGCTGAAACATTAACTTAACATCAACATTTCAACAATCAAAATCCAGTTTTCCATCCATGTGTGATGTGGACGCATTCATGTCTCTACATGTTCCTCCCTCCCTCTCCCTTTCCCACCTTTCTTCTCCTCCTCCTTTTCTTTTCCGTTGTCCGCAGCTATATCCGCCGCATATTCTTTCAGCACCTGATCCACGCTCCAGCTCTGAAAACAAACAATTCATATTTCACATAACCGAAAACACGTCAAACCAATCCAGAAACGAGTAAACAAAAAGCGTCTTCTTCAATCTTATACATACGAATACGTCATATGATGCGAACTATATACAAACAGCTGACCTGATCCGCCTCGTTGCGAACCTTCTTCCTCTGTGAGAGGGCGGGCAGGGAGCCCTGCGACGACTGCGACGACTGAGACGAGAGGAACGCCTGGAGAAATCGATGCATCAATAGTCACTTCAAGCCCATTGGCCATGATATACCTCTGTCCGAAAACACAGACTCAATTGTTTTCCTTGTCATATTGTACCAAGGTGTATCGTATGCAATATTGAAGGTGGTAACAGATGATAACAACTACTTCACTCACAACATAACTCACCTTGATCCCCGCTCTTTTCACCTTGACCGTCTCCTCCTTCTTCTCCACCTTCTCCGACACCACCTCGATGTCGTCGTCGGAATCCGAGAGAAGCGCGGCCTTGCGACGACGAGACTTGGATGGGGAGGGCATCTGGAGGGGGTATTGAGAGAGAGAGAGAGAGAGAGAGAGAGAGAGAGAGAGAGAGCAGCTCACCATGAACGCTCCGCACTGCGTCTTCTGTCGGTGCTCCTGCGCCTTGGTCTTCTCTCTTCTCTCCCCGCCGCGCACAAAGCTATCGCCCCAGACGGACCTGAACAGAGACTCGCTCTCTCTCTCTCTCTCTCTCTCTCTCTCTCTCTCTCTGTCTCTCTCCTCTTCCTCCTCCTCTCCCCCTGTTGTGAAAACCCGCCTTCATAACAAAATTATGATGTTGATTTCCACGATTGTTCCTATTTACCTTATAGGTACGAATATCATGCTGACCGCATTTCGGAGTAGAAAAATATAGTCCAATGATCGGGTAAAAACACTACTTACCAATCGCCCTTCTTCTGCATCGGAAGAAACTTGTCCGTGGCGCTCGACTTGCCCTGAAAATGGAAAAATGGAAAACGCGAAAACGAATCGCTGGAACGTTTCAAACAGGGCAACCGTTTGAAATTGAAAGATCAATACAACTCATGTACGCTAACATATCGCGTTCATCATCCACGCTATTCCGTACAAATGATTGATTGATCGATTTCGTACAGTCCAAGGACAACTTCGCGATCTCCCCACTCCCCCCACCCACCTCCGCTCTGTTGCCCAGCGCGAGCCGCACGGCCAGCGGGGCGGACACAGCCTCGCCCGCGTACGCATAGCCACTCTCCTTCTTCTTCACAAACTGGAAATACATGTAGATGTTTATGAGTAACCACTTTCCTTCTTCTTCACAAACCGCAAACAATGTACAACATGCAATACTGGAGAGATATTTTATGATTTCAAATTGAAACTGCAAATGAATTGCCGTCACTAGGTCGGCTAGTGACGAAAGCACGAGTAATTTGACTGAAATTCTGGCGTTGCTAATTGTGAACCATGCTTCCGTAATACAATTACACTATATTTAATACAACTTTGTCAAAAAAGAAGAGAACTCACGTCATCATCGTCGTCATCCACGACCTCGTCTTCCACGGGATACGGGTTGAGCGGACGCTGGCAGCGGCCACGCGGGTCGAACACGATCTAAAAATGTTTAAAACAGTTACAAACTTTATAAAATCAGATCTTTATTGTCGCAATCGCAAAATATACCTCACAACACGTATTAGAATTTCGCAAAAGGAAATGCCTATGACAGGAATCGAACCTGTGTCGCCACGGCCACAACGTGGAGTACTAACCACTATACTACATAGGCCAATAGCGCAGGCGCCGGGGAGCGTACACAATCGCGCGGCTCTGTGTGGTGGCAAGGCAAGTCTTATCGCGGAGATATCATCCACCGCGAGCAGAGAAACCAAAAAGAACACGCAAATACTACCACTCGAGTCGCATACATAAGAATGAGGCATGATACCAGCACATTTGCTTCACTTGTACAACCATTGTAGATTTGTCACATTGTTGATCTCGGCAGAAATAAATAAATAATACCTGATATAGGAAGGTGTTCTCGGCGCGGATGAAGTCCTCGATGAACTCCTTGCTCACTTTCACCTTCAGCTTCAGGTAGTGAGGCACGCGAGGGAGACACTAAACGAGAAACATCGAGAAACAACGATTAGTGCAACTGCATCTTCCATTCGGCGCAAAAACCGACCATCTTAGGTTCTCATAAATGATTTCGTTTTGTACGTGTCATAATCATGTTTGCGATTATGAATAAACATTTTGATTTTGCTTTGATCTGTTCTCAAAGTTCAATTCGCCAGGTTCGAGGTAGGGTAGGAAATGCAACAAAATCCAATTACTACCTCCACAACAGAGACAGAACTTCTACTAGACTAGAAACCCACCTTTCTGAGGTCCGTCTGCTCCGTTTTGGAGAAGAACTGGATCGCCTTGTTGAGGCCGACACCCGGCAGACCGGCCTGAACACCCAGTATCAGTTTTTTTAACAGTACTTTTTCAATAGATCCTGGATAAACTTTTGATCTGATTGATTTGAATATTAAACTCCATGCATACGTGATACGTGAAAACAAAACGTATGGGTAACTCTATGAAGACAAGAGATCTCTCAGACAATGAAAAATGAAGCACCAAACGCACCTGCAGGTAGTCGCAGCCGGACAGGATGCATATCCGTCTGAAGGTGGCAAAGTCGAAGCGGTCGCAGAGCGGGCGCGGCAGGCAGGCGGGAAGGCGCGCGCGCTCGTACACCACGCACGCGCCTGACTCGAAGACCGTCTTGAACAGGATCTGCAAGGAGGACTAGAGGTCAGAGAAGGAGAGAGAGAGAGAGAGGGGGGAGAGTCGCTGCTCACCTTCTCGCATCCGAACACGACCAGATCGCTGTCCTCTGTGATCACCACATCGGCCAAGCCCGCCTGAGAACACATCATTCCAGCACTCAATAACACAGTTTTACAGGAAACTGGACAGCTGCGATCAAACGCCAAATGTCACAGATCGATCTCGTTCAATATTAGATGGGTCACAGGGTGCCTGTTCAATACATAGAAATGGTTTCCGTAGTCGAAACGCGCTCTCTTTAGTAAACCCAATGATCATGTCATTTGCTTCCACTATGAATAAAGGATATATTTATATATCCTATTTATATATTTATATATCCTATATATTTATACATTTATAAATGAAAGGAGCCCCCGCCTGTGTGAGGAAGGCGAGCTGCGCGTCGGCTTCGTACGGCGACACGAGCACGTCGACGCCGTCACGGCCGCGGAACGCCTGGGTACGGTAGGGGTACGGTAGCACATGATTACGGTAGAATACGATACCATTACGGTAGCTCAAGTGGTAGCATGCGATACTATTAGAAATCAGTTATTCGGTACAGGATTACGGTAATCGCCAATACCGTACCTCGATCGTCTTCTCGACAATGTCCGAGTTGATGGCGGTGGTGCGGCGGAACATGGCGTGCGCCTCGCTCGCCTTGCCTAGTATGAAAATCGATAATCAATCAATAGCGAAATATTAATAAATGTTTGATGTTTCATCATATAACCAGACAGTACAGATAAAAATCGATAATAAATTAATAATTAATCGATAAATCGATACCATCAGCCAACAGAGCCTCAGCGGCGGCCAGGTTCTCGGCGCGTTTCTGACGACGCTCGTCGTTCGTGTCCTGGAAACAATAATGTTTTTTCCTATTCCATTTTCCATATAAGACCGATACAGTAATTTTTTGACAAACAATATAGAAATCTTTCATGTTTTCGTTTTGTTAACGTAAAATGGGATATGTTCCAATTTGTCTGTTCCCTAGTCACTCTTTGGCTAGAATGTAGAATTTTCGGAGGCACTGAGGATTTGAAGATAATTTATGCAAAATTATAGTTGATGAGATCATCGATCTGCTTGCTGGCCTGGCTAGAAAACCGTGCACGGTTTTTTCTCGTCAGACCTGAGAGAAGACTTCACAATCAAAAGATTTGCCGGGAATCGAACCACGGTCGCTGAAATGGTAGACCACACTCTTATCCATTCGGCCACGCCACTACTTGGTGAGCGGTGTTCTTTTCGAGTGGTGAATGATCCCCTTCGATCATGATAAATGCGACTACCCAATACGCTTTTTTTGTGCAGTACAAAAGTAGGTTACAGTAAGTAACAGTACCTTCTTGCTGGGAAGCGGTCTGCCGTCGAACACGAGGATCACGTGGCAGCCCATGCCGAGGAGCGCGCCGATACGCTTCTCCACGTACGTGATGTAGCTGAACGGAGAAGTGAGGAGAGAAAAATGGTGTACAGTATACAGGAGCAGGTAAAAACGTACTTTTGTGGTTTCCTACGGTACGGTTTCCCACGTACGTGATGTAGCTGGTCATCAGTGGTTGAACGAGGGATATGAACCGGTAATCGGTGCGTGCGTAGATAGATTGCCGCGTATGTATTCGGATCGCACTCACACATAGTGGGCACGCAAACAAGTTCCTTTCTTTGCATGACACTCGCACTCGCGAATTGTGAGGACCTCACATCTCACATGTTTCATAATCAGTAACCGATCTATCACTCACAACGTGGTGTCCTGTCCGGTGGCGATGAGGTGCATGCAGGCGGTGAGCGACCTGTGCAGCAGACAGCTCACATCCACCGCGATAGACTGCCCCGCGAACTCGGCAATGTTGCCCTGAATCCCATGTTAACCTCCTCGCATGTCGATGCAGTTTTTTAAAGACAGTGTTTTCAAGAGAGAGAAAAAAACTTCGAAATTTTGAACAAAATGATAACGAAACGCACCGGCCGACATGCTTTGTCTATGGTTTTGAAGAGGTTGCTGATTCCCATGGCATTCGTGGGACTGCAAATCGACTGAAAAATAGTTTATTAAGTTGAGAAACGTAAACCAACACTGACAGCAAAACAGTGCGCAAAAATTGAGTTGAGCCGTTTCGCGCGCAACCTGTAAAAAGACTACATCACTGCGAAACACTATACACCATAGTGTTGAATTTTCGGATGTGGTTCAAAAAAAGTATTTCTGATAAATTATTCAACGAGTTATCCATAAAACAATAAACAGGAAGTTGAAAAAGAACATGCAAAAAAAACTTTCATCTCTGATTGCATCCTTCACGCACTGTGGCAAATGCAAAAAGATGCAATTCGATGATATACGCTTTCTTCCGATTTTCTTCCGTCTTGTACTTTTTCCGTCGGTTAGTTTTTTCACTAGCTCACAACTTATAACATATTGTTTAACAAATAAGTGCATCTAATCTTACTTACACCGT
>CAWZYM010000087.1:1182500-1197500 GCA_963966185.1 Rhabditoides inermis | reverse complement strand
ACCAGTTTCCACGACGGTAACGTCTCGATAGCAACACTCTAGAATCAAAGGGAGGGGAAAATTGCATCTGATTATAAAATGCATCATGAGGAAATGAATGTGATCGGGTGTCGTGTGCTAGTGTGAATGGTAAGGGGCTCGAGATGGGGCAAAGACGTGTATGAAGTTGTAGTTGGTGGTTCTTGTTGTTGAGAATGTGTAGAGTGTGCGCCAAGGATGGATGGATCGTGTGCCCTCGATGAGAATGGACTCGAGCCCGCGCGGCCGAAGAGAAGCGTGTGACAGCCGACGGTGAACACAGAAACATGCCTTACCAGCACAACTCACCCGTGGATCAAAGAAACATAAGAGAAAAAAATCGAAAGGGTGAGAGTCAGTTTGCCAGACTGAGCACTCTAGTGAGATCGATTTTCTCGAGCGAATTTCGGAATATGTTGGAATTTCGCGCAGTGAAAAGACGAGGGTACGCTTTAGTTAGAGTGCAAATGTTCCTGGCAGTTCGGAGAGTGAAGTAGTTATGCCTAACTGTATTGCGAGTCGAATGTATTCTCAGAGCAAATGAACCATTTCTGCCACGTGTAGGTTTCAACTTGAAGTACTGTGAGAATCGCGTGGCTGTTTCGTTGCGTCGCATTTAGAAAGCGAGCGTGAGATCAATGGCGGCGCGGCGTTCGCACAGTGTACGCAAACCGAGAATACGTAACCGAAATGCATATGGTGGCATCGACTGCGGGTAACCACTATCAGGATACACTCTATAAAACACTATTTTTGTCCAATACCTCTGAACGCGCTCTAGCTCTCGTATGTCTTTCAACAAATATGGGTTCCAAACACTGCTGGCAAAGTCCAGCACAGGTAGTACATAGCTCTTAAAAAGATTCATAAGAACTACGCGGTTGTTGGATGTCACAGTACGAGCAAGCAAGCGGGCGCGAGTCATAGCCATTTTGGCACGCGCGGACGCATTTACAGTGGGAGTGATAGTGGAGGAGACAGTGAGACCGAGGTCGCGCACTTGGTCGCACGCAGTGAGAGGCGTGCCGCCGAGAGTGTACTCGGTGCGCGGGTTGCGCGTACCTATGTGCACTACGGAACACTTGTTGCTAGCAAGCTCTAACTGCCACTCGGTAGCCCAGGCTATAATGCGGTCAATAGTCATTTGCAGAGCAGCGGTGCGAATTGCTTTGGTCTTGCTATCAAAACACGTGTAAACTTTGATGTCATCCGCAAAAATACGTATCTTAATATCATGTGCGACAACATTTTCAATACCAATGAAAGGAACGCAAAAGAAAAGGATGGAATAATCAGTGCATCGACTCACAACTTTTCAAACTCGCTAACTTGTTTTCACCAATAATAGATCACGAGTTCACAGGCTGCCCGTGTCAGAATTATCGTTCTGTTGCAGGCTGTGCGTGTGTGCTAATCATACATCCTGTTCTCGCCTGTCTCTGGTTCGAGCTGAAAGCGGGGTAGATGGAAGAACTATCGTTCTGTTGCAGGCTGTAGTTGCTTTTCAAAGGCTGGTTGCGCAAGGGGGCTCAGTCTCCTCAGTTTTGAGGAGACTGACTGAGCCCTTCAAGAACCGTGATATGACCGTCACACAAATATCATATTCCGTTCGTTTCCAGTCGTGCGAGGACGTGCTGCGTCTCGGCGTGCGCACGGGCCACCCGCGCTTCTTCAACCAGATCAGCTGCGGGCTCGACCTGGTCAGCATGGCGGGCGAGTGGCTCACGGCTACTGCCAACACGAATATGTGAGTCAAATCAAGTTTCTGCCCCCCCTCTCTCTCTCTCTCTCTCTCTCTCTCTGAATCGAGTCATCGAGTCATCAAGTCATCAGTAGGGATATGTGGAAAGAGAGAGAGAGAGAGAGAGAGAGAGAGAGAGAGAGAGAGAGAGAGAGATATCCCTCCAGGTTTACGTACGAGATCGCCCCGGTGATGATCCTGATGGAGAAGGAGGTGCTGGCCCGTATGTGGGAGGCCGTGGGATGGGACCCGGAGAAGAGCGATGGCATATTCGCGCCAGGTGAGTCTGTCAGAATATGGTTCGATCATGGCTAGGCGCCCATTCGAACCCGCGAACGGAAGAGAAGTATGCTGCTGTTTTCGATCGATATCCGGAGCTGTTCACTGTGAGACGATAAGGAGGAGCCAAATAAGCCTGTTGGAAGTGCACATAGTCGGTAACTCACGGATTTCTTGGATTTCGCAACATGATAGTGACAAATGGATCGACCGGGAGCAAGTATGCAAATGGACGCGAGAAGTTCGAGAACGTTCGACGGTAGACGCAAGGTGGTCCATAAGGCTCACGCGTTCAAGGCCGCGTACTTTATATCGGACAGGAGATGTGACTGGATTCCTATCTTCGCATATGCTGTAATGCCAACAGTGTCTGAAGAAAGTGAATCCCCGCAAATCGAATACGAACAGTTCCGAACCGTAGCTGTACTATTTCATATTTCGATTTTTGTGTATGTCATAACAACTTATGAATAAACTATTCTATTCTATTCTATTCGAATTCGCGCCCGGTACGTCTAGTCATTCCTGTCATTGATGCATTCGTAGTATAAGCGAAGCTCGATTATGTAATGACACGCCCAATGAAATCGCAAACATGCTCATGAAGCGTACAGAACCGGATCATTCATAATATAAAAAAACAGTCAATAAATCAATACCAATCCTTTCATTTCTCAGGCGGCGCGATCGCCAATCTGTACGCAATGAACGCGGCGCGGCACGCGCTCTTCCCGCGGGCAAAGCACCTGGGAGTGCACGACTACGACCAGCTGTGCACATTCACCTCGGAGGACGTGAGTGATGACGTCATGATGATGTTATGATGACGTCATGTGGTATTGTGATGTGAGCTTATCGTTATTCTAACGACACTATGCACATTCACGTCGGAGGACGTGAGTTAGATGTGATGACGTCAGGATGACGCCATGCGCTATGACGTCATCACAGAATAAAAAAGAAATATGACGGCATATGCGTGTTAGTACGATGATGTGCACGTTTACGTCGGAGAACGTGAGGGAGAATGTTAGATGACGCCATGTGTCATGACGTCATGGACCGTGTTCTGTGCACGTTTTCCTAGTTAGACGTTAGCATCACTTGAAGACTTGAAGAACGAATCATAACAGAGAGCAGCAAGTGCTTGAGTTGTGAAATTCGTTTTACTTTTCATTCTCTTCATGATTTTATCCCGTTGTCTTCAGAGCCACTACTCGATCAAGAGCGCTGCCGGCGTCACCGGAATAGGCACCGACAACTGCTTCAACATTGGTGAGCGAGGCCACGCCCACTCTGACCCCGCCCCCCTCTTGCAGAGACGGACAGCGTGGGTCGGATGATCCCCGAGGCGTTGGAGGCCAAGATCATCGAGTGCAAGAAAGAAGGTGGGAATATAAGAACTGGTTTTTTGACGGTAAGAAATCATAAATCGATCATTCAATAATCCAGACACAACAGAACAATAGCTCAAGCAATCATTATGCAATCAATACCGATCAATAATCAATCAATACTCAGGCATGAAGCCGTTCTTCGTGTGCTGCACTGCCGGGACTACCGTGTACGGTGCGTGGGATCCCATCGAGCAGATCGCCGACATCTGCGAGAGACACAAGCTGTGGCTTCATGTCGATGTGAGTTGATCAGAATTGGCAATGCGCCCAGCGACCGCAGCGCGCCGACATTGAGCACGCGGCGCGGCCCGCGCTCTCTCTTTTCGAATACTCTCTCCGCGTCTTTGACCGTGCAAAAAGTGTCTGATTGCAACTTTAGTAGTGATTGCAACTTTGGGTCATTCAATGCGTTTCTATCTACTCGAGCTGGGTCTAACTTTGCACGCTATTGCTACTTTCATATAGTGGGCCCGAAAATGAGTTCTACTCTTTTCACGAGAGACATCAGGGTGGTTAGACAACGAGGAGAACCTTTTCGATAATGTTTTCAATTTGACAAATCTTGCGTGGGCACCCAAGATCGAACCCGCGGACATTTGCTTCCTAAGCGAGAGCGTTACCACTACGCCACGTGGTCACGAGAGAGTATCTGTTGACTAGAGATATGAACGGCAAAAACAATATGCAGTGCATTTCGTTTAGTATACGGTAGTGTCAAAATCCACGATAATGTTTTCAACGAAAAATCCTGAGCTAAGTGCGAGCCTATTATATGTATCTTTTGCAGGCAGCGTGGGGCGGCGGTATGCTGCTCTCGCCGGAGCACCGCCACAAACTGGCCGGCATTGAGAGGGCCAATTCGGGTGAGACAAAACATGATGTGTCCATCCATCACTGTCATTTGTCATTTCTCACGTTTTTTTTTCGCTTCCCACTTTTTCCTCGCTGAAAAACCTTAATTGGAAAAGTGCGGAAACGTGTGTTACTATTGCATGACAGTGAATTGTGACAAATCAATAATCAAGCAATACGTTCAGTGACGTGGAACCCGCACAAGCTGATGGGCTGCGTGCTGCAGTGCAGCGCCGTGCTGGTCAAGCAGGATGTGGGAGCTCTCTCTCTCTCTCTCTCTCTCTCTCTCTCTCTCTTTCTTTCTTTCTTTCTCTTTCTCTCTCTCTCACTCTCTCTCTCTCTCTCTCTCTCGCGCTTTCTCTCCTCTCTCTATCCCTCGCTTCCTTTCTCTATCCCTCGCTCTCCCCCTCTTTCTCTTGTAATAGTCTAATCAATGATCAATCAATACTTGTAGGGCCTGCTCTTCCAGTGCAATCAGATGTCCGCCGACTACCTATTCATGCAGGATAAGGTGTGTGCTGCTCCATTAATCAATAAATCAATAGCGCTTTTCCAGTACTATGATGGAATTGTGCAAAATCTAGAATGTAAACAATGAACATCAATCAATAAATCAATCAATTAATCAATACCACCGTTCCAGTACGTGCAAATGAGAATAGATGAAAAAAATCGATAAATGAATGAATCTATAGACCAATCAATAAATCAATACCCTTGCAGCCGTACGACTGCAGCTACGACACCGGTGACAAGGCGATTCAGTGCGGAAGACACAACGACGTGTTCAAGCTGTGGCTGATGTGGAAGAGCAAGGTGGGAAGAGAGGTAGAGAGAGGGGGGAGAGGGAGGAGAGAGAGAGCGAAAGGGATAGAGAGTGTGTGTGAGAGAGACAGACAGACAGACAGACAGATGCCCTCCCCCTCAGGGCATGAACGGCTACCGCGAGCAGATCAACCGGCTCATGGACCTCACCGCTTACTTCACCGAGCGCATCCGCCAGACGGAAGGATACGAGTTGATCATCGATCCGGTACGGGGAGCGGGAGTGATCAGCTGATCATTGAACATATCGATCAGCTGATTATTGAACATTGCAGGGATCGATTAGCTGAGCAGTCAACTGATGACTATTGTACTGATCGAATAGAATATTTATCTCGAATCAAATAGCACATTACAATTATGTAAATTACGGCACGGTTACGGTAAAATACAGTAATGCAACGCCTACTGCGAGTCCCAATAACACGGATTTCGGTAGTCCCGTGGATGCGTGCGTGCTATTGGTGGTGCTTGTCATCCCCTGCTTGCGGCTTCTGGGGAAGATTAATCAACTGATCGATCAGCTGATCACCATACCTTTTTCAGCCTGAGTTCCTGAACATCTGCTTCTGGTACGTGCCGCGTAATCTGCGCCGCCTCGACCACGCCGAGAAGATGGCGCGGCTGGAGAAGGTATCAATCAATCAATCAATCAATCAATCATTCGATCAATCAATCAATCCATCCATCAATCAATCAATCAATCAATCAATCAATCATTTATCCGGAATCGTTATATCTGAGGTTAATGGCGGGATGACAATACTTGAGCTCGAGAAGGTGGGGAGAGCAAACTATAGAGTACAAAGTACAAAGTACGACATAAGATTGATCAAGTAATTTATATGTAGACTGCGCCAGAGCTCTAGTTTTCGGTTTATCAGAGCAGCTCGAAATACGGTAACCCTCTGTTGCGCTTGTTATGCGCGCTATGGCAGCGAGCTGAATCTCTAAGACCCTCAGTGCGAGAATGGAACTTCACACATTAGATTAGATACAATAATCAACCTCAGTTTTTTTTCTTAATTTGGAGACTATCAAACCAAACTATACTAAACTAGAAAACACAAAACACAGTGATCAAACTCCAGATCGCGCCGAAAATCAAGGCGAAAATGATGGAGCGCGGCACGACGATGGTGGGCTATCAGCCGGACAAGAAACGGCCCAACTTCTTCCGGATGATCGTCTCCAATCAGGTGGGGAGAGAGAGAGAGAGAGGAAGAGAGAAAGAGAGAAAGAGAGAGGGAGAGAGAGGGAGACAGAGAGAGAGAGAGAGAGAGAGAGAGAGAGAGAGAGAGAGAGAGAGAGAGAGAGTTTCCTTCCAGGCGATCACCAAGGAAGACCTCGACTTCCTCATTGACGAAATCGTCGAGATCGGAGAGAGCCTCTGAGAATCTCGATTTATTTATTGATTATTGATTATTGTAAAGTATTGTCATTCTTTATGCGTGCTTTTAGAGATCTCGAATCACAGTGTTTTGTGTGTCAGGAGTGTGTAAAGCAATAGTACCGCCGATTAATCACAATTGTCTTGTATGAATCAGTGTAGATATAAATCACTTCCGTTTGGGCGGCGTCTTTTTGAAATGGATTCCTACATATCACATGCTTTTGATCGCTATCGCATGCTGTATCATGTCTTTTTTCCCCTGATCCGTGGATAGCCTCAAAAGATCTTGGACTGGACATGTAATCAATCCTGGGGGAGGGAGGGAGGGAGAGAGAGAGAGAGAGGGGGGGAAGGAGGGAGGGAGGGAGGGAGAGAGAGAGATAGAGAGAGAGAGAGAGAGAGGCAAGCGAGGGCGGCTGTTCACAAGCCTAGATCAACCACTTGCTTGCTAGCTGTATTTCTGCTATCATGCGGCAACTTGTCCTTATTCTATTTTTCCTAAACACTTGCTCTCTCGCTAAAGGTAGTTTAAAGTTTCAATATGCAAATTAGACAGTAACTATATGTATTATGCTAATGTATTGCAGATCAATGGACCGTTAAGGCCAGTCACATTGTCCTAGCCACCCTCAACAAAACCTATACTACTACCACCACTTCAGAACCATTGCCAATCAACAAGAGTCGGTTGTGGATTAGTCACTAGAATAGGTTTCCATGAATATTTGTTGTTTGCGTTTCCCACATGTTTGCAATTAGTGGCCAGTTCAGCCCACCCAGTGTGTCTTTGGTAGACCCTAGACCTAGAATAGCGTTCAAGTGGACAAGAAACAACCCTGTGTGTTTTTGATATAACTCTTTTGGTGTGCTCCAGAGTAGTGAGTATTTGTTACTCATGTGTGTCTTTTGATAGACAGAAATCTTCGTATATATTGAAGAAAGTGTGTTTGTCAACAAAGTAAACAAGCAAACAAGGTAAACAAGTTGCAGCCGGCTACGGCGTGTGGCGAGACGTATTCCAAGATTCCACTGCCTGCCGGGCGCAGCGGCCGGGCGATTGCGATCCCGTGGCCTGTGGAGGGACGTGTGAGGCGAGGTACATCAGGTGAGTATTTTAGAAAACTAGAAATGTGTCTTTTCTCTGAGCGCGTAGCGTAGTGTAGTGGTCTAGTGGTTAGTGCGCGATGAGTGAGTCGCGAGTTTGATCTCGTAGTCGTAGGCTCTGGGGGGACTTGCGGGGCTAGGTGTATCAGGTGAGCAACGATATTCCATTTAAATGAAGCTGTGTTAAGAATCGCAAAGTTTATTATGAGATGACACATACAAATGCAGCGTAATGTAGTGGTTAGTGCGCGCTGAGTGAATTTGATCCCGTAGCCTGCGGAGGCGAGATACATCAGGTGAGCAACAATATTCAAATGTCTACTTCTTCTCGTACCGCATTGGTAAGTCGCTGGTTCGATTTCTTTCTTTCTGGCGCTTGAATATACTAACGCGCACGGTGAGAATTCACAGTCTGCCGCTGACGAAAGTAGGCGTAAGCTTTCGTTTGAAAGTCACTGGGCTATGGTGTCGTGAACACACAAGTCTCTTGATTCAGGAACTAGCTTTGCAATCTTTACCTTTGTGTATTTGTTATTTCTGTAATTTATATTTTTCTAGATTCTACGACCGCGCCATTTCGGGTGATCGCACGATCAAGAGCTGCCAGTGCGCACAGGTGGGTCCGATCTCTCTCTCTCTCTCTCTCTCTCTCTCTCGCTCTCTCTCTCCCCTCTCTCTTACGCTATCTTTTATGAGAATCTAGGAACCTACGCTAGAGTTTACGCTAGTGTGGTGTGATTTTCCTCTCCTCGCCTACCACTTGCGCTTTTTTTCTCGGGGCGCCAATCACAACCCATCAAAACCGGCGCCGCCGAGGCGAATTGACAACTGTCCTCTCAGCAAATCACCCATTCCTCCACCCTCTCACACACCCACTTACGCCCCGCCACTTTGTCTATACACAAAGTCATTAGCTCTCTCTCTCCTCGGCGTTCATTTTGATGGCTGGTAAGCTCAACCTAGTCTCTCTCTCTCTCTCTCTCTCCCCCTCTCTCCCTCTCTAGCTCCCTTCCTCCCTCTCTCTCTCTCCCCTCTCTCTCTACTTTACAATAAGTGACCGCTGACGTCTCTCGCCAAAAGATATCGCCAAATGACAAGCTAACACGACTCTGAAATCCGATCGCGCTACGTTGACCAGGCTAGAGAAAATGAGAGAGCGTGGAAAAAGCGGAAGAGCAGACACCAGGAAAAAAGCGATCCAGAAACCTGAGATATGGGAGGTGTGAGGATGAGTTGTAAGAAGCAATCAAAGAAAAAAAGTGAGATCTAGAGAAGAAGGTGAGAAATGGAGTGAGGAAGAGAGATCGGATGGCGAGATTGGGATTGCACTGCAACTTGCGAACTGCTCATAAATTTTACAGCAAACTTTACAGACGTGCCCGTTATCAAACCTCGATTTGACTTCACACTGCGCACATACCTCTACATTTTGTACGTACCACAAGGAACGTACACCTAAAAGAATATAGTCCCTTGGCGCGGCTATTCGACAAAATTCCCACCGTGTTGTACTTGTGTAAAAAAATCCTTCTAGTTTTCTTGTTTTTCGCGCTATTGTTGCGAGCTTACTCTCTTTCTTCTTTTCTGCTCACGTTTTCGGAGGATGGTACGGATGCATCCACATTTCAAGAGAAGATCTGTTCGATCATTTCGTTTCATCGTTATTACTTCTCCCTTGCCGTGGAAATAAACTTTTCAATCAAGATCTGCTCGATCATTCTCTTTTTTTCCCATTCGGACAGACATCGTGTCTGTGACAATATCATGTAAAGTCGACATTTTTCAGGAGAAGATCTGCTCGATCATCGGTATGCACGCGTATGCCGGCTGCCGCAGCTACATCACACTGTCGGCGGCAGCCCAGAAGCTCATCCGGACGGTGAGGGGACTCTCTCTCCCTCCCTCCCTCTCTCCCTCTCTCTCACTCTCTCACTCTCTCTCTCCCTCTTTCTCTTCTCTCTCTCTCCCTCATTCTCTCACTCTCTTTTTTCTTTCTTTCTTACTATTTATAAATATCTAGCTTTCTATATTCATCAATTCGCACGCGAGTAGAATCAACACTACTCGTATGGTTTTTGTGATTTTCGGAGGAATCGGGAATTCTTCCGTACACAACCGTCCGTTTTCAGTGGAGTATGGACGCGCGCGACCGCAAGAACCGCTTCAGTAACGATATCCGCAAGCGGTGAGGTTTGAAAACCATTTTCATTTTCCATGATCTCATCATGCCGTCGACCCCGATCCCATAGAGCATTGTTGTTGTTTCGTTGTTTACTGCTGTAACACTGTGTATCACTATTACTAGACGCTTGACAACCGTGATGTGGGTGTATTTGACAGTTATGTATAGTTCTATGCTCGCAAAAAGTTTCGCGCGGTGGGGTAGATCAGAGGAAGACGGAGAGTCAGAACGCGGTAATAGTGCGCAAAACAAGAGAGGCAGACAGTTATGACACCGTAATTCGAACTGCAACGAGGTAGATCGAAAACTATCGCTCTGGCGCAGGCTATAAGATGTTATGGCCTACCACTCATCAGTGGTGACCTAGAAAATTGTTTTTCGGAAAGAAAACAATTATCTAGCCTCGATCGCGTGAACCGTAAACCTTGATATTGT
The DNA here is from genome assembly GCA_963966185.1 of Rhabditoides inermis. NCBI lineage: Eukaryota > Metazoa > Nematoda > Chromadorea > Rhabditida > Rhabditidae > Rhabditoides > Rhabditoides inermis. The sequence continues at coordinate 1,187,274 of CAWZYM010000087.1, read as the reverse complement.
AAACAAGGTAAACCAATGTTTCCAGGTATTCGGACAAGATGCGCCACCAGCAGCTCATCTATGCCAACTCCCGCTTCTGCTGCAGAAGCAAGACGCAGAAGGTGAGTGTATTCAACTTTCATAAATATTATACAATTATAGTTTATGTTTATAGAAACAATGTAAACGTTGTGAAGACGTTCACTTCTTGTTCGTCACCTCGTCTTCTAAAACTGAAAGTGCAGTGTGCAGTAGCATTTGAGTTTAGTGTGTCTTCCCATCAAGTTTTACACCAGACCTGATTTATGACATTCTTTATTTTCTTCACACAACATATAATCTTAATAGTAATCTATGATCGTAGTAATCGTTGTAATTTATAGTATCTGAAACATGTTATATTTCGTCGAAACATTATCAACAAACTTTTCAGTTCCACGCGCGCGCTCTTCGCTTGAAATCCCCCTCCCTCGCGTCTTCCCTTCTCGCCGCCTTTTCTGTCGCTGTCTACCGTATTCTCTAGTGTTACCGTAATCTACCGTAATCTACCACCACCCCCGCCTTACCTTTTTTTTCACACAAATGCGTCACGGGTCTGTACAGAATAAAATATGTTTGTATAAATTGTGTTGTTTTCATATGAAATACTGGGGGCATGTTAGCTAGTGCGCCGCCGCCGCCGCCGTCGTCGTCGTCGTCGTCGTTGTCGTCGTCATCATCGGTGTCATTTTTTGTCAGTAGTATTTAGCGTCAAAATACAATTTTGGAATGCACACTATCAAAGATATTGCATGGTCAATATTCTCAAACGATGACGACGCTAGACGACCACGAGGACACGGCCCGGCGTCACTCATTTGCACTGATCAGTGAGCCCAGACGCACGCAACGCATCAGTTCCGCATCAGTTCACACATCATTGTGTTAGGTTAATATGATTTATAATAATACTCAAAGTCAAAAGCAAGTCGCCACTGTTCATTTAACTATTGCCTCTAAGGCGCAGTGGTAGTGTGAGCCGCCAGCGCACAATCGCTGTGGTCTGTCTACGGGTTCGATTCCTACTAATGGAAGCGTTTTGGATATGTGATCGTAGAACCACATTCACTTCTTTTTCCTAGTTCTCTTCCACGGCCCGCCCCGGTCCGGCGCGCGTTCACTGATTTGCGAGAATCTAAAAGCATGCACACGCACACGCAACGCGTCTCACGTGTTAAATAAAATTAAGCTCATCATCATTGTCGATTTCTGAGAGACTGCTGATGTGGTCTAATGTCTTAGTGGCTAGCGCTGCCAGTGATGTGTTCCTCGCAAGCTGGATTCTTTGAGCCAACCGCGGCGCGGAACTGATACGTTGCGTGCGTCTGGGCTCACTGGTCAGTGCAAATGAGTGACGCCGGGCCGTGTCCTCGTGGTCGTCTAGCGTCGTCATCGTTTGAGAATATTGACCATGCATTATCTTTGATAGTGTGCATTCCAAAATTGTATTTCGACGCTAAATACTACTGACAAAAAATGACACCGATGATGACGACGACGACGACGACGACGACGACGACGACGACGGCGGCGGCGGCGGCGGCGGCGGCGGCGGCGCACTAGCTAACATGCCCCCAATATTATTATATTGTATTTTTTATTACATTGTATCACACATGTTTCCTCGATCTTTGATATTCGAGTATAGGCGGGTTGTGTGTTTGAGCCGAGAGAGAGAGACCTAGTCACTCCAACCTCAGCCATAAATCAACGTTTCAGCCAGTTCTGACTACCCCAACCTAGTGCGCTCTCTCTCTCTCTTTATCTCTCTTTCTCTCTCTCTTTATCTCTCTCTTAATCGCTATATTCCTCGTTCTCCCTCTCTTCCTACTCATCAGTGTTGTGATCTATTGAAAACTAAAAAAAGAGTGAAGAAGCAGAAAAAGAGGAAACTCAGTTTGTCTCATCATAGATGGTAGTGGTTCGATGCCGCCCTTTCAACTACGGGCACCGTCGGCAGAGGACGATGCGAGGGAGAGCGAATATCGATATATTGATTTTGGTTGAAAAAATGAAATTCCTGTTCCCCAGACACAGAGGCAGTTGAGTGGGCGGAATAAATTGTATGTCGATGTCTGACAGATCCATTTTAGATTCTGTCGCTATGACGTCACTCGCATTCCGTCCGCGTACCGTGCACTCTTTTAAATATGAATTTATTACAGCACAAGTGATGCGCCACACTTAAAATGCCTGTGAACAATGACAATGAACGGGTAGAAGTCTTGCACACTCGCACAGCCTTTCCAACGACCTTGAGCGTGACTCCATGCCTGTACCTTAAAGGGAGTGTACTTCCGAAGTTGAATTAGCACCGGGGTGTGAAAATATGTTGAAAACTACTCAGTTTTGTCAATACAACTATTAGCTGAAAATGTCTGCAAGTTGGTGAAAACTGAGCGCCAAATGTATCAAAATGCAGAAATTGGTGCCAATTTTCAATGTTCAACAGAATTTTTCATCGACTGATAGGTATCTCCGACACACAGTTGCATTGACAAAAGTACATCATTTTCAACATATGTTTACATCCCGGTGCTAACTCAACTACTCAACTTCGAAATTCAGACACTCCATTTAAAACGTAACTTTCTGTAGGTTTACGTTTTTTTAGAAAAAACTCGAAAGCTAACACAATACGTGTAGCTTTCGTGAAATGTAACTTTGTGTAGATGTATGATTTCATCGTTCTTTTCCTCACCTCGTCTTCTGCCGCTGATTTAAATCAATCGAATAAGAATTGCATTCATAGAATATCCCCGATTTTCACGGTACGCGATTTATCGGCGGTCGTTCAGACATAGCCGAAATGATGATATTTATTTCATTCAAATTAGGTGGTTGTGACGGTTTTTGAGGTATAGGTCCTGTAGTAAACACAAAAATCAAAAATCTAACGAGATGAATCTCTCGGAGTGGTCCTTATGCTATGCACATCCTTTTAAAACTGGGGCGAATCTGACATATTTGAAAAGAGTTATTAGACTCGGCGTGAATCCAAATATAAGACGACAAAAAATTCGTTATCTTATCGATCGATATTTAACGAACTAATCAATCATTGAAAAATCTCTGAAGACAATCGATGAGGACAAGTTGTATGATCCTGTTGTGAAATGTTCATTAAAACAAACTCATTCCGAATTGAGTTATTAGCTCTAGCATGTCGAAAACTCTGCTTCATTAGACTTGCAAATGCCCCTCATTTCCCTAAAATCAGACTGCCAAGCGCGCGATTCGCGCGGTCGAATACATAGTCTTGCGTGAGCCGATGGAGCTGCTAAACGCGATGAATTGATGTTTGGAAAATGTGCGGCGAAATGACTGCCGTACTGTGAACCGGGGGGATACCCTGTATACTCTGCGCCAGAGCGATAGTTTTCGATCTACCTCGCTTGCAGTTCGAAACACGGTGCCATAAGTGTCTGCCTCTCTTGTTTTGCGCGCTATTGCCGAGAGCTGACTCTCCGTCTTCCTCTGATCTACTCCACCGCGCGCAACTTATTACGAGCATTAAACTATATATTACTGTGAGAAATACATAGAGATCTGACAGATCTGCTTCCATTATGTTCACAGAAAAGGCATTATATTCATGTGATATATCCCTTGCCGTGAGTGACAACATGGAAGCAAGATATCGCAGCTTCAAAGCGGCGCCGAACCCTCTCCTTCTCCCAAAAAAGGAAACCAATAACCAACAACCCATATAAGAAACGCTCCGTGCTCACTCTATCCAATTGCTTCTCTCTCTCACTCGCCTATGCCTATAACAGGTGTGTATAGCGACCCCCACACCCACGAATCTCTCTTTCTCTCTCTCTCTCCCAACAAAACAACGGCCTAATAGCAGAGAGAGAGAGAGAGAGAGAGAGAGAGAGAGAGAGAGAGGGAGGGGGGGGGGAGAGAGGAAGAGAGGGAGGGGGGGGAGAGAGGGAGAGAGAGGGATCGCGAGGTGCCCGCCCATTTTCGCCGAGCCATGCCCGAAAATGCGGGTGGCACGTCTGAATTCTCGTGAAAGCGTGGAAAAAGCTTTTGTTGCTTGTGTATGTGAGTTGTCAAATGCTGTGACTTGCGAGAGAGAGAGAGAGAGAGAGAGAGAGAGAGAGAGCTATGCCGCAATTATTCGCAGTGTGTTTTTGCTCCCCGCTCCCACTCCCAACTGCCTATACCCTATACCTAATTCGGGGCCCTGCTCGCGACTCTCTCTCTCTCTCTCTCCTATCCTGAAAATCAATCTCCCTCTACCGCATTTTGTGTCCGTGTCTTTCTTCGAAACTTAATCCCTTCGTGAGGTCTCGGTAATGGTCTTTTTTATATTTTGTGTTCGCGTTTCTCGTTGTAAGATGTATGCAAACGTTCAATATAACAAAGTTGCATCAAAGTTGTATGTCATCGTCTCGTGATACCTACATTAACAATATATAGCCGCAGCGCGCGGATACTAGACACGCGACGCGGCCTGCGCTCTCTCTGTCCGCGTACTCTCTGCGCATCTCTGACCGTTGCAGGGATGGCGTCGTCGCGCGGCCGGGAGCGGATGCGGGAGCAGGGTCAGCGACAGTTCGTCTTCGGATCCAGCACCCCTAGAGACCTATCCTATATGAACAAGGTGACCGTCCGATCCTAAAGCCACTTTGTTTTCACAAACTCTTTTTCTCTGCTATCAACAAGGTTCCATTTTTCCTAAAGCTCCCCAAAGTTCTTTCTTTTCTAATATGAACAAACTGACGCTTCACTCTTTGTTTCTAAAACT
>CAWZYM010000087.1:1115000-1177500 GCA_963966185.1 Rhabditoides inermis | reverse complement strand
AAATCTGTCAGATCACTGATTCAGAATCAGAATCAGAACATTTAATTTATCTCGAATCAAGTAGAGCATTTTACCACTGAACCGCAGATGCAAACAATCACTGATTATTTGATCACTGATTATCAGCTGATTATCTCCAGCCACCCACGCACAAACCCTCCACGGAGTGCAGGGAGAGCGTGCAGTCGGCTGCCGCTTTCGAGAGAAGCGAGATCATCGACAGCGGCGACACGCCCATTCAGGTAACCAAGTCTCTCTCTCTCTCTCTCTCTCTCCTCCACCCTCCCTCCCTCCCTCTTTCTCTCTTTGTCACTGAAACCCGCCCATCACACAACCGTAACCAACTCACATAGATAACGTTACCGTAACCCAATATCACCCACCGTAACCCTATTGTAACAGCTCGCATAGAAACTGTTCTTTCTGACTTACCGTAACCCACATTTCACCTACCGTAACCCTACCGTAACAGCTCGCATAGCATAGAAACTGTTCTTTCTGACTTACCGTAACCCACATATCACCTACCGTAACCCTACAGCTCGCCGAACAGCTGCACGTCTCGCCGACCCACGACACGGCTAGGGAGGAGATGCGGGAGGATCTGGACGTGGGAGGAGAGGAGACGGTGGTTGACGGAGGAGGAGGAGGAGGAGGAGAAGGAGAAGGGAAGGAGGATGATCGTCCGGAGGAGCCGGAAGAGGCCAAGGAGGAGGAGAAGGAGCAGGGTCTCAAAGAGTCGCTCGTCGGAAAGGTCTGTAGTCTGTAGATCACGCTAACGTCACTGTCAATCCGCACTTCTGCTATCAGCCACATATCTCAAATTTATGGTTTTGAAAACAAAAAGTGAACAGTAACATTTTAATGGCTAGACCAGACTCTTTATAATATGCATCGAAAAGCCACTTTCTGATCCAAAGGCTTTTTCTGAAGAGTTTTTCTTCTTCTTTTTTTCTGGCCGTTCCAAGATCTTTCTGATTGAGGATCTTCCTAAGGTTCTAGGATTCTGATTCGGCTGCATCATTCGGCTACATCAAATTTCTGATTTTGATTTTTTTTGAATTTGGAAAGTTTTTTTTCAGGCTCACGAAGTGGTGGACGAACTCAAAGACAAGGCCAAGGAGGCGGTGCCGGAGATTCCCCCACAACTCCAGGACGTCAAGGACAAGGTGGGGCGAGTGAACAAACAGGTAAACAACAAACAAGCAACGAGTAAACAAAGTGTGTTGACGTTTCGCGTCGGTCTTGAAGCCAATGAATCGCCGAAAATAGCAAATGAGGAACATAACTCATCAGATCTGAAATCGTCTCGAGTAAGATTAAATGAACATGTAAACGACATGTTAACAAACATGTAAACAAGTAAACAAACACGTAAACACCAGGTGGGCGAGGGCATCGAGCATATCGCGTCGGCGGCGCACAAAGAGGTCGACAGCGCGGCGGACGCTATCGAGAAGGCCGTCAAGGACAAGATCGGCGAGGTGTTCTGATTATCGATCGATTATCGATCGATTATCGATCGATTATCGACTGCATGCCTAGATCTCTAGCTGTTGTATTGCGCACACAATCTCACGTCTTCCGATCTCTCCATATTTATTGCACTTTTACACTAGCATATTGCCATATTTGTCTCTCTCTTGCCGCTATATTATCGAATAAACACTTGTCGTCAGCACGCCTCTAGAGATTTACTCGCCACGTCGACACTGAAAGATTGATCGTCGATTAATTATCGAGTGATTGTTGATTGAACCGTACCTCTGCTCCACGGTTTGCGACTTGCCCTCGCAGCTTTGCTCCATCGTGCTGAAAATAAAACAATAAACAAAAGTTGTTTTTCGAGTAGAGTAGATCCGAAAGAAACATACGCTAGTTGCAAAACGGAATCCTGTTCTTCGAACACACGTCAAGATGTCAAGACGAGACAAAATCTCAGGTAAAGTAGAGGTCAGACTCATCTTTCGCACCCCCCCCCCCCTAATTCAGAAAGAACATCAAAAAATGTATTTTTTGTATTAAAATCGAGTTTATGATACACAATCGAGTCTGACCTCGCAATCTCGTGTGACAAAGAATGACCTAGTAAATCGTAGATGACCCGTCCTCACCTCTCCCTCGGTTTCCTTGCGACACTGCCGTCACAGCTCTGCTCCACTGTGCTGAAAGAAGGTATGCACGAGAGAGAGAGAGAGAGAGAGAGAGAGAGAGAGAGAGAGATTCGCACCCGTCCCTTTTCACACTATCATCGACGGACGCCACTTCTGCCGAGTCGACGTTGCTCACCAGCCCCGTGCGGATCACCGACGACGCCTTCTAGAGAGCACATACATTGCTTCTTTGCTACATTTGAATTTGAATGTTAGCAATTGTGTTTCCATTTTACCCAGGTTCCAGCTACATATGCTATCAAAATACGCGTGACAACGTTTTACAAGAGCATAGACAAAGGAGAGAGAGAGAGAGAGAGAGAGAGAGAGAGACATCACACCTTCCTTCCGCCCTTCCTGCTCTTGCCGGCTTTCGACTGTGACTTCTCCTTGTCCCCCTCCTTGTCCACCGCCTCCCCACTAGCCATGCGTACTTGACGAGAGGCGCGGGGAGTCGGCTTGCAATCAGTGCGAATACAAACATTATCAACTGATATCGATCGATTATCAAAATGGTCCACGAGACGAATACGAATCCCTCGATGGGTGGAAAGTGAAAGTGAGTTTCGAAAAGACTGACCAGATCTCTTCACGTATTGCTCATTCAAATCTATCCTCCAGATACATACCGTCTGCTCCCTCTCCCTCTTCTCCTTGCCGGTGCTGCACGCTGTCATCGCCAGTGCGCCTGCATCAATCGATACAACTTTGTAAGGACGTCATTAGTCTTTGAACGGTGTTCCGAAGGCAACTTCGAAGAGGAGGTTGATCCCCTTGCCCCAACAGTAACTCACTGAATGCCAGACACAAAAGCACCGCCGTCAATTCGCCGCAACCGACCATGCCCACCAATTCACCGAGTAACAATGACAAGTTCAATTTATCAAAATTCGAGTTTATCCTCACAAATCCATACAATGTTCGCGTTTGCCGCGTTTCGCGTGCAAAACAAGCGCAAAACAAACAAAAAAACAGCAGCCGAGGAAAGTGAATAAAGCCTATCGGGATTCCGCGAGTAGACAAGACATTGGGGGACTAGAACGACAAATCACAGCTACCACACAACCACAACAGGACCGGATAAGAAACCATTAATCAATATCAATCAATACAGCGTCTCGAATCAATCGAGCAACAATCTCTAGGGTAAGGGGGGAAGAGGAATGATAAATCCATCACCTATCGATAATTAATCGATACCGAATCAATAGTGCGGGAGGGTGGGATCGACGCGGTTGACCCAGAGATTGGCGCAGACTGGATGGAACGAGTGGCCGGACCATTGCACGGCGTCCACACACGAATGATGGCAGATGAGGCAGGAGGGGCTGAAAGGGACCACTCCCCCCCTCTCCCTCTCCCCTCCCTCCCTCTCTCCCCACTCGCCACTCACCCCTCCCCGTCCCTCTCCCTCTCTCCCGCTCCCTCCTCCGCCCACTCGTGCAGTCTCTTCCACACCCGTGCCGCCACCGTCGACGCGGCGAGAACGCCAGCCAGGCTGCTACCCTGTAGAAAAGTGAAAATTAGATAAGATGGTGAACAGCCGAGTTTATCTATAGTCTATCATGTATAATCAGAATCAGCGAGCCTTGGCTATACATCCAGCAGCTGCCGCGCGCGGATGGTAGACACGCGAAGCGTGGTCTGGCTCTTTATTTTTTAGTACTCTATCCGCTGCTGCCCTGCACACCATGTGAGTTTCGACTGGTAAGTGACAAGCACTACGGAAAATAGGCATCCATAGACTTCCGAAGTCTGCATCACCGTAGCTCTACGACTAGGTAATCGTAATTCACATAATCGTCATGATTTGTTACATTCAAGATTCAAAATAAAAGTTTCTGCGGAGAGACTGGCTCCACATCATCTACAAGCACCTTCATGATACAGATCAATATAATAAATATAATCAATAAATCAATACCCGACAGCCCACCTTTCTCTCGATCCTCCTCATCATGGCATACGCCCTGTGCAGCGAGTCGAGATAGGCGGCGCCGCGCTCCGTCGACCACACCTCCGAGAGGACGGCGTCCGACTGGAACGGAGGATCTCTCTCTCTCTCCCCTCTCTCTCTCTCTCTCTCTCTCTCTCTTCGTCACAACTACGTTTGGCTTTCTCCCTTTCTCCTCTCTCACTGTCTCCCCCCCCCTTCTCTATTCCAACTATCCTCACAGCATTAAACCACGATCAATTCTAATCAAGATGACGTCATATAAACCACTCACCTTCCCGTCAATCAACCGCTCCGCCTCGCTGAACAGCGCCTCCAGCGCCTCGGCGCACCGCGACCAGCACTCTTCTCGCGGGCCGCTTCTCCCCTCCTCCTCCTCCACCACCTTCTCCTTCTCCACAGGCACCTCCAAAGCCACCGACTCCATAGCATCCACTGGCGCCGGACCCCAATCGAGACCGGACAGGTCATCCATGGCGGAGCAGGTGGGAGTGGGAGTAGAAGCAGGAGCAGAGGAGAAGGAGGAGGAGGGCAGCTGCTCGCCGATCAGGTCCTTCTCGCGCTTCTCCTTCCGCTTCTCTGGCAGCAGAGACGAGGGCACAATCGAGGCGGCCTGCTGAAACAAACACGATTCAACAAACGAAATAAGAAGTAACAGTATCAAAATTATTAAAATGGTGTAGATATTTGAAACAAATCAAACCAAAAGCTCAATCGGACCCGCAAAAAAAACCTCCCGTGTAGACGTACTAACCTTCATCAATTCCTATTCAAAATGGATTCACAAAATCTCTTAGATTAAGACACTGAACACTCACGGCGCACCTTCATCACATTTACCACCGGAGCCGCCGCCGTCGCGGTCGTCGCCCCTCCCCCTCCCCCGGCAGGCACGGCACTGCACGACTGGAGATGCGGGATGGGCAGCTGCGACATGGAACACAGCGCGGCCAGCGACTCGCCGCGCTGCAATCAGGGGTTTATTCATCAAGATTCTAGATTTGAAGAGACTCTAAGGGATCTCTCGCTCCATGATGGCAATGATTAAGGCTCAATGTATAGATAGACGAAAGGCTTATGGGGTACGCGGCGTTTGGACAGACTGTGTGGTGAGTGAAGCTATAGGCCCTTTTATACTCACCGCACCGCACGGTGCGGCATGCGTTTCCCATTACAAAGTGCAACCGTACGCCGCAATGCGTCTCGCCACGCGATGCGTGCGACTGCGGCTGCATTTTGCACCTTTCAGACTCGCCGCATCGAAAACGCATGCGTTTTGCGTTATTACCTTGCGCACGTGTGGTGCGGCGGAGTTTTTTAGCCAAATTCTGCCGCATGCCGCGTTGCGTTTCACGATGCGGCGACGTAGTTTTTGCTGATTTGCCGCATGCGTTTTAAAACGCAACCGCACCGCATTTGCGTTTAGCCTGAAACGCGCTTAAGTGATATGTCTCGTTATCACCTTCAGTATTTCAAGAAACAAGAAATTCAGCCGGTATTACAAGAATATTAGAGTTCAGTGTTACATGAAAATCAAAGATTAAAAGTTTAATTTAAAGGGAGTGTATTCGCAGATTTCCGAAATTAAGGTAGCATGTGAAAGTAGAAAGAAAGACTTCTTTAAGAAAAGTTATATGAACCTCAGTGTACAAAGAGTGCACAACAACACCAGAAAAGGAGTCAAGCAGACGGCAAAAAGGGGAATCAAATAGTGACACCAACCTGCGCCAACGCAATCAACGCCAAGCAGGAGAAGAACTCTGCCCTGGTGAGCTGACCGGGCAGGGTGCGGTTGACGGCCGACCAGATGTACGAGAGCATCGGACGCGGCAGGCCCGACGTCACCATCATGTTGTACACTGAACGAGTGGTTAAAGGTAGTGTACCCTCTGAATCTGGGTGCATGTGTAGATACAACATGTCATTGTTTACGACTCAATGAGTATATTATGATGATGCAAACATATATTCTGAAACAATTTATTTTTAAATTTTTTTTTGAATAATGTAGTGAGAAATCGTAGAAACTAATAACTTTTAATCAGCTCGGGGGTGTGTGCACAACTGCACGAAGTTACACAATTTGACCACACTAACGGCTGTTTCATTCAAGACAAAAAAAATTGCATGTGTTTATATTGTTTCTTATGTCATTTTTATTTTATATAACATTTCTATTATGTGTTTCTTTTACTAAACTGGCGAAAACAGCTTATGGGAAATTATATGCTAAACGCAGTAAGATATGTTGAATGATGTTAAAAATCATAACTCACAACGTTGCGCAAATATGCGTATCATGTTGGATTAAAATAAATGTTTGATAATTTTTAATTTCATTATTTTTTTTATCACAAACAACCATAAACGACATAAAAATACCTCTAAAAACATTGATAATACATTCATGATAATTTTTTTATATTTGATTCAGAGGGTACACTACCTTTAATTGATCTGTATTTCATCTTCTTGAACTTGAATTGTTTGGACTCTTCAATTAGTTTTAATAAAATAATGACTAACCCAGCGCGGTGTGCGGCAGTCCGCCCTGGCCGGCGCCACAAGCCTGGAGAGAAGGGGGTAAATCGATAACAATAAACAAACCAAACTGCTAATCGATAATATTGACATGCGTATGTATAATAAACTCGCACTTAGCTCAGGATTTTTCGTTGAAAACATTTTCGTGGGTTTTGAACATACCGAATACTGAACGAATTGCACAGCAGACTTGTTTTTGATGTTCATATATCTACTACACTGTTTACTTCGCATGACCAGTGGTAACGGTCTCGCTTAGCAAGCGTGACTAGCGGGTTCGATCTCGGATACCCTCGCCAAATTTTGTCAAATTGAAAACATCATCCAAAGGGTTCTGATTGTTGTCTAACGACCCTAATGTCTCTCATGAAAAGAGTGGAACTCATTTGCGGGCCCACTATATAGCGTATTTCGTCAATAAATTTAAATAATCAAAAGGTAAGCAAAAAACATATGCAGAAGGCTACAAAATATGGCATATTGCAGTTCGCAGTTCCAGATACCGGATCAATGATATGCGATGAAATTCATTTTAACCGAAAATCAATAAATCGATAATCGCGTACCTGTATGGCGTCGATGTAGAAGCGGGGCACGCGGTGCTCCTCGAGCAGGGTGGGCGGCACGACGCCGCCGCCCGCGCCAACCAGGCCTGCAGAGAATCAAAGTCTGAGGCGGACACATCGAATGATCGAATACATAATAAAGCCTTTCCATCACCCTCTCGTCTACACCACGATCTTCCAACCAAGCATGCAGAGGAATGAATGAGCTGCGGGCATCACAGGGGCTATCTACCCAATGCATATTTAATGAATACTAGTTCCGGACACGCTTCCATACGTCCTACGTTCAACAACTCGACTACTCCTCTACTTCTCTACCACCATTGGCCATCTTATCGTCACATCTGTGTTACTAGTTGTACATGTTCATCAGAAAGCAATCGCACTCAACGATGACTCTTCGCCATCCTAGACCATTATCATGGCATAGTGTTTCATAGAGCGTTTCTTGGCTAGGCTAAAACAAATCAATGTACCTTGCAATCCTTGCATGCAGCTGGCAGATGGGCGACTCATTAGGAAAGGGGAGAGTGCCTCGCGCGAGTGAGTGAGTGAGTGTGAATGGGAGAATAAGCGGGAGCAATCGAGCGCGCCATAAAGGGATGGGCCCGGAAGGCGGAAGGAGGCGTGTAGCGTATTCCGTCTCTCTCTCTCCCCGCCGGCTAACTTGATTCCATTTATATATTCGGCGCTCTCCCCCCCCCTCTTGCCACTCTATGCATCGCGAGTGTCGCGCTAATGAACACTTGACTTCACGGCCGCATCTTGTCCATCCAATCATTACTTTAGCACAAGCAATATTTCATTATACGTTTTGTATTTCCTTATATGCATTTCTCCCATATCATTGCTGATCAAAACAATTATTCGCACTCACCCGTCTGCGAGGCTATGGGCACGTTGCCGCCTGAACAAGACGCCTGGCTCAGCACACCGCTCGCTCGCTGGAAGCAGTATGCTAATATGATGTACTTTCAAGTACCTGTTGCTGTTGTTATTGTCGAGGCGCTCTATGCAAAGTACGAACGTATGTTAGGCAGAAATCAAGGCTCAGTCGTAAAACGTAATCACTGGTGAAGAGGTGAAGTATGTGATGGATCCAATACACAGAGGAAAACCATGCATTACCAATAGCACGTGCGCATCCTCGGGACGGCGAAACTCATGTTATTGGAACTCGCAGTAGGCATTGTATAACTGTACTTTGTACTTTAGCTTATTTAATTTACGTAATCGATATTATTCGAGAGAATATTCTGATTCCGATAAACGTCGCCATACCTGTTGCTGTGCTGCCGCTGCGTTCCTGGCCGCCGCCGCATTGCCGGCCTTGAAGCCGAACAGTCCTTGCATTATCGATTTACTCGCGCATCCGACCGCCTGTATCGACTGCATCATCATCGACTGCGTGATTGTCATCTCTCACCACTCTCACTCTGCGAACCGCCGCGACAAACAATGAGCGAGACCAACACGTGAGAAAGTTGTAACGCAAACACTACGATTGGAGTGCGAGAGATAATTCGGGAGAAGTCAGCGGAAAGAAGAGTGGATACTACGGTGTGCAAATCGCTTGCACAGATGCTAAACCGCATGATTGATAAGTGATGATTGATAGAATCGAAAACGCCTCTTGATTTCCGAAAAAGGTAAACACGTGAAGTATCGATTGCGCGCGCGAATTCCTCTCGTGCAATGAGAGACGAGAGAGCGCTAGAGAAAAATACAATTGAGCTGGGTCAAATGAATTCTAATTGCTCTCGAATGAGCGCATTCAATTATTCGATATTATCAATGAAAAAATATTTTTTTAATCATCAATCAGTTGGCAGTCTTATGCATAATAAATGACACAGACCATTAGTATTAATTTTTATTAGTGCATATCACAGACCAAAAAATGAGCGCAATAGGAAAATCCCGGAATTGGATAAATGTCAATATCTCTCACTATAATAGACCCGCAAATGTGAATTCAGAAAAAAATATACATTAATCATTCGACAATACACCGGCAGAATCCGGGCAGGTTCGTCTGGCCACATTTGGATGAGTCACTCCGGACGATCATCGGCTCGAAGTACACAGAGATGTCGGCGGTGCGCTCGTGCTCCCTGAAGAAGTAGTGAGTAAATCTCTCTCTCTCTCTCCTCTCTCCTCTCTCTCTTCTCTCTCTCTCTCTCTCTCTCTCTCTCTCTCTCTCTCTCTCTATGTCTCTTTCCTCTCCTTTCCTCTCTCCCTCCTTTCTCTCTCTCTCAGTCTCTCTCTCTCCCTCCCTCCCTCTCTCTCTCTCTCTCTCTCTCTCTCTCTCTCTCGTTCCCTCAACTCACTTGAATCGTATCAACATATCCACGCTCGCTCCAGTCAATGTCTGCGCTTTCGCCTTGTACTCCAAGTGCAGAATCTGAAATAAATCCACTTTAAACACGATCATTTACATCCATCAATAATAACTTCCACTATTTAAATACTACATTAATTAATTAATACAGTTTATATCACCTCCATGTGTTTGACGGGCTCGGCTCTCGCCTGCTGCACTCGCGTCGCGTTCGTCATTGTGCGGAAGCCGCCGCGCACCAGGTCGTTTGGACCTGACAATGAGTGAATGATCATGTGCACTAAACACAGAAAATAATGAACCCGAGTTTGAGGTATTGCCACATCCCCGATGAAGGCGTAACGCCGAAACGTCGGATAAAGATAAGTATATTCCAACAATCGTGTTCGCCGGCTTTAACATCCCACACTACAATAAACACAGAAATATATGACAACTCCAAAGATGGAATTTGTGATAACTGATAATCCTATCTCTGATAATCTGATCTGATCTGATAACCCACCAAGCACAGCGCTGGGCTGCTTGTCCACTTCGAGTGTGAGCTTGTTGATGCAGGTGTAGAGACCGCGGTCAGACAGCCACGAGTTGAGAGAGACGAGCAGCTTCTGAAAGGAGGAAGGACAAACTACAAACTACTGTAAATCAAATGAAATCCAGTCAGCCATAATCCAGTAAACAAGTGGTCTGCTAGCTAGTGAGAAAGGGTTGAGTGAGTGAAAGAGACAGGGGAGGAAGACAGGGAGAGGGAGAGAGAGAGAGAGAGAGAGAGAGAGAGAGAAAGAGAGAGAGAGAGAGAGAGAGAGAGAGAGAAAGAGAGATATGCACCTCATGTCTCTTTTCATTAGTCTGCTGCTTGAATCCCTTCAGTGGCTCTTGAACGCCAGCTCGATCCACCATACACGTGCACATGTTCTCGGAAATGTCCATCTGAAAAACGATATTTCGATTGATCAGCTGATTACTGATGATAAGCTAACCCACATCACTGCATGTCCTGTTCTTTGGTATTTCTTCAAAGAGCGAAATGCCTCTTCCGGGGCCGAGCGAACGGGATGGTCTAAAATGATCAGTTGATCAGCTTGATCAGTCTGATCAGTCTGATCAGCTGATCTAATCAACTCACTTCCTGTCCTTGCCGAAATTCATCGTGGCAATGTCGCGTAGTGTGAGGTGGACGTCGTAGTTACTGGGTAGGAGAGGTAATTAGAGAGAGAGAGAGAGAGGGGGGGGGGAGAGAGGACCACTCACTGTGTGATCCTGTACTGGTTGTCGATGAGGTTTGCGTACTCCTTGGGGTTCGCCTCCCGCCACCACTTCGGCAGGTAGATCGACATCTGCGGCATGCGCTCCTCGATCCGACCGCTGAAAACGGCATGCCCTTATTTGTTCACCAACCTTTTCTCTTTATGGAAGAGATGATGAGATGGGCAGAAAGAGGGAGAGAGAGAGGGAGAGAAAGAGAAAGAGAGAGTGAGATAGAGGGAGGGAGAGAGGGAGGGAGAAAGGAAGAGAGAGAGAGAGAGAGAGAGAGAGAGAGATCCTCCACCTGTAGCTCCACTGAATGATTCCGATCCGATTGCCGTGATCGCCCATGATCACCACAGCTGTGTTGTCGAGAGCGCCGCTAGTCTGCAAGGAAAAACTCTCTTACTCTTTCTCTCTCTCATCTCTCTCTTTCTCTCTCTCTTTCGACTTCGTTTTCTCTGACTGTCTGGCTCTAGTTGGCTTTGGATTCTTTAGAATGTGAGCAATCCTCGGAGCATGGTGTTGAACCCGCCGAGTACAATGGCTGTTCTTACAAAGGCTGTCGCTATTCGAAAAAATTGACTCTATACCTCTGTGTACCACTCTCATGAAAATCATCAGACAAAAACCCACATGTAGGTTCTCCAGTGAGCTGGCGAGTTTTTCGTCGAGCAGCTCTACACCCCAGGCAAAGTCGTGGGTGAGACTGGAACGAGCAGCTCTTTCTCTCTCTCTCTCTCTTTCTCCCCCCTCTCTCTCTCCTATCTCTCTCTTCCTCTATCTCTCTATCTCTCTCTCTCTCTCTCTCCTCACCTGCTGATGAAAGTGAATCCGAAATGGCACACGTCCCTGTATCGGCTGGCGAATCGTCGCCAAATGTCGAGAAACTCTCTGAAACACTCTTTGATTGTATTAATATTATAAATAATATAATTTTAAAAATAACAATAAAAATTGACCTCTGCACGACGTCGCCGTCCCAGCACACCTTGAACGAGTCCTTCCACGACTAAATCGATAAATCAATTCTCGATAAATCGATAATCCAACCTTATAGAGCTTGACGTAGTAGGGTCGGAAGTAGTGGTCGGTCGGCTGGCTGCTGAAGCCTTTCTGGAAAGGAGGGGTTTGAGAGAGAGAGAGAGAGAGAGGGGGGGGGAAGACTACCTGGAAGGCAGACGAATAGTGGAATAGACCCCTCGTCGAGTGCATAATATCGTCATTGAACATTGTGGTGCAGTTGAATTCTGAAATGCAAGGTTCACAATTTTTTTAAAATCGGATTAAGATCTATCTGACTACTTCGTACCAAAATGCTCTTTCTTGGTATTTTTATAAGGGTGCACTGCCGTTGGGATTGTGAGATTTTTCAGATCTTTTCAGGGGGACTCAACTTCTGCACACACAAAAAAATCCTCATGTCCGAACGATTCAAGTTCGAACAAAAAAAACACTCAATAACTCACGTTCTTTCATGATTTTCCAGAGGAAGTCGATTTTGCTCGGGTCGATTGCCTTTTTGCACGGCAGATGCCACTCGTCATTGATATCGCCAGTCGACGAGATGCGCGGCTGGCTGAATCAATCGATAATCAATCGATAACAGTATCAATTATTCGAAATATCAATGCAAATTGTCGATGATCAGTCGATATACGGCGCAATCAATCGATAATATTGATTGATTCCTTCGATCCACCCACTCGTTCATTCCTTTGGGAAGGCCTCCTGCGAGGACGGGGATGAGATTGACGGCAGAGTTGTCGCCGACCTGAAGGCATCTCTCCCTCCCTCTCTCTCTCTCTCTCTCTCTCTCTCTCTCTCTCTCTCTCTCCCTCTCTCTCTCTCTGTCTCTCTCTCTCTCCCTCCCTCCCCCTCTCTCTCTCTGTCTCTCTCTCTCTCCCTCTCTCTCCCCCCCCCTCTCCCCCTCTTCCCCCTCCCTCTCTTCGTCACCCACCTTATTGTACCCATACAGAGTGACGAACCCGAGTTTCTTCATCAGATCACTGCTACGAGGCATGTGACGCGCGAATTGGGTCCTGGAACGATGAACATGAGACATATTTCCGAATGCAGAAACAGTCAAGCAGCGGTCAGGCTCTTCGAAACTCGCGAGTTTCCATTCACAAAAAAATACTCGAAACACGTTGTATAGTTCTATGCTCGCAATAAGTTGCGCGCGGTGGGGTAGATCAGAGGAAGACGGAGAGTCAGCTCTTGGCAATAGCGCGCAAAACAAGAGAGGCAGACGGTTATGGCACCGTATTTCGAACTGCAAGCGAGGTAGATCGAAAACTTTCGCTCTGGCGCTGAGTATAAAGTGTTTTGAAGGGACTGTTTCGAAGAGACTGACCCCACCTCTAAAGCAGTTACGTTTTCTTAGAGCTTTTTTTTATAACATAACATAAGGGGATACTACCTCGACGTCGAGTCCATTCCGAGAATATCGATCGATAGCCGACGAACTTCTGGCGATGCTGAAATCGAATATCGATTGCTATTGATTTCTGAACACCGATTACCTTTCTCTGTCTGCTTCTTCACATGATTTTCATAGTTCACACGGTTAAACTCAGACAGACTGTCGGAAACATAATCAATCTGAAAAGGCATTAAATTTTAAATAATTAATCAATAATCGTACGCCTACCGTATACTGTTCCCTGGTCAAATCGCGGAGTCCCGCAAACAACTTCTGGAATACGGTAGGCGAATCTTTCTTATTCTTCTCTTGAACGCATCGCACTTCAAAGTTGTCCGCATTGACGTAGAATCTCTTGCCGAGTTTCACCTATGATCAATCAATCAATAACTAATCGATAACCAATAATCACATACCTCCATAATTGTTTTGACGGTGACATTGTTCGCGTTGGGCCGGAAATGCGCCTCGAACATGGCCACCTGAATCAATCGATAAAACGATAAATCAATAAATCAATGCATGCAGATTTCGCTCACCCAGCACTGCGCGGTTTTGAAGGTGATCGAAGAGTTTACAGAGTACTTGCTAAAATGTAACTTAGAGGGAGAGGGAGGGAGAGAGAGAGAGAGAGGAGAGGGATAGAGATAGAAGGAGAGAGATAGCGAAGGATAGAGGAAGAGAGAGAGACAGAGAGAGAGAGAGAGAGAGAGTCTCTCACCTGTAATACGGGTGCACATACATGTAGCCCTCCGAGTCCATACTGGCCATATCATTGTCCACAGTAGGACACTGCATGTCTCTGATGTGCGGCGTGTAGTGCTCTGACTGTACCGATTTATCGATTTTTGTCTATATCGATTTTCCCAACTCACCGCGATATCCGGCTCTATCGGCGAGGGAATCGGAAACTTGCATGCGTTTTCGAGAGGGTGAGCCGCGCCTGAAAGTCTCTCTCTCTCTCTCTTTCTCTGTCTGTCTGTCTCTCTCTCTTTCTCTCGCTCTGTCTCTTTCTCTCCCCCCTTTTTCCCTCTCTCTCTCCATCTTTAAAAACGATTTTCGTCGCTCTTTCGAACATTGAAAATCTGTCCGTCATAGAAATTGATGGGCAACACGACACTACAAACGTACAGTGCTTGGAATTTATTGTTAGCATCCTATTGACAGCAGTGGATTTGAATGCGCGAAAAGAGTGTGGCAAGGGAAGAGAGGCAGACAGCGTGCGTGTCTCTCACTTTCCCACTTTCTCTCGCAATTTCAACTGGTATGAACCGAGAACACTACAGTATGAACTAAGATCGAATAAAGTAGTCCGTCCGGCTACTGTAACCGCCCACGCACCGATCAGGTCTCCATTAAAAGCCACGTCGACGTCTATCGCACCCGAGAAGGTCTCGATCTGAAAACTTGGAACATTTTACAGTAGACTCAATTTTGCGACTTAGAAGACTACAGTATATACGAGATAAACGGCAGACCACAGTCGCGAAGCTCCCCTTTGCGACTGTTTTTTTCGGATTTCGGAATATTGAGTTTCGAAAGCAATTCGAAAAAGCTGTCGCGATAAATAACACAGTACACAGTCACTGCGACAGTCACATGGTCTGGCAACATATTTTCTTCTCGGCTTTCAATACGAAAACAAACAAAATTACTGATAACTGATAGCCAAACAAAACCAACCTGGAAATACTGGCGAACCGGCATGGCGTACTGTCGCGAGGAACCTCTGGACGAGATGGCAAGCACGAAGAGAAGCGCCTGAATCGATATGATCGATAATCAATCGATAATCGATCGATACACCCACCAGGGCGACGAAAGGCGCGAGCCGCTTGACATAGTGCAGGACTAGGCTGGCGGTGGGTGGCATGCGCTGAAAAGACATGGGGGAAAGTGAAATGACAAAAAAACATTTGTTCAACGCCAGCAGTCAAAACAGCGGCGATTAGCGGAAAGGTAACGAGAATATCACACGAAACGACCGCACATTCGAAAACGGCGACGCGAAATGATAGCTCCCCGCTCACTCTCTCGCTTTTTTGCGTAGTCAAATTAGAGATGATGAATCTGGGATTAAGAGGAAATGGGTATTCCCCACGACTAGTGATAGAGTAGTAGAGTAATTGGGTAGAGGTGAAGGTAAAGATAGCTTCCGGTTCAAGAGAAAGAGACTTGTGAGTACTCTGCGGGGGGCCTATGGCAACGACACCATAGCCCTTGCGATTTTCCGACGAATAATTAGGTAGAAAAATAAATAATGACGGTTGCCATTTAGCATCGATCCGCCGGATAAGTATACGGATTTACGGATCTGCTTTTCGGGCGCAGTGAAAGTGAGAGTGGCGCGAACTGGCGTATATCCCGAATGGGAGCAGCGCGGTGAAAACGTATGGAAAAACGGTATGGAAAAAGATAATTGTCCCGTCTACAGCCACAATTCACGAGAACCGAATTCCTGAATTCCGGAGAGCTATCTATTCATCTTCCTATGAAAAGGTCGACTTCTTGCCATTACTGGATCATGATTAGATTCGAATACAGATCTCTCTCTAGTCAGTAACGTGTTTTGGTCATACAGATAGACCATCAATGATCGCATTGTTGGTGAGATACAAAGGTCACTCTCCCTCTCTCCCTCTCTCCCTCTCTCTCCCACTGTGTATTCCTATCTCTATTCTCTATGGCATAGTGGTATATTTCATTAGTACGAAATCTAGTTTAGAACTATAGAACCAACACGTTATTTGAACTGTTGTATTTCTCGATCACTGATGCTTTGACAGTCTCGCGTCATGCCAAGCAAACGCCTTGCACCGTAATCCTAAAAATAACCAACCTCCTTCTCTCCACCCTCGCTATCTCTCACCCATCTCTCTCTCTCTCTCTCTATATATATCTCTCTATCTCTCTCACACCTCTCTCACTCTCACCTCAGAGAAAATCATGGAAAGAACAGCCAACTCATTGCCTTTCCACCCATCCCATACTACACCGCGCTGTAAGGGCGAGAGAGCATTCATATTCGCTAGCGAACAGACAGCAGAGGATGGAGAGAGCGTGCGCCTGGCGGAGGGCACAGACGGCGATGCAGATGCCCCGCGGCTATCATCGCAAGAGGATCACGGGAGATTTCAACAATCAACAAGTGAGAACGAGATGAGAGAGAGAGAGGTTGTGAGTGTATGATAGGCGCTATATTATCCCATAACACATTCGTGATGCTACTATATTTTACTATGTTGTTATGCTAAGTTGTTGTTCACAAGTTGTTTACATGTTTACTTCCAGCCAATGGCGTGGCGCAAGGGCTCCGGCGGCAATGCTGCACAGGATTTCCTCGCCCGAATCAACGCGCGACAGGTGAGTTTTTTTTTGTATTTGTGTATTTTTCCTACTTTTTGGAAATAAATAAACTACTTTTGATGTGATATTCTCTTCTTTGCAGTGTTACTCTCTATGTAGTATGATATTATGATGTTACTACTCTGAAACAAAACTTCTCTTTTAGCTGAAGAGATTCTCTTCGAAAGAGCATCGAATCAGTTGCATGCCTAGATCTGTTGTGATGACTCAATACTCAAAAGCATTCCTTGTCCATGTTATGCGAAAATTGTGGTGACGTGTGTAAAATTCTCATGAATCAGTCGTGATTCAAAGACCTTTCATTCATCTTTCCTTCTTTTATAGGCGAGTGTTGACGATAATACCTGTGCAGCAGACGGTACGCCTATGACCGTCGCAGGAAGTGAGTATCGTGTATTTTCATCGCATACGTTTCATTAATGTTAAGTTTACGTGAAATAGTGGTCAGTTTCTTTAAACTAACTACAACGCATTTCAATCAAACCACAGCATATTACTTGCCACTTGCAAATTCCCTCCAACCACTTTGAACTACGAAAGCGTTTTCGATGATCGTTCTGATGGTCCTTCACGTTGCGTCACGTTACGTCGTTTCAGTTCCGGTGCGTCAGCCGCGCAAGCTCTCGCAGGACTTTCTCAGCAAGATGAACGGAGAGGGGTGGGTTTTATAAAACGTAAACATATGCCTAACGTCTGTTAGCATTGATTTTGTGAGGTCACTACTGCTAACAAGATTGATTAGCGGAGGCGAGAACGAATTCGCTGCGGGAAGGCGACAGTCAAATCGAATGCCAGATCAAAATCATATCGCTCTGGCGCAAACCATTCAGTTTTTTTTCAGAAATCAACAAGTCAAATAAACGGAAGAGTCATTTGCAAATGACAGTAGGAGCCTTCTTTCAGCCAATCTACTCCCGAGCCAGTGCATACGGGCGTCTCTCTGGCCTCTCGAAGGAAGTCCTCCACACAGGAGTTCATCAAGAGGCTCAACGATCGGGAGGCACTCAACCAAGACGAGAAGAAGACGTGCGTGGAGAGAGAAAGAGGGGGGGGAAGAGAGAGATTCACAATCTTGTGATGACGTCAGTCTCAAATCATTTATTTGGTTTGGAACTGTCGATGTCAGTTCTAGAACAGCATCGCCTTATCAGCTTATCACTCATACGCTTTGAAAAAATGTGTGACCCAGTATACCTACAGTAACCCGTACCACGCCGAATACCAGCTGAAGAAGTTCGACAAAACAGCGTCAGACTATGCGCGACCCACGCCTGGCAGTAAGACCGAGGCGAGGGGAAAGAAGGTGGGTCGCTAATCTTCTCTCTCTCTCTCTCTCTCTCTCTCTCGCTTCCTCTCTTTCTCTCACTTTCTCTCTTTCTCTCACTTTCTCTCTCTCTCTCTCTCTCTCTCTCTCGCTTCCTCTCTCTCATCTGTCTACCTGTAATCTGTTTCTCCTTTCTTCTTCTCTGTACGCTGTACGTCCACATCTACGTCTAGACACGTGAAGAGAGAAGTGAAGAGAGAGAGGGGGGACAGAAAGACAGGTAGAGAGAGAGAGAGAGAGAGAGAGAGAGAGAGAGAGGAAGAGAGGGAGAGAGAGGAAGGAAGAGAGAGAGAGAGATCCCTCTCTAGGCGGGCGGCCACGTCTGCCGCGAGATCCTCTTTCTCTGTGAGATCATCGACTCCAACGCCGACCCGAGCTCGCCGAGAGAGAGGAGGTGATTTATTTAAAAAAATATTTGTATTCTGAACTATTAGCATATTTCTACAGAAAAAAATAACAGAGAAGTATTGAGTTCGCAAACTCGTGAAGGTGTGCTCTCATAATGACTTTAGGTGTGGGAGTGTGAGAATGTGATGTGGTTCTGCTTATAGTTCTGTGCTCGCAATAAGTTGCGTGCGGTGGGGTAGATCAGAGGAAAACGGAGAGTGAGCTCTCGGCAATAGCGCGCAAAACAAGATAGGCAGACGGTTATGGCACCGTGTTTCGAACTGCAAGCGAGGTAGATCGAAAACTATCGCTCTGGCGCAGGCTATATTTGATTCCAACAGTGGCCAAAACGACCGCAATTATCGAAAAACGGCGTGTACACCGGGCCACCTCTGTAATGAATTATCCTACACTAACACGCGAGTGGAAAGTGGAAATTTCCAATTTTCCATTGGAAATTTCCAAGTTTCCATCGGAAATTTCCAATTTTCCATTAGAAATTTCCATTTTCCACTGGAAGTTTGCACTTTCCACTAGACATTTCCAATTGTAATGTGCTAGGCGCATTGGTATCATAAAACGAAATAGAGCGAGAAAAACAATAAAAAAGGAATTTTACCACCACCTCCCATAACTGGGCTCTGATTTCCTTTTTTCATTTTTTTCCATTTTACCCTCTTACTCAGTAAATATGGTCGATTACTAATGAATTATCTGATTATCAACATTTTTCAGAGTAATTCTGTTCGGCAATCTGTTCTCCATCTATTCTAGAATCAGCGAGAACGTGAGTTTTTTGTAATGACAGAGTTTTATTGATAAATAATTTTTGAAAATAGACCATACTAGACGCCTAGTCAGTGTAACAAGTAGTGTGCGATCGAAACAAATCATAAGTATAAATGAAGTTATTTGCATGCGCTTCTGCTGCGAAGATCCGAAAATTTGCGGCAATATGGAGTTCACACCATCACACAACCACACCACCACGAGCTTATTATACGACTGATTATGTTGATGGTGTGGTGGTGTGGTGGTGTGGGTTGTGTGAGTGGTGTGGTGGTGTGATTTCCTATTCGCCAAAATTTGCCGATTCAACTCGAACCCCATCGTAAATACCATCTAATATCATGGAAAAGTGTCTAGGAAACATTCAGAAAAGGGAATACGACGGGTGAGCGGCCTATAGAATGCAATATACAGGAGAAGAGTGGCAAAAATCGCCGTGGAATAAACACACAATTGTTGCGTGGGAACCACATTGCACATCTCATGTCTATGAAATTCATATCTCATATGTTCAGAAGTTCAGATACGTGAAATAAGGGAAATACTAAATCAAGAAATAATATGAAATAATGCGTATAAAATGGCCCACATCCTAACACAAACAAAAGCGTTTTTGCTTGATAAATAAAAAAGTCACTATTTAGCTGGTCGGAATGCTAATTCGTGCGAGGAAGTACGGACTGGTGGACTTTGAAGGAGAGATGCTCTACCAGAGACAAGACGATAAGAAGGTACGAGAGAGAGAGAGAGAAAGAGAGAGAGGGAGGGAGATAGAGAGGGAGAGAGAGAGATGTTATGCATCAAAACAAAACAGAAAGAAAGAGATGCTATCGCACGCTTGCTCGACAAGTGAATGTGTGCATGTGTCAGAAAGTAAATACATATACGTGTTTTTTTTCAGCCGGTCACTATGCTGATGCCATACAGCGAAATCAAAGAAAAGATGCAGTATAGCGGAGATCCAGCCAACTGTGTCGTCATCAAGAAGTGAGGAGAAGGAGCAGGAGGAGGAGCAGGAGCAGGAGCAGAGAGAAGAAGGTGGAGCAGAAGAAGGCATTCTAATAATCTAACCGCTCAACTAGTGTGATCGCATATTTTCATGTTTGTTTATGTTGTACAATACCAGAATAAATGATTCAAAAAATCGCAATCAATTATAAACAACAATAGTGCTACGAACGAAGCGGTAAAGAGTCTGAAAAGAAGTGACAAACGAACTGAAACAAAACAAAAACCACCAACGAACAGAGCGATAACATACGATGTACTCTCGGAATACCAATGCGATCGAGAGCGCGGCAGCAGTGACGTCATCACTCTTAACACACTAACAATGACGTCACTCAATCACGCCGATACCTGTTTGCATATGCAAATATGGGTAATGGCCTGCGGTCGAACTCTGTATTCCACGTTGTTTGATTAGTGTGAATGATCGCGACCACACCATTCACACCAATGGAACACTGGAACTCTATAACTCTGATATATTCTAATCTTAGTCAGAAAAAGAACAACATGAGGTAATTTAAGATATATAATTACAAACAGAGAAAATCTGGAGCAACTATACTATCAGTTCACTGAATTCACTCGCAATTCATCCAATTTCTCTGTTTTAGCAGTTGCGAATTTCATAGAGAATTGCGAATGAAAAAGGGAATTGTTTTAGTGAAAAGTGGATTTTTTTCAAACAAAAGTGAAATTCAATGTCAACAATACGTGGATCGTGCGCTTTATATAATTTATAGAACAAACAAACTGGCGAGGTTAGTCAAACAATATAATTGACAGACCAAACCATATATAGGAATATAGGCATGATTAACACCGAGCGTATATCAAAATCGAATCGATAATCTCGAGAACTGTCTGTGGTAGATGCGTTCGTTCTCGAGTGGAGGCGAGAAAAGAAAATCACAAAATATCACCACAACAAGACTAGTCTTGACTGACTTGACCTCGAAACGTGTTTGCCAGAAACGGTCGAGTAATAGAAAACTAGAAAGTGTTTTTCGGATTAGATGAATCTCTCAGCAACCGAGATTTCCGGAATTCCGGAAGATTTAAAATTGTCTGTTTCCTGAGACAGTTGCATAGATACGTCACATTGAATCGAGTGAAGGGGGAACCAGGCAGAGAGAGGAGAGAAAAGAAATGTCTAATACGGGAAAGAAAAGAATATACGCTATACTCTTTTTCATAATCGTTTGTCCCGTTTATCCGTTTGTGATATTGTGTTGTCAATGAAAAAAGAGGCAAAAAGAACCAGCAATTTATTCACACACACAAAAGAAACGCTCGCTTGTCAATTTCACAACACTGGTCTGGTTAAAATAAGGGAAATTGAAGTGATGTACGGTTTAGTTTTAATAGTTTCCTAAGCTGTTCTTGAGTCGTTTATCCCATTGCGCGAGACACCTTGGAAGCCTTGACAGACGGACGGAGGATCTAGGAGGGTTGAAAGAGGGAGAGTGGGAGAGAGAGAGAGAGTGGGAGAGGGAGAGAGTGGGAGAGGGAGAGAGTGCGAGAGAGAGAGTGGGAAAGAGAGAGAGAGAGAGGAAGAGAGACAAACGCACCTGGAACGAGCACACCAGATTCTCATCGACACTCATAATCGCGGCCGCATTGTCGAACTGTCCACAGTAGTGCGGCGCCGAGAAGATGGTCACCTGGAACCAGGAACCAGTTGAACCAGTCGGGCGGAACCAGTCACCAGTCACGGAACCAGTCACCAGACGCACCAGTTTCCGGTTGGCGAAGAACTCGTAGCCGTCCTGCACCACCTGATGCGCCCTGGCGACAAGGTCAATGTCCAGCTGCGGCAGCAGCTCGTTCACCTAAATCAGTCAATAATCTTTCCAATCAATCGATAATCAATGTATAATCAATAATCAATCGATGATCAATCGATAACGCCCTCACCACATCGGCACCGTAGATGTAGGAGACGCCGCGCGAGTTAGCCTGCCAGCCCTTGACCCACTGATCCGGGTCCGACCACAGCAGGTCCATGTGCAGCGACGGATTCGGAGGGTCGATCGGACGAGCGATCTGCCTGCATACACGCCCACTTCAGCCACGCCCACTATTGTTAGGCTCTCTTCTGCCCTATCTAGTCACGCTCACTTTATCCACGCACACTTGACAGTGATTTCTCTAGTACTCGCAGTAGTTGCATAATATGTACATGACCGATTAACAGCTCTAGCTCCGCCCCCACTAGCCCCGCCCTCTATACCTCAGCTGGTCGATCGTCTTGAGCTTGGGCGAGAGTCCGCCGTGCATGCAAAGAATCTTCGAGGCGACCAGGCCGCAGAACGGCATGCAGTTGAACACGTCCTAGGAATACGGCAGTTAGGTATATATACGGTAATAGTGACCTGGTACCAATGACACCACTACAACCTGCACAGCACGTTTACCAGTGAATCAAGTACATAGGTTACGGTGTTCGCTATTTCAAAGGTCACTACAGTAACCAGGAATTATCTACCACACCCTCCGGTACATGGTGTCAACTTTTTCTCATTACGGTAGCTACAGTACTCTCACTTGAAACGTCTGACAAACGATTACGGTATTCTTAATTTTCAAGATACGGTAGCTACAGTATACCTGGAAGGTCTGCCAGAGGCGGACGCTCTGGTAGCGGCGGTTGCACTCCTCGAAGAAGCCGTAGACGCGGTTGATCGCCGAGCACTCGTGGTTGCCGCGGAGGAGGAAGAAGTTGCCAGGGTAGCGGATCTGACAGGGATACGGTAGATATGGTACAGTATACGGTAGTATATAGGACAGGAAGGAAGAAGGGAGTGAACGCGGAAGAGAGAGAGAGAAAGACAGAGAGAGAGAGAGAGAGAGAGAGAGAGAGAAAGAGAAAGAGAAAGAGAAAGAGAAAGAGAAAGAGAAAGAGAAAGAGAGAGCTCTACCTTGTAGCAGAAGAAGAGGCAGATGCACTCCAGGTTCTGGTGTCCCCTGTCCACATAGTCGCCCAGAAACAGATAGTTGACCGACGGAGGAAAGCCGCCACGATCGAACAGACGCAGCACGTCTAGGGAGGTTTACTGTACTTTGGGTACTGTAGACTACCGTATACCAAAATTACTGTACTGTATACCTAGATGGTCGTTCTAGTGTTTCTTTATGAGAGTACGGTACCGTATAAGTGAGATACTGTAGACTACCGTATACCTGCGTACTGTCCGTGCGTGTCGCCGCACAAGCGAATCGGCGGATCGACCTCGATCAGCGAGCCCTGCGACAGAAACACCTCCCTGGAAAGAGGGATACGGTAACATACAGTAATCCGCCATAGCTACAGTAGGTAGAGGCAGCTTCGTGTGGCGAATAGCACAATAGCTAGCTACGGAATGACTACGTTGCTAAGTCGAGCTGGTAGAGGTATACGATAGCTACATGTTAGGTATACGGTAGCTACAGTACCTGGCCATGGCGCATAGCTGGATGATCTCCTGCTCCTTGACCGTCTTGACAAGGCTGCAGCCGGGCGCGCCGACGTTGAGAAGACGCACGATCAGGTCGTCGATGTCGAGACGGGACGTCGCCATTCTGGAGAGAGAGAGAGGGTCAGGGAGAGAGAGGAAGAGAGGGAGGGGGAGAGACAGAGGACAAGAGAACGGGAGCGGAGGGGAGAGGAGAGGAGAGGGAGAGGGAGGGAGGGTGAGAGCCGCGCACCTCAGGCGACCTTCCCGGGCGGAGCGAGAGCGAACGAATGCCCGTCCTTTCCTCCCATCCAGCGCACATCGACTCGAATTGGTATGCAAGGTCCTATTCTCCAGACTCGCTCATTATGCTATGATCTCATCAGTGAAATGATATGATTACGTGATCGAAGATAAGTTTTCTAATCTGGTTTCTTGAAACTTTTTCGGTGCTCTAAGAAAACAAGTGTTTCGTCGTAGTTTTGAATTGTACATTTCGAATAGACTGACCACACCAATAAAAACCGCTCTGACGTGTTCCGAAAACTTTCGAAAGAAAAAAACCTGACCGCAACGGCAAGTCGATCTTGGCTCATCAGTCATCACACTCTATTCTTGATCCCGACTGATATGATCCGTGATCAGCTTTGCGAGACGCGTGGTCGGGGGTGATAAGAGGTGATAAGGGTGAATTGGTGGAAACAGAGAGCACTCGTCACTTGCCCGATGCAGTGGCTGCTCGTTCTTCTCGCTGTTGCGGCAGTGGCCGCGGACCCCACGCCGACTATCAGGAGGGTCAAGGTACACAGTTGCCCTCATTCCGCATTTTGTTGCCTGCGATGCAGATATATAAATATTATCGACAAAAAATCTTATCGTTTCGCTACGGGAGACAGTCTGGTTATATCATTTTCGCGTTAGTCTCGAAGCTAATTGTGGTCTTAAAAAAAAACTACATCGTGTTTGCCTCCAGGCCGAGCCGCCCCTTTCCAACGGCTGCCCCGGCAACAATGACTTCTACTTCAACGGATCCCTCTATTCGCCCGGGTTTCCTGGTTTGTTTGTTATTTTATTTATGGTATTTGTTATGTTTGTATTTGATACAGTAATTAAATTTCAAATATAAAGTATTCAGGCACTTACCAGTCATCCGTCAAGTGCTACTATTACATGACCGCCGAGCTCGGAAAGGTGCTCTCGTTCCAGGTGAGATCAAAACACAGATCAAAACACAGTTGGAAAAAAACAGTGAAACAACGGATTCTATCCATACGCATGAGAATGATCAAGACACACATTGAGCAAAACACACTTGCATGATCAAAACTCAAAACACATCGTACTTGTTAAGCTCTACTCGGCGACGCTGCAGCCTACGGACACGATCACTATCTACGACGGACCCGGAGACACCAGCAACGTGATCACCGTGTGAGTATTACTGCTTACAGTCCATCACTACATTTCCCACCTTTTACCGTTTTCCGTACGTTTTCCGTGTGGAAAACTCGGGAAAAAAATAGAAAAAAAACAGGAATGAACTCGGAAAACCGTTTTTCGGACATAATTGTTCCGCGCGCGTTTTCCAGAGAGCAGTGAATTTTTTCCAGGTTTTCCAGGTTTTCCGAGAAAACGAACGCAAAATTAAATAAAAAAGTGGGGAAAATGTTCGATTGATGCTATCGCTTGATTCAGCCAGACGCGAACACATAACGATTAACGACTCTCAGTTCTCAGTTTCTCAAAATATTGATTGATTGATTCTATCGGTTCCAGCCTCACCAAAGCGAACCTTACTCGGACGACGTACTACGCCACCGGGCGCGACTCGCTGGTCGTCTTCCAAGCGGGGCCGGCCGGCGGAAAGGGAGGCTTCCAGATGGACTTCAAGTCCGTCAACAGTAAGTCTTTCGATGGTTAGCAACTATTTACAGTATCTTTCTACACGGTTGGCACCCAACAGCGTTTTTTTAGTCAAAATAGGCATGAACTTTCGTTAGAAAACTACTACGCTATATCTTCGCGTCATGGTCCCTTCCATGGTCTTCGTTTGAACCCCGCAGAATAGTCAAAAGTTTCTTGATTAGGGAGTTAGGGAGCTATTTACTTT
Source organism: Rhabditoides inermis (assembly GCA_963966185.1). Classification (NCBI taxonomy): domain Eukaryota; kingdom Metazoa; phylum Nematoda; class Chromadorea; order Rhabditida; family Rhabditidae; genus Rhabditoides; species Rhabditoides inermis. The sequence goes on along the minus strand of CAWZYM010000087.1, from coordinate 1,151,854 downwards.
TCCCTATATCTCTATCTGTTCAGCCGCGTTTCCGTGCAACCGCGACATCGTCCTGATCGTCAACGGGCTCGCCTCCGTCCAGAACGAGGCCAACTTCATGAAGGTGAATAACTTGACCTGCTGAGGGTTACGGTAGGAGAATAATTTGACTTGCTAAAGGTTACTGTAGGAGAATAATTTGACCTCTCTCTCCAGCAACTCGACTTCATCTCGAACCACCTCATCAACTCGTGGACCGTGTCGTGGGACAAGATCCGCGTCGTGCTAAACCTGCAGGTACCGTAGTCGGGTGATGTGCAGGTTTGGACAAACATACTGTAGTCTGATGATGTGCATGTTTGCAGGATCGCGTGATCTGATCAGTGTATGAAGTACTGACAAAAGTTTCTATGGTGATCCCATTTCCAAAAAAATATGCAAAAAAGCGAAGCATGTGGAGTACCGTACTCATGTATGATGTGCAGGAGGACAATCCAATTTTTTAGACCGACGAGGACTACGCGGTGGTGTTTGCCGCCGATCAGTGCACTTCGGTGGTAAGTGAGAGAAGGGGATGGGAGAAAAGAGAGAGAGAGAGAGAGAGAGAGAGAGAGAGAGAGAGACCTCATTGGCAGGAATACATCCGCTCGGCGATCGCCCAGATGGGCGGTCCGAATGGCTACGTGCCGGACGTGCGCCAGAACAACAACACCGACTACGAGTGGTGAGTGACTTCGTGGGTGGTCTAGATATGCGATCAGTCTCATAGGAGAGCAACATAGAAAGAGAGCGAGAGCGAGAGAGAGAGAGAGAGAGAGAGAGAGAGAGAGAGGGAGGGAGAGATCCCCCTGCAGCCTGTTCCGGTACGCGTGGTTCGGTGAGGACGAGAAAAAGGCGAACAAGCTGCGCGGCAACGGAGTAGAGACCGTCGTCATCGTATTCGTCGCCCAGAACCCCGGGTGAGTCGAGTCAAATTTTAGAAATCGCAAAACACACCTAAAAACTGATGAAGACTCGGCCCCAACGGAATCTCTCGAGTCTTATTACCCATTTTGATACAGCGAAAATGACACGCTCAAAACCAAATCACTTGAGTGAGTGACAATTCTGAATTCTCACTTGGCAGCGCTCGATCGCCGTCTGCTGCTTTCCTCTTATCACATTCTGTTCACGAACTGATTTCGAATCAGCCGTTGAACCGTTGAAAAAAGTTGAGTAACACGCAAACAGGTTTGTTGATTTTCAGCCAGACGCAGGACTTTTACGAGGCTGTCACATTCGCGGAGCGGATGCGCACCTCCGACAACACCAAGGTGCGTTCTCGCTCTCTCTCCCTCTCACTCTCTCTCTCCCCTTCTCCCCCTCTCTCTCCCTCTCTCACCCTCCCTCCCTCTCCCTCCCTCCCTCTCTCTCCCTCTCTCTCTCTCTCCTTCTCTCTCTCACTCTCTCTCTCTCTCCCTCTCTCTCTCTCTCCCTCTCTCTCTCCCTCTCTCTCTCTCACCCCTCCCTCCCAGGTCATCACCGTGGCCATGGGCGCCAACCTTGACGTGAAGAAGATCGGTTCTCTGTCGTACGGAGAGGGTTTCTACTTCGGTGCTGACTGGAACAACCTGCCTTCCCTCGTCGACCCCATCAACCACGCCATCTGCCAGGCGGAGAGCCAGCAGTGCGGACCGTGAGCAGAACAGAACAGAACAGAAACGAACAGAGAGATCGTCTATTATATTGAGTATAAACAGTTCTATCAATTTTCTATCAGTTATCAGTTTCCATCAGCCAGCCAGCGCTGCAGCCACCGTTGCGGACACACATGTTTATCATAAGATATAAAGAGTTCGATCATTGTTTTTAAACTGCCTCTCTCTTTCATCTATGAATGTGGATCGTTCACGAAATATTTTGGTTCCAAACTGAAATTGCGGTCAGTTTCTTCGATTGTCGTTTATTGGTGTCTGATGTTTACGCCAACATTCTTTTTTTTCTTTTTTTTTTGAGAAAAGAAACGATTGAATACTTATATACGACACGTAATTATCTCTAGAAAAAACAATCATGCTCTAGAATAAGTACAAATGCACAGCGAGTATCGGGAGAATCATCAAAGCGAAAAGGGTTCAGTAATACACAGAGAACTCGAGTATGCAATATACAAAGACAGCGATACTCAGCTGATGTAGGGGCAGGGCGCGTCGTTCTTGCCGGGCCGGCGCAGCTTCGTGGTCAGCGACGGCTCGGCGAAAGAGGTGATCTTGGCGGCCGCGTTCCGCTTGCGACGCACAGTGTCTGAAAACACCACACTCATTTGCGGTACTTGTTTTCAAAAGATTAGTGACCGGTCATGTTTTCAAGGCCGTGCCTGGAAATGTTTTCACTCAACATTTAAAAAATCGAAACGCTTCACGAATGTGTCTCATATTGGTTTTCAGACCGCGTTCCGGTATTGTTTTCAAGAGTGTTGGTGAAAGCCGGACCGGATCCGTATCCGTACAGGACAGTAAAAGCAGGACTGATCGGTGATATCGGATTCCGCCCTTTTCACCAACACCCTCTTCCCTGTTTTCATTACAGTTCAAACTGAAACTTGCCGTTCACATTCACATTCTCATCCGCGTCTTCTAAAAGGGTATCAATCAATCTATCACAACACTCGTACCATGACTATCAGTCAATCGCTGTCATCACTCAATACTCACCCGTCTCGGTGAACGGGTTGGGTGCTGCATCGAACGCGGGCGGGGCGGGTGTGCGCAGGGTGGCGGCGGGCTGTGGTCGACGCGACTGCTGCGGAGCCGCGCGCGGAGTCGCATCCACCTCATCGTCGTCCAGAGTGGCTGCTGGACAATGACATCATCAGTGATGCATATAACATTATAATCAATATCATCAATACACGCAGTTGCACAAATAATCTCTGAATCAAACGAACGCAGGCGCTATAATACAGTCAGTATTTTCGAAACGCCTGGAAGCACACTTTTGTACGGTTTCGAAGGTAGTTGCGAAGAGGATTACGAAGAGATTGACCGCTACTTTACAAAACCAACTCACGCATGTCGAGCGGCGGGGCGGTGATGAGCGCGCTGCGGCGGCGGTCGGCGGTCACGCGCGGCGTCTCTGCCTGAAAGTTGACCATATAAGGTCAATCTAGAGTGCCTCCTCCCCGTTCGAAAAACCATAACCCAGTCAAGACAGTACAATTTACAGAAGCCAAGCCATCAAGATACAGTAGACGTCACAGAGACAGAAACTGTAGCCAGTCAAGACAGTTCAATTTCGAGAAGCCGTTAATTGACAGAGACAGTAGCCAGTCGAGAGAGTATAAGGAAAGCAGCACGCACGCACCTCGACCTTGATCGGCCCGTGCTTCTTGCGGCCGGACGACGGCTTTGCGGGGCGGCGCAGGCGGACTGGGGACTCCTCCACTGAAACGACGCGGTGCAAACTTTCACAATGATCCTGTCCTAACACGTTACTGGAAAATGGAAAGAAATTTCCACCAGGAGACTGGATTTTCTAGTGACGTGTTAGGACCAATGATACCGAATATACACAGTTCCAATAGTTTTGTAATATACGAATACGAGTTTGACAAGTATTGGATAGGAACAGCAATATCAACAACAGCAACAAACAAACAAACAAACAAACAAACAAACAAACACGCACACTTGTCAAGCACGGGCACGTGGCTGGTGGAGGGACGATTGGCGCGGCCAGGACGCAGCTGGAAAGGGTTATATGAATGTGTTCCACAAGGGAGAACTCATGGCAATCGAAGACAAGCATGAAACACGTGCTAATAGCGGATAAAGAAGGCGGGTTGCATGCGGAATGCGAAGAGCCACTCACTTCCTTCTCGAGTTGCTCCACTCCCTCTCCCGCCGTCGAGCACACCGCCAGCATGTCCTCCTCGTCCACGTCGTCCATGCTGGAGAAGATTTGTTTACGAAAAAGCGCGCTAGTTTCCATATTTGTCAACAAGAATATGTAAATTAACGCACCCAAAGTTGTCGAGTACGCTCTGGAAGTCGGCGGTGGCCTTGCCGAGGTAGGACATGGTGCGCTGGCTGATCGCCGTCAGCTGCGAGAGCTTCTTCTGGAAACGGACAAATTATGATATATTTCCATTCATTGTTCATTGAACGTGTTCGCGATTTCGATTTCCGATTCGATATTCGAAAACTAAACGACCGACCTTGATGCGCTGGTTGATGATCATCTCGGCGCGGTCGTCGAGCGAGGTGGACTCGAGGGCGGCAAGCCGGCCGCGCAGTTCCTCGTTCTCCCCACGCAGCTCGTCCATCGCGCGACGCGACGACGCCAGCTCCATCTGCCATTCAGTCAATATGTGTAGTATGTTCAACATAAAGATCGCTTCCCCCGTCCGTTCATCGTACCTCGTACGGCAATCATTCCTCAGAAGATTTACCCTACACAGCTTCAGCTTGTTATCGGACCACGTGAGTCGTTATACTTTTGTACTGTATATGCCAGTCTATGAAACGCTATTCTGGACAAAACTATTGACATTGACTGACATTGGTACACAATGAAATCAAATAACATTGCATACCTTTAGCTGGTGGTTTCTGATAGCGAGCGTCTGGTTTGCCTTTCGGTAGTCATCTCGCTCTTTGTCTGAACGATTGCATAGTAGACAAGTGTATGAAACGAATACGTACCGAGTGCAGGATCTCCGGGATTAGTATTTTCGTTAGACGATTTCAAGAACCCCAGACCACCGCCAAAGAGCTTCTTCAAGTCGTCTTTATTAAGACTTTTTGACATGATGGATGCTGAAAAGAGATACTTGCACTACGATTCAGATTTTACATGTAAACACGTCACACAAAATACGAAAACAACACAATAATCGATTAACAACAAAAACAATTCGCAACAAGCTGTTTCAATATTTTCGCGCTCATATGGAAGTTCAAATTATGATGTGCATGTTTAGATATATTTGGCATTCGGAAGATGTATTATTTTTAAACTATTTTTGTGCTCCAATCTCGTACTCTCGTCGTCTACGCTCTGGGTAATCCACTCTGCGTCTTATCTCTCGCTGAAAGAGAGTCGACTCACTATCGCTCGCTTGTCGGGCGGTCTCCTCGTCACACCTTTTCCGGACTGAATGAAACCGACCTGTGCTATGATTCACCACTTTCGCTCTTCGCACTGTTTCGCATGCGGTGTTCGTGTTGTTCGTGTTGTTCGTGTTGTATTGTATACTTTTTATAACGATCTGATTTGCAGTAATGCCGCCACCTCCACCTCCCCCACCACCTGGTCCGCCGCCTCCTCCAAGCGGTCCTTCTGGAGGAGGAGCAGCAAGGTTTGTCTCGTTTTTCATTGCGCATTTGAAATGTTCTGTTTCAGAAATGCGTTGTTGGGTGATATTCAAAAGGGAATGAGACTGAAGAAGACGGTGACAAACGACCGTTCTGCTCCGATCGTCGGCGGAAAGCCTTCGGGCGGTGGCGGCGGAGGCGCATCCGCCGGTATGTTTATAGTTTTGAATGATATATTTACTTATGCATTCCGCAGGACCCCCAAAGCCATCTGCTGCCGCTGGTGCCGGCGGACCGAGACCTTCTTTTGGAGGTTCGCTCAGAATCTTGAAACATGACGTGCTCATATACTCCTGTTCAGGTCCGATGGGCGGCGGCGGTCTGTTCGCGAACGGCATGCCGACCAAGCCGAGCGACAACAAACGCCGCAACACGCTCGCAGCCACTACGGCCAGTCCCAGCCCGCCCCTGCCTCCACCAATTGAGTGTTTTTTTGTTCTTACTATATGTTTTGTTTCATAACGATCTCATTGTGATGTCTTGATGATGTATACAATTTGTCTTTCCAGGTCTCGGGGGCAACTCTGCGTTCTCGGCTGCTCGCAACGCGGTGGCGAGCACTCTGGGCGGCGGCGGCGGCAGCTCTACCTCATCTGCACCCCGTGAGTTTTTGTTTTCACATAAAGTACATTACTAATGTCAGCGTTCATACAGTATTTGTTCCAGCTCCTCCCCCACCGCCGCCTCCGCCAGCGTCGTCTTCTCCTCCCCCGCCACCCCCTCCATCCAACAACAAGCCATTCGACAACAAGGCCAAGGTTCGTTGGTCCCCCTGTTTATCTTCACTTTGCACGAGTGATGTGTGCCGTTGTGTTGCTGTAGAGCATGCCTTTTTCACTAGGCCGCTCCGCCGCCGCCGCCACCGAACGCGGTGCGCAAGCCGTCCCTCCCCGCCCAGTCGCACAAGGAGAACTTCAAGGTGTGACTCTCGGTTCTCTTCGTTTTTTTTCGTGGCGTACTCCACTAATAGTGTGTAGTCTCTCAGTTGTGCAAGTGTGTAGTCTATCAGTTGTGCAAGTGTGCGTCGTCTAGTGTGTAGTGGTTGTGGTAGTGTGCGGTGCGTGTTTCAGACGATGCGCCCCACGCGGACGGCAACCGAGCTGCCAGTGCTGAGGAGATCGGGCAGTATCGAGGTGGCACCGGAGACGCTCTTGTTGTGTATGCATGCGTGCATCGAGTGATTGCAGGACATTTCCCCGTCGACCCCGCTGCGCGCGCCCCTCTCCCGACCGTCGTTTGCGCCGCCATCGCGACCGGCCGCGCCACCACCGCCCCCGCCGTCGGCAGCGGCAGCCAATGGTTGGTTTTGGTTTGTCGTTGTCTATTATCAGCCTGTGTTCAATCCAAACGGTGTGCAATAAATAATCGAATGGTGTGCTCGGCATATCTTTCGAGAGGTAACATGATTGTTATCACAGGCGCTCGCAATGCGCCTCCGCCTCCTCCGATGGCGTCGCCGTTCGGTCGACAGTTGCCGGCCAAAGCGGCGGACGAGGCGCCCCCGCCGCCACCGCCTCCCAGGGGTCAGTGTGGTTCGACGTTATCGATTCTGATTAGGCGTTTCTGTATTCAAACGTTGTCGATTCCGGGATTCTCTTTCAGTCGTTATCGATTTCGCAGTTTTTTGTGTATTTGATTCGAACACTTTACTCGGCAATGGCATGCTTGTGCTTCTCGACGCTACTGTGTGAATAATTAGTGAATCATTGAGTTGTGATCCCATAATTGAAAATGAATCCGAGTCATTTAAGGTGCGTCGAAGGGTTCGTCGACGCCGCTGTCGTCCGGGGTGCGCGATTTTGCGCCGCCGCCACCGGCGACGAGCGGCTACACCCAGCAGTGGGTGCAGCAGCAACAGCAGATGGCCGCCCCGCCCCCGCCGCCCCCGCCACCTGTGCAACTCGCCGCCAACGCGCATCCATTGGACAGGTGCGTGTGTGTGTGTGGGTGATTAGAGTAAGCGCGATGCGAGACTCGACTGTGCATAGAATTTCTCCCAGATCGCGATGCGAGACTCGACTGTGCATAGAATTTCTCCCAGACCGTGAACTACTTTATCTGCTTTTTGTTTGTTTGTTTACAATCTTCACTCTAACTTTCTCATTATAGGTTTCTACTCTTTTTCCAGATTTTACTTTGTTCGCTACTTTCCTTTCGTCCGCTGTGGCCCTGCACTGATGAGCGTTCAGGCAGTAGGCCCACCACAGTGGATGTTCTTATTTCGATTCTATTATTTAGTCAGTAACTCTAGATATAGTACGTTGATGTAGCCTGTCTGCAGGATAATGGGCCGAAACAGGGATTCTGTTTCTTATTTATTTGTGAACTACTTTATCTGCTTTGTCAATTCCTCATTGTTAGAGTGTTGCTTCTCAATCGTGGACGTGGTGTGTTCATTGTGTGAGTGATTGTGTTTGCAGGTTCACGTTTATCCCGTTGGACCGTCTGCCGGCGCCGCCGCTTCCCTCCCGCTCAAGAGTCTACTGAAGAGACTTATCAAGAGGATTTGTATTGATATATTATGTTCTATTAGATTGTATTTACTTCACTCACGTCACGCATTTCCTGCGACTCGATACTTTAACATTTACTTTATGTTTCCCCTGATTGTGATAGTTTGACGCTCGCTGGCCTTTGTAAATAGTGTATCTATGCGGAGGACTCACTTACGTCTATACCTACAACCGCGCCTAGCGAATGTTTCCGAGAGACAAAAACAATACATTACAGTTCTAGTTTGCTCCATGTATGCCTGTAAACGGATATGCTTTCTGATAAAATCTATTTTCAATGTGTTGTGTCAACTGTGCTCAAATCGGTTTATATACCGTGTTAATATCTGATTCGATCACTGTTTGAGATCGGAGTGGTAATTGTGATTCCAGAATGTCGTCTCCGAACCCTGATCTGACTGCGAGACTCGAGGCTCTGGAGGGAGTCGAGGGAAAGGTTAGTTGCGAAATGTTTTCGAAACATGCGACAGGGTTTATAGTCGCCGCCTGGTGGATAGTTTCTGTTATTGCCAGCCGGGGTCAGTTGGCAAAACTCAGTTTCGAGCGAGAGAGGCCAGACAGCGCGGGCAAATGGTCGAGTGTCGCGCGGCCTCTTTGATTCGCATGCCGGCATCTTTGATCAATATTATCGTTTGAAAGCGCGCGCTTGGGTCTCCTCACGACTAGAAGGTAGATCGAATGCGACTAGAAGGTAGGTCGATTTTCTACCGTAATCTGGGGAACTATCTCCCAGAATATTATTATACATGGTGTTGTTGCAGATCTCTGAGCTGATGAAGCACGCGCAGGCCGCGCTCAATGAGCTCAGCAAGGACAAGCAGATCAGCAAGGTTGGCGGGGAGGTTATTGACTGATCGGGCAATGTTGAACCAAAGTGTCATTGATTATGCGAAGTTGGACTGAAAGATGAGCAAGAGTATCTGACCGAAATCGTTTTAGCTGTGCACGAAACATCACAATTTGACAGAGTATGATACGTGTTGAATCCTGCATCACCATGATTTCAGACGAAGATGGAGGAGTCGTCGTCGCAGTTCCGGAACACGCTGCAGGCGGTGGAGAAAGAGCTCTCCTCGCAGATGCACTATCTCTCGCACGTGTGCGTCGGATCCGCGCACCAGGTGAGGAGATGGGATGTGGGATATGCATTACTGTGTGGTCCGCGTGTGAGAGGGAGAGGGGAGAGAGCGGGTTAGGAGAGGGAGAGAAAGAGAAGAAGAGGAAGAAAGACTCTTCCAGGGTTCGACGTTCGCCTCGCAGCAGAACATGGATCTGGCGGCGGCGGCGGGGCAACAGCTCTCCGATCAGCTCGCAGACATTGCCGCCGTGCACTTTGCAGACAGTGCAGACGACAAGTGATTGGACGCGTTGTTCGCCGGATCTCGCCACTACGTGTACATAGTTTTCATAAACGTTTTCACTTTTATTCTTTGTTTTGAATGTATTAGTTGCCGTTGCTAGTTTCGGCGGGCGCGAGCCACTACTTGGCCCCCTTTGTCCTCACTTTGCTGAAAATAGTTGTTCTCTTTCTGCAGATGGATCGCCCGAGTGGTAGTGGCAGCCGCAGTTCCGATAACCAGCGCGCGATAACCGGTCACGGTGCGTTGTTGTTATTGTTATTTGTCTGTGTCGTTGATTACTTCAAGCAAACAAACAAGTTTAGGTCAGCGATTCTCGATGCCTGCGCCTACCGTATCCCTTCCGGTGATAACGCGCGCGGCGCCGCCGTCGATTCTGCGCCGCAAGCGCGCCGCCGACGACGATCGCGGCGCGCCAACGATGGTCCGGGTAAGGATTTTCCGTTTGAAACACTAAGGTTTTCCAATAGTTCTTTAATACTCTAAACTGATGGACATGTCTCTCGTGAAAAATTCGATTGCGAACCCACTATGGATGTGACCTGGGAGGATGTGTGGATTGCAGACGCAGCCTTCGTACCGCCCGGCCACATCGCAGGCGCAGCGCGCCGAGGAGGCCGAGGACCTGGCGGCGCTCGAGCGACAGGCCGCCTACGTCGACGCTGTGGCGGCCAAGTACCACAACAAGAATCTCGTGAGTGGCGTTTCCTACTTCCATCATATAGCTCGATTACCTGCCTTCTGATCTACACCACAGCGTGCATTCACTTGTCGTCGAGCTATGACCAGTCTAAAACTATCTCTCTCTCTCTCAGAACGCGGTGCTGTCCGTGTCCGGGGCGGCCATGTCGTCGTCGGCCGTCTCGGCTCGCCTCCGCCACCACCGCCCCACCGACTGCGACCTCTCCACGCTCACCTGCGCCGTGCAGCAGTGCGGACGCGACTTTGACTCGGTGCAGGTGCGTACCCTTCTGTGCTCTGTGCTTTTCTGCGTGTCTTTTGTACAGGAATTTGGGAGTATACAAAAGACTCATTTGCAGGTGCTCGCCTTCCACATGAGCTACTCGCACGTCGACATCTCGATCCAGTCGACGTCGTCGGCCTGCATGTGCTACGTGTGCGGACACGAACTCGCCACCGCCAAGGTATAGGGGGTGATTTTGCTGTGTTTCCTGTTTTTTTTGTGCCACACTGCGCGCGCGTGTGTGTGTGTCCAGAAAAACAGAGCGATTAGCAGTTGGATTAGAGAGAGAGAGGGGGGGAGGGACGCGTGTGTGAGTCGGGAATGGTCGTGAGGACAGAGTGAGAGGGACTCACAGTTTCAAATCATTTACCGGTAGCGCTTGTTTTCAGCATGATGTATGAACATGATGTATGAATATGGTATTCACAACAGTAAGATTGTGCGTGCTACTGCAGATCAGATAGCACAATCAGACTGATAAAGAACAAAGAACAATGTCTTTTGTAATCAGGTTTATCATTCTCACCTATATTTATATGTGTTCTCATTCAGGGCAAGGTGATCCACCTGCAGCAGCGGCATCGCGCGCTGATGCAGCGCCACTCGGAGCAGTGCATGCAGCAGCGCAACACGGTCATCTCGCCGCTCGCGCCGGCCGCCAAGCGACTCGCCGACCTCCAGCACTACATGTACCTCGCCCAGCTCGCCCAGCCCGGAGACGACGACGACGACGAGGTGGAGCAGGACCAGTGATGCCCTGTCACTCACTACTCCCCACGGGTTGATGTATATACTGTTGTCGCACACACATGCATAAAGCTCTTGGTTCCAACATTTTATGGTCATTCCCCCGGTGACACATTGAGCGGTTACACATCCGTATTCATATCACACGAGTCGCTCCTCTCATTTCTCAGCGAGTTGCGTGTCAGGGTTAGAGATCGACGGGTCTATGGCGCTGCTGGCGCGTCGTCTGCCCTGGCTGCGGCCGCCCGTCGCGCTGTCCACCCCGCCCGCTCGCCCCATCTTCGGCGTCAACCAGGCCAACGACGAGATGGCCTACTCAGAGAAGCGCGTCGTCGGGTGAGTGAACGAATTCCGCACTCTCAACACAAGACTTGTCGTCCATGTGCGTAATCACATTTCGAGCGCTCAAAAAGAGACCTATCACTGTTTCAGGTTCTCGCGCGAGCAAATGTTCGAGGTGGTGTCGAACGTGAGCGAGTACAAGGAGTTTGTGCCGTGGTGCCGCAAGAGCAACGTCTCTCACGCGGCCGAGAACGCCAAGCTGGCCGACCTGGAGATCGGATTCCCTCCGCTGCTCGAGACGTACCAGTCCCGCGTCATCACACTCAAGCCCAGTGTCGTCCATGTGCGTATCCCTTGTCTCCTCCCCCTGTAATATTATTATTTCAGTCTGTGTGCACTGATGACCGCATCTTCCGCACTCTCGACACTACGTGGCGTTTCGGGCCTGGCAAAGACGACAAGTCGTGTACCCTACACTTCGACCTCGTGTTCCAGTTCCAATCGGCCATGCACGCCCGTATCGCCCATCTCTTCTTCGACAAGGTCGTCAAGACCATGGTTGGCGCGTTCATGCACCGAGCCGAAGCCAAGTTCGGAAAGCCCTCCCGCCCCCACTCCCCGCCAAAGATCTTGCAGTACAAATCATAGGAACACAAGCATTCAATAAATATTTTATTAGTCTTCTCAACGGTAAACATTCTGAGATGCGAGGGCACAGTGGAACGAAATACAATGTCAACAAAATTCAACAAGAAACAAAAGAAATCTACAAAACTATCTACCACAATACCTACAATGGTACTAATCTAACGAGATTGTGAATGTCGGAGATTTAGAAGCCCATTCCTCCCATGCCTCCCATACCGCCCATACCTCCCATTCCACCCATGCCTCCCATACCTCCAGGAGCAGCGGGCTCCTCCTTAGGCAGCTCAACAACGACACACTCAGTGGTGGCCAGCAGAGAGGCAACACCGGAAGCATCCTGGAGAGCGGTACGGATGACCTTGGTGGGGTCGATGATTCCGGCCTCGTACATGTTGACGAACTTGTCGTTCATGGCGTCATATCCGAAGGCGGGGTTCTCGTTCGAGAGGACCTTCTCGACGATTCCTGAAGCCTCAAGACCAGCGTTGCGGACGATGGTAGAGATCGGCTGGCGGATAGCCCTCTTGATGATCTCGACTCCAATAGCCTGGTCCTTGGACTCGGCCTTGTAGGTGTCAAGAACCTTGGCGGCGCGAAGAAGAGCAACTCCTCCTCCGGGAACGATTCCCTCCTCAACAGCGGCGCGGGTGGCGTTCAGGGCATCAGTGACACGGTCCTTCTTCTCTCCAACTTCGACCTGAATCAATTTATCAGTTCTGATAATAAAAAAAAACTAATTAACGAACCTCAGAAGCTCCTCCAATCTTGAGGACAGCGACTCCACGGGAGAGCTTGGCCATGCGCTCGTTCAGCTTCTCCTTCTCATACTCAGAGGTGCTCTGCTCGATCTCGTCAGAAATAGCCTCAACGCGCTTGTCGATCTCAGCCTGGTCTCCCTAAAAATAATATTAAAATCTGAACATTGAAAACATTTATATCGATAATTACCTTTCCGCGGAGCAGCAGAGTGTCGTCCTTGGTAATGGCGACCTCGTCAACCTCTCCGAAATCCTCAGCAGAAATATCCTCGAGCTTGATCAGGTTAGCATCATCTCCGAAAACGGTGGCTCCAGTGGCAATAGCCATATCCTTGAGAGTGTTCTTGCGGTTGTCTCCGAATCCGGGAGCCTTGATGGCAGCAACCTGGAGTCCGACCTGAAAAATCATGTCGATAAGCATCGTTCATGAAGCTGAAGACACCTTCAGCCTGTTGAGAACGAGGGTGGTAAGAGCCTCTCCGTCGATGTCCTCAGCAATAATGATGAGAGGGCGGCGGATCTTGTTGGCAATCTCAAGGGCGGGGACAATGTCCTGCACCTGCGAGATCTTCTTCTCGCTCAGTAGCACAAGAGCCTTCTCGTACTCGACCTAAATGGTTGTGTTCACGCCTGGTAGAGGTGAAAATCAAAACTTCCTACACACCTTGGCTCCCTTAGCGGTGTTGATGAAGTAGGGAGAGATGTATCCACGGTCGAACTTCATTCCCTCGATAAGCTCAAGCTCGTCAACAAGGGTCTTTCCGTCCTTGACGGTGATGACTCCCTTGTTTCCGACTTTCTTCATGGCATCAGAGATGAGACCTCCGATGGTCTTGTCTCCGTTGGCAGAGATGGTGGCAACCTGGGCAATCTCCTCGGGAGTGGTAACCTGCTTGCTCATGGCCTTGAGCTCATTGACGAGCAGCTCAACGGCGGCCATAACTCCGCGGCGGATCTCGACAGCGTTCGCTCCCTTGCTGATGTTGTCGAATCCCTCCTTGGCAATAGCGCGAGCGAGAACAGTAGAGCAGGTGGTTCCATCTCCAGCTTCCTCGTTAGCCTTGTTGGCGACATCCTGAAACAAAGAAAACATTACCCAAGACCTTTAGATGATACAAACCTGGATGAGCTTAGCTCCCATGTTGTGATACTTGTCCTTCAGGTCGATCGACTTGGCGACAGTAACTCCGTCCTTGGTGATCTTGGGGCTTCCCCAGGACTGCTCGATGATGACATTACGTCCCTTGGGACCCATGGTGACGGCAACGGCATCAGCGAGAAGGTCAACTCCCACAAGCATGGCCTGTGAGTATATATTAGAATCAAAAATTTAACAGTTTTGGAATGAATGTGGCTCACCTTCCTTCCCTCGGCTCCGAACTTGAGATCCTTGGCGTAGCCACGCTGCTGGATGAGGCTGCGGGCGGCCTTCTTGGACACGAAGCGGTGCATGGTTCAATGTGTGATGAGGAAACCTGAAGATCCCACTATTGCCAATGATGATGCAACACGAAGTTCCAAGCAATTGTGAAAATACGAAAGCAAGTCAATTGTGTATAGTAGGAATAATGGTGCAAGCAATGTCAACATAACACAACACTGATAAAAGAAATATAAAGAAGTTGATTCGATAAACTTTGTACAATGAACCTAGATTGAGCAGGAGAGATTAGATAGTGAGCGGTAAGATGTGAAAAAAACGAGAGAGTTTCACCGATTGAGGGAGGAATGACAAGTGAGTGAGGAAAACAAAAACAGCAACAAACGGTCGAGCAACGCAGCAGACGGCCGAGCGTCAGCAGAACGTGCAAGTCGAGTGATTGCGCAGTGCTTTTCAGCGAGAGGGGACAGGAATTTTCCCGAATCGAGCGCTGATTGGCTCATTTTTTCCAAGCCCCGCCCCTTTCGTCGGTTCTAGAAAGCTGCGCGGTGATCAGTCCGTCATCGTCGCGTTCTTTCGATCGGTCATCACCACTTCAAGATGTTCCTCTCCGCTATCCGCCGTGCTGCCGTGAGTGAAATTCTGGTTTATGCGCTCACTACGCAACGCTAGCAAGTGTACTTTTTTGCCGATACCTTCTGGAAGAAATGATGCAATTTCTGTACTCTCATATATTCGTATTTTTTTATTGTTTTCAAAAGATTTTTTTTCAGTCCAACGATGTCCTCAAGTCGTTCGCCCCTCTGTATGACCGCGTTCTTGTCGAGCGTTTCACTCCTGAGGTGAAGACCCGCGGAGGAATCATGCTCCCCGAGAAGTCCCAGGGAAAGGTGAGATTTGTGTTGTTTGTTGTGTTATTTTAATGTTGATTCCTTGTTAGGTTCTCGAGGCTACCGTTGTCGCCGCTGGACCCGGAAGCCGCAACGACAAGGGTGAGCTCATCCCCCTTGGAGTGAAGGCCGGAGACCGCGTTCTCCTCCCCGAGTACGGAGGCACCAAGGTCAGTTTGTTTTATTTTTCACTTCATTATTATTTAGTTGTTTCACTCAAGTATTTGTTGCAGGTTATTGTTGAGGAGAAGGAGTTCACCATCTTCCGTGAGTCCGACATTCTTGGAAAGTTCAACTAAGGAGACGACTGTTCAAATTCAATGTTCTCACCTTCAACGTTCGTGTAGTAGTGGCTAGTGTTTGTTTCATTGTTTTCGTTGTTGTTGATAGAGATGATATTTAATAAACGTGTATATTTCTTTCGTTTTTCTCGAACACTCACAGTACAGCGGGAAAGCTCATCTTTCTCTAAAAGCTGTTTCATGGTCTGTGTGAGTGAGAGAGAGAGAAGCGAGTCATGCGAAACGCGCAGGGCGTAGCCACAGTGGACCCTGCAGGCGATTGCAGTGTAATCAAACTATTAGACGACTCTGCAATCGTGCAACGATAAGATATTTTTTGTTCAGCAAACATCAGTTCAAGGAGAGCTAGCATGGTGATGGGGATCAAAACACTTGAGCAATATACATTTATAAATCGATCAATCAAACAAACAACTCGCCAACAAAAACAACTACACAAAACTAGCCTAGCTACGGTGCACGGTGAACAAATATCTTCTCAAGACGAAAACAATTACTTGACGACAGAAATGTTTGAAGGAGTGTAGACATTGGTCTCGAACACATCCTTGTATCCATAGTACTTAGAGGCAAGGCGAGAACCGAGCTCCCTTTGAGTAAACTGAAAAAGATAAGCATTTAATCAACAGGAAAACGGAGAAAATGTATTCACCTGCTTGGACTCGTCGAAGAGCTTGAGCTCCTCCTCGTTCACAGCCACCTCCGGAGCAATCATGCAGCGACCATCGGGGAATACCTGAGTCAAAGCTAGCCTCGCATCCTTCTCCACTCTCCAACCTGAATCTGCCCAACGTCTGCCTCAGTGGGCTCTCCGTTCGGGAACGACACTGGCTTGAGCTCGATGAGGTGCTTCACATCCCACAGCTCATTGTTCGTCGCCTCCGTGTTCTTGAAGATGTGCATTTTGCCGAGCTGAAAAAAAACCCTTCAGCTTCATTAGCCACCCCTCCTCCCACCTTGGGCTCGACGCCGAAGAGCTTCTCGACCTTGGCCTTGGTCCACTTGGGCTCGGTGGCGAGGTCGCGGTACAGCCAGGCGACCCAGAGCTTGGAGGGGGCGGCCAGGTCGGCGCCGGCGTTCATGGCGGCGGCGCGGAAGTGAGACAGCGTGCCGCCCGCCTCCTCCAGGTCGTACTCCTTGACCGCGTCGTTACGCCGCGGCAGGTAGCGGTGCCAGCGGCCGTGCGGACGGAACACCCACCGGTCTGCGAATCAATCAGATCAGTGATCAGGGATACACAACAATTCTGTTTGAAAAAGAACTCACTGCGGATAACCTTGGCCATGTTTCCCCGAGTTGCTCAAGAAGTACTGAAAAAAACATACACATCAAAATGAGCACGACATAGTGTGATAGATATCGTAGCCGGCAACAAACCGGTAATATGAGATTAACACAAGTATGTAGCGTATTCGAAAAAAATTTATTCTACAATTCACAAATAAAACTCTGCACGTGCCTAAAAGTGACCAGATGAAATATAGTTAAAGTATGGCAAAATTACAAAGTAGATCACAGCCTACGGAATGTCGGTCTACACGAGTTGGGGAGGCGTGTGCTCCTCGAGTGACTTCCACTCAATCTCCTCGAAAAACGCGTGGTTTCGGACCGCATCCGCACCGCCCATCTCAGGCGAGCCCAGTCGCTTTTCAACCTGCACACACACAATGTTACGTCGCAAATACGGAAACGATTAGAAATACCTCCTTGACTAGCAGCGCCTTGACGAGGTCTTTGGCGGGCGCGGGGAAATCCTCGGGGAACTTGTAAAGTAGACCCTGGATGCGCTTATACATCAGGTACTCCGACTCGTCGTGGAAACAGTGCTTTCCTGGAGTTAGGACAATCAGAAGTTGATTTAAAAAATGCGAACGTAACTTACCGGTGATGAGTTGGTACACGACAACGCCGAACGACCAGTAGTCGACGGCAGTCGACACTGGACGTCCTTCCAGGATCTGAGCGTAAGTTATGAATTGTATGAAGCAAAGCCTTCACCAACCTCCGGGCAGACGTATTGCGCGGTGCCGACGAAGGAGCAGCGTCGCTGGATGCGGCGCCTCCTCGGCTGATCGTCGTCGGAGTCAGACGACTCGACGGGTGGAGGCGGCTCGGGCGCAGTTGCCTCATCCTCTTCAATCAAATCAACATGAACAACTGATGAGACAATACTGACCGAGTACTCTCGCGCAGCCAAAGTCGCTGAGTAGTAGGTGGCCGCTGCCGGCTAGAAGGCAGTTTTCCGGCTTCACATCGCGGTGAACGATACGGAATGAGTGCAGGTGGACTTGAAAACATTGACCAGTTCAACAACATGTCAGTTTCACTCACTGAGCGCATCTAGGAGTTCAGCCGAATAGAATCGCGCTGCGGAAAGGCTGAACCGCTTCTCCGGCTGGCGCAGCATAGCGTGCAGCAGATCACCATTCTCGGCCAGCGTGCTCACGAAGAACAAATTCTCCGGATCCTTACAAACCATATTCTTTGAAAACAACATGAATACATACCTGGAAAGTGGCGTGGAGGGAGATGATGAAGGAATGTTTGTTCTCTTTCGTTGAGAGTTGTGCGAGGATTTGCCGCTCGCGTTGAATTTGAGCTATCTAGAATACAGTCAATGCGTTTCGAAATACAAACGTTCCATTATTCACCTTCTTGTCCTTGATGATCTGCCGTTTGAGACACATCTTCACAGCGACACGTCGCATTCGCCCCTCTTTTTCCTCCGCCAGATAAACAGTGCTAAACAACGTATCTCTAAATCTGATAGTGACACGGACATTTTTTCTAACCTATATGATCCCTCGCCGATCTCTTTTATAAGTTTGTAGTCGCCAACAGTGCGCAGAACTGTTTCCGAGCCAGACGACGACGGCGCCGCGCCGGAAACGCTCTCCGGTACGAGCAACACTGATTCGTCAGCCATGTGGCTGGAATGGACGCTTTAAACCCGACAAACGGTCAAACAACAAACAAGAAAACAACAGAAACAACAAACAAAAACTAGCGCGCAAACGTCAATAGTGCAAAATTCGCTAGATTGTGCAGATCTATAATACACCACATGGCACACTACATTTTTTTCCGGTTTCTGCCGCGTGTTGGAGGCAATTACAAAAGTGCGGCATGCCGGCATGCGGCATGCGGCATGGCATATACCGCATGCCGCATTTTAGTTTCCTGATTACAGTATTCTAAATGCGGCATACATGTAGTGAGTGCATGTAGTGTCATTAGTGATATAATTAATCTGATTGTGCTTTTGATTGTGTTGGAACAAAATGATGTATTTTCATTCGGAACTGGTTTTGAATGTTGAGTGAAGTGTTTTAAAGTATGTTTCCCTTCAAAAATCAAGGATAACATCCATGAATACATGAACGGTTATCACGGAACACTTGCTGTATATTATGCAAATTCAACTAACTATGTAAACTAGCAAACAATAGGACGACACTGGACCGAAACTAAACAACTTATCAGAATGGTCCCGAACGGAAAGTCTAATTCTAAAATGCGGCATATGCGGCATGCGGTATATGTCATGCCGCATGCCGCATGCCGGCATGCCGCACTTTTGTAATTGCCCGTGTTGGATCCTATATGCCATCCGTGACATTTCACATATTGTGCAGTTTCGTGCAACACAACGTGTATGTCTTCAAATATCCAAAACGCTTTTGAGAGGGAATCGAACCCGTGGGCAGATCGCAACGATTGCGCGCTGGCGGCGCGCTCTACCACTGCGCCAATGAGGTTCATACACAGAGGTCATTGAATTTCGCAGATATGTTTGCTCGTTATCTCTCATCATTGTACACTGAAGAGGCCAGTGGAGCTAGATGGGCTCTCTCTTCGATCTCTTAACCACTGCCTCTATGGCGCAGTGGTAGTGCGCGCCGCCAGCGCACAATCGCCGGTCGCCGCGACCTGTCCACGGGTTCGATTCCTACTTATGGAAGCGTTTTGGATGTTTGATGACATGCATGTTGTGTTGCACAAAACTGCACAACATGTGAAATGTCACGGATGGCATATAGGATCCAATCCGACTATAACGCTAAGGTAATTCAAAGGAAGAGAGCATAGGTAACCTCGCAGCATAGGTAATAATAGCTCGCAAAACAATATATACAGAGCCATAGTTTTCGATCTACCTCGCTTGCAGCGAAAGCTGACTCTTCGTCTTCCTCTGATCTACCTCGCCGCGCGCAATTTATTGCGAGCTTAGAACTATATTGTGACTTTTCTGAGTCAATGTGATAAGTGACTCATAGTCGTATTTCAAATACATATTGAGTAGGTTGTGAAGGTATTTAATTGGCGGGGCTGTTTTCATTGGCAGGCGTGCGGTTCTTGAGGATTCTTCTCTCTTCCCACTTCTTCTTGAACAAGTCCGACGCCAGTGTGTTCACGGTTGCCGCCACTCGCATCCATGAGCTCGTCTCCATCGCGATTTCCCACCGACACGTCGATCCTGGCCATGCCCGCAGTGATCGGATCGAGTCCGTCGTCCGGTTGCGTCGGCTCAGTCCCCGTCTGTGTGGGTGCTGAACAATGCAGCAGCAGAGTCAAAGAATGAGCATCAAGACGTAGTGTACATTAATTTGGTCGGTGTAATAAATTTAATTTAATTTTAACTCTTGGTCTCGCCTTACCGCCTGCACGCCGCAGAGTGCGCGCGACAGAAGACGGCCCCGCCCATTTGTTGTTCAGTCAGAAAAAAACGAAGATTGCAGGCAGCCGCGTCTGCTCACGAGGGTGCATATGACATCAAACACAAGAAATCATCGTGTGAAAATGCTCTTTATCACCGTGCATGGCTTTGCTCTGTCTAACGGCGGGTGCCGTCCTCGAAGAAGATTCCTCCGTCGAGGGCGCAGTACTTGGGGCAGGTTCCCTGCTCGCCCGCGCCTCCCGCGTTTCCGGGCGCTCCGGCCGTTCCGGGGTTTCCGTCGGGTCCGGGTCCTCCGGCGGGTCCGGGAGGTCCTGGCGGTCCGGCGGGTCCAGGCGAGCCGCTTCCAGCGCCGCCGTCGGGTCCAGGGGGCCCAGCGGGTCCAGGAGGTCCGGGCGGTCCGGCCGGCGCCGGCTCAACATATCCACCAGACTCGGCATCGGGTCCAGGTCCTCCGGGCTGTCCGTCAGATCCAGGGTTTCCAGCGGGTCCGGCCGGTCCAGGAGGTCCGGGAGGTCCAGCAGGAGAGTCGGCTCCAGGAGCACCATCAGGTCCAGGTCCTCCAGCGGGTCCAGGCTGGCCAGCAGGCCCCGCAGGTCCAGGCGGTCCGGGCTTGCAAGGAGGACACGGCGGGGGAGTGCTGGGCTCACACGGTCCAGCCTTGGGCTTGCCGGGCATACCGGGCATTCCAGCGCTGCCGGGCTTTCCGGGCTTTCCAGGCTTGCCGGGGTTTCCAGCAGGGCCAGGCGGTCCGGGGTTGCACCCGCCACCTCCCGAGACGGCAGCAGACGCGTATCCTTCTCCTCCTCCTCCTCCTCCTCCTGCTCCGGCGTATGCCTGACGACGCGTGCGGTTGCCGCTCACCGCCTCAACTTCCTCGATCGCCGTGATGATGCGCGCGGCGGACGACTGAAATGTATTTGCTTTCTCTCTCTTCCCCCTCTCCCTCTCTCTCTTTCTCCATCAATCTCTCCCTCTCTTCAAAAGCGAGCCCGAGTCTCTCCCTCTCTTCAAAAGCGAGCCCCTTCGAAAGCCTAACAAGGCAATTCGGAATGTTGGCTGTAGTGTTTCGAGGAGACTGCTGGTGTCGCCGCCGCACCCACCCGGCAGTAGTCGAGCTCTCCTCGCAGATGTCGCTGCGCGTTTCCCACGTAGTTGTTGAGCATGGGGAGGGAGACGCAGGCGGAGAGCAGTGCCACGGCAGTGAACGACAGCGACGCCACCGCCACGAAGCGGTACGCCTAGGTGATCATTGATTTATCGATCGATTCGCACACCGATATCCCGCCACAAGGAAGTACGCCTAGGGATGATTGATTTATCGAATGAAGGTTGAGCTTACAAATTTTCCATATAATCACACGGATACACCCCACCGTACCCCGTACGCCACAACAATTTCACAAAGTGTAAGGTCGGAAAAGGATTGCAGAACTACCTGTGTTTTGCAGTCGACGTCCATGGCTGCTGATGTGCCCTCTCCTGCGCCACTCCCCTCTCTTTATACTCCAGCCCCCTCCGGTCACGCACACTTGTGTTGTGACGAGATGCGACGCGATAACAGTCTGTCCTCGCGCAACTTACTAGTTTCGCCACACTCGTTTCGATGCTTATCGTCCAGGATTATGCTATGTATTCATAAGTCATAGTTGGGGAAAAAAGAGGACGCCTGGATACCGTCTTAGCTATGCGCGGAAACCATGACGGCACAGAGTGAAAGGAGTGAAAGAAGAGAAGGCACATGGATACGCACCACACAACATTCGCTTCGCCCGTCTAGCTGTTCACCGACTTGGTTTGAAATTTAGCTGTTCACCGACTTGGTTTGAAATTGGCATCTATTTGTATTTTAAAGTTTCACATCCATAAGATTATAGGCGTATTTTGTTATCACTCGATTTTATAGATGCTTCTCCCTCTCCTCTTCTGGTCGATTGTCTGCGCCAACTGTATCTCGCCCGATGAGAGAATCGTACAAACAACTGACAGGTTTCATGATGTTAAAATACTTCATGGTAATTATTAAGTATCATTTTATGTCTTATTTCTATGTATTTAAGATTCAGTGAATTCATGTACATATAACATAATGCTACAGAGCTACAATATCCAAAATGGAGACTGGCAAAAAGCGAACGAAAACAACAGCTGAATATTTATTTGTGAAATTACCTGGAACCGTTCATTATTTCCTTTTTACAGAGAGAAGAACGGCTTCACTCTGCCCATGTATACAGTGAAATGGACGGAGGGCGAGAACTTATCCAAGACAGAGCTGCTAGAGGTGACTCTGTCTCCCCTCTCTTTCATGTTCTCTTTCTTCTACTCGTATCCACTTCTTCCTTTCACATCACGTCAGCACCAAATTGGCGCCGGAGACATTACAAACTGTTGCAAGGTCGGAAGTGATTTGAAGACTGACCGCACGTTCAGATCTACCACGCATGGGAGAAGGCATCCGTGGCGGATATCAACGCGAGGGGAAAGCTGGCCGATCTTGCCACCTACCGACATGACATGTTCTGCTATCCGGGTGGGTGGAGGGGAGAGAGAGAGAGGGATAGAGGATGAAAGAGAGAAAGGAAAAGAGGGGGTGAAGAGAGGGGGAGGGACAGGAAAACGCTGTCATTCCGGTGAGTAGTTGCTACAGCGCACTGAATGTGAATCTCTATGGTGTCGGAACGGGATAGAGAAAACGGGGCACGAGAAATGAAACAGAGAGCAAAAACTCGTAATGAATCAGAGGAAGGAGAAGAGAAATAAGAAAGAAGACATTTTACAGGCCCTCCACTGTTCGAGTTCCCGTCAGCCGCCGCGACCCTGCCAGTCATACCCACCTGCAACGACTTCGAGAAGGTCTCTCTCTCTCTCTCTCTCTCTCCCTCTCTCCTTCTCTCTCATTATCATGGTTTTCCAGGCATACACTTCGGCGCTCAGCGAAACCGCCGAGATCAGCGACGAGCTGAGCAAGCAGGTAGAAACTTTCATTATCTCTCTCTTTCTCTCTCTCACACACACTCTCTCTCTCCTCTCCTTCTCTCTCATTCTCTCCCTCCCTCTCTCTCCTCCTTCTCCCAATTCCTTCCATCTCTCTGTCTCAACCCCCCTCTTCAGAACGCCTCCCCCTCCCCGGAGGTGCGCCGTCTCCTCTCCGAGCAGGAGACCCGTCTCCACTCCCTCCTCGATCTGTTCCCCAAGGGAAGGAGCAACGCGGCCGGCAACTCAGCGGCCAATGTTGTCAAGCAGAAAATTGAAAGTGGGTGGTTTGTGATGAAAAGTTCCGCCACAGTATCTTGCTATCAGTTACCAGTAGTAAACTGTAGAAAGAGAGAGAGGTTAGAAAGAAAGAAAGAAAGAAAGAAAGAGAGAGAGAGAGAGAGTTGCCCACGCTTGCAGATGCGATGAACAAGGTGTCGCTACGGCACTCGTTCGACTTGCAGACAATGCTGCCGGATAGGCTCTCCACCGCCCTGCCTGATTCCGAGAGAACTGCTGGTGAGATAGTAACCAGTGGTCCTGTTGACACTCACAATTTCAAGCCCTATCACTATCTGATCAATCTATTCATGATTCTGATATTCATGATGAGAAGATTGTTGTATAGGGGCTATAGAGTAGTGATTTCATTCTGTTTCAGTGACGGCGGGTGAGAGGATCGGCGAACTGAAGGAGAAGCTGAATCTGAAGGGAGTTTCCGGTGAGTTTCTGGTGATACGTCACTCTTGCAGTCACTCTTGGAGGTAGACAGTGATTTCCTCAAAACTGTCTTTTAATTTTTTTTAAATATAAAAGACAAGACTCTTTTGTAGCAAAAAAATATGTAGCAAAAGCAAAAATGGCAGTCCTGGACCACAATTTTTTGTTGATTTTTGACCGCAACCGTGGTATTCACTGTAATTTTTTTTCTGTTTACGGCCGAAGCCGCTCCTTATTTAAGTGACCGCAGGTGAAAGGATCGACGATCTGAAGGAGAAGCTTACGCCGGGACGATTCTCAACTGCGGATGCCGAGGGAATTGCGGGTAAGACAATAGTAACCATTAACAGTAACCAGTAACTGCATTCGAAATGCGGTTTGAAAATACGTTCAAACATTGTGTGTTCAAAGGCGTTTTTAAAACTTCGACACATCGTGACTCTGGATAGAGCAAGTGTTTTCTATTAGCTGAATCTTCACTCCCGTGTTTCAGTGACGG
This sequence comes from Rhabditoides inermis, assembly GCA_963966185.1. Lineage (NCBI taxonomy): Eukaryota > Metazoa > Nematoda > Chromadorea > Rhabditida > Rhabditidae > Rhabditoides > Rhabditoides inermis. Next base: position 1,127,808 of record CAWZYM010000087.1, on the reverse strand, counting down.
CAGGACAGCACATTGACGAACTCAAGGAGAAGTGGACGGGACTGAAGAACCAGACGGTGGGAGGGGTGTTCGACAAGGTTAGAGGTATCTCTCTCTCTCTCTCTCTCTCTCTCTCTTCCCAACCTCCCTCTTTCAGGTGAAGGCGAACCTCTCCAATACTGCCATCACACAACAGATGGAGACTCTTCTCTCCAACAACAAACAAGCGAGGGATCTCACCATCGGACAGATCGTTAGTGCAAAGGTGGGAAAGTGCATCAAAACACAAACTACAAAGGAGTAATCAATCAATAATCAATAAATATCCAGGTGCCGAACATCACACCGGAGAAGAAGGCAGAGGTGGCGGCGCAGCTAAAGAAGGTGTGGGCTCTTCTGAAAAAAAATAATCCTGATCCTAAGAAAAAGTAACCTCGAAATATCTAGGACGAAAGCACGCTTTCAAGTAGGATAACATTTAAAACCGAGAGAAAAGTCGATAAGCTGCAGACTGTCATAATGTTTTGCATAACTGTCTGCGAGTTGGGAAATTTTAAACGACCCTCAAGTCGATATCTTCGAAAAATGTTTTCTTGTAAACTCTCGAAAAATTAAGGAATTGAGAAACAAGAGAAAAAACTTTTCAGGTTCTCGACGACCCGGCGTGGGTGACGCGCATGCAGAGCGAAATGAACAAGTACGGACCCGAGAAGGTACGAACAGCACACACGCCGATCAGCTGATCACTCACTTGCTCGATCAGCTGATCACTCACTTGCTCGATCAGCTGATTATTCACTCTGATCAGCTGCTTACTCAATTATTCGATCAGCTGATTGATCGAACTGAACCACATTTCAGTTCAACAACCTGTTCGGGGAGGTCGTTGAGCGGGTGGCTGGTGTGAAGGAGACTGACTGGTCGCAGGTAGATAAAAAAAGGAGAAGTGGGCGGGGCTTGAGTAGGCGGTGTTTCAGATCGGCCAGCCGCTGGGCGGGGTCGCCGGGGATCTGACAATGGCCCAGGTCGTCCAGAACATCAACAAGATAGCCGACGCACTCGACTGGAAGCCGAAGAAATGATCGAGTTTATTGATTGAAGTGACATTGATCGATTTTTATTGATTGAAATGATATTATACGCATCATCATCTTCGATTTTATTCATTTAAGTACTCACTACTAGTAGGTTGATACGTTTGATGGATAAATGGTAGATTAAATATACCATACACATTTCGTCATTTGCCACTGGCATGTCATGGGTACATCGATGAGTAAAAACAAGGAGATATCCAATTGTAACATTCGAGAAGAGCGACCATAAACAGGGTGAAATTTTTCGGAACCTTCCACGACGCTCACTCGAGTACTCGACAGAAATTGATTAAACTGATGAGGGGGGGGGGGGACGGTGCCCTGCGCGGCGCCTACATCGCACATGCGCTGGACGCTGTCGGGGGGGGGGGGGGGGGGGGGGACGGTGCCCTGCGCGGCGCGTACATCGCACCTGCGCTGGACGCGGTCGGGGGGGGGACGGTGCCCTGCGCGGCGCCTACATCGCACATGCGCTGGACGCTGTCGGGGAGAGGGGGGGGGGGACGGTGCCCTGCGCGGCGCCTACATCGCACCTGCGCTGGACGCGGTCGGGGGGGGGGGGACGGTGCCCTGCGCGGCGCCTACATCGCACCTGCGCTGGACGCTGTCGGGGAGAGGGGGGGGACGGTGCCCTGCGCGGCGCCTACATCGCACCTGCGCTGGACGCGGTCGGGGAGGGGGGGGGACGGTGCCCTGCGCGGCGCCTACATCGCACCTGCGCTTTACGCGGTCGGGGAGGGGGGGGACGGTGCCCTGCGCGGCGCCTACATCGCACCTGCGCTGGACGCGGTCGGGGAGGGGGGGGGGGACGGTGCCCTGCGCGGCGCCTACATCGCACCTGCGTTGGACGCGGTCGGGGAGGGGGGGGGGGGGACGGTGCCCTGCGCGGCGCCTACATCGCACCTGCGTTGGACGCGGTCGGGGAGGGGGGGGGACGGTGCCCTGCGCGGCGCCTACATCGCACCTGCGCTGGACGCGGTCGGGGAGGGGGGGGGACGGTGCCCTGCGCGGCGCCTACATCGCACCTGCGCTGGACGCGGTCGGGGAGGGGGGGGGGGACGGTGCCCTGCGCGGCGCCTACATCGCACCTGCGCTGGACGGGGTCGGTGAGAGGGGGGGGGGGACGGTGCCCTGCGCGGCGCCTACATCGCACCTGTGCTGGACGCGGTCGGGGAGGCGAGGACGGTGCCCTGCGCGGCGCCTACATCGCACCTGCGCTGGACGCGGTCGGGGAGGGGGGGACGGTGCCCTGCGCGGCGCCTACATCGCACCTGCGCTGGACGCGGTCGGGGAGGGGGGGGGGACGGTGCCCTGCGCGGCGCCTACATCGCACCTGCGCTGGACGCGGTCGGGGAGGGGGGGGGGACGGTGCCCTGCGCGGCGCCTACATCGCACCTGCGCTGGACGGGGTCGGTGAGAGGGGGGGGGACGGTGCCCTGCGCGGCGCCTACATCGCACCTGTGCTGGACGCGGTCGGGGAGGCGAGGACGGTGCCCTGCGCGGCGCCTACATCGCACCTGCGCTGGACGCGGTCGGGGAGGGGGGGACGGTGCCCTGCGCGGCGCCTACATCGCACCTGCGCTGGACGCGGTCGGGGAGGGGGGGGGGGACGGTGCCCTGCGCGGCGCCTACATCGCACCTGCGCTGGACGCGGTCGGGGAGGGGGGGGGGGACGGTGCCCTGCGCGGCGCCTACATCGCACCTGCGCTGGACGGGGTCGGTGAGAGGGGGGGGGACGGTGCCCTGCGCGGCGCCTACATCGCACCTGTGCTGGACGCGGTCGGGGAGGCGAGGACGGTGCCCTGCGCGGCGCCTACATCGCACCTGCGCTGGACGCGGTCGGGGAGGGGGGGACGGTGCCCTGCGCGGCGCCTACATCGCACCTGCGCTGGACGCGGTCGGGGAGGCGAGGACGGTGCCCTGCGCGGCGCCTACATCGCACCTGCGCTGGACGCGGTCGTTGAGGGGGGGGGGGGACGGTGCCCTGCGCGGCGCCTACATCGCACCTGCGCTGGACGCGGTCGTTGAGGGGGGGGGGGGACGGTGCCCTGCGCGGCGCCTACATCGCACCTGCGCTGGACGGGGTCGGTGAGAGGGGGGGGGGGACGGTGCCCTGCGCGGCGCCTACATCGCACCTGCGCTGGACGCGGTCGTTGAGGGGGGGGGGGACGGTGCCCTGCGCGGCGCCTACATCGCACCTGCGCTGGACGCGGTCGGGGAGGGGGGGACGGTGCCCTGCGCGGCGCCTACATCGCACCTGCGCTGGACGCGGTCGGGGAGGGGGGGGGGGGGGGACGGTGCCCTGCGCGGCGCCTACATCGCACCTGCGCTGGACGCGGTCGGGGAGGGGGGGGGACGGTGCCCTGCGCGGCGCCTACATCGCACCTGCGCTGGACGCGGTCGGGGAGGGGGGGGGGCGGTGCCCTGCGCGGCGCCTACATCGCACCTGCGCTGGACGCGGTCGGGGAGGGGGGGGGGGGACGGTGCCCTGCGCGGCGCCTACATCGCACCTGCGCTGGACGCGGTCGTTGAGGGGGGGGGGACGGTGCCCTGCGCGGCGCCTACATCGCACCTGCGCTGGACGCGGTCGGGGAGGGGGGGGGGACGGTGCCCTGCGCGGCGCCTACATCGCACCTGCGCTGGACGCGGTCGGGGAGGGGGGGGGGATGGTGCCCTGCGCGGCGCCTACATCGCACCTGCGCTGGACGCGGTCGGGGAGGGGGGGGGACGGTGCCCTGCGCGGCGCCTACATCGCACCTGCGCTGGACGCGGTCGGGGAGGGGGGGGACGGTGCCCTGCGCGGCGCCTACATCGCACCTGCGCTGGACGCGGTCGGGGAGGGGAGGGACGGTGCCCTGCGCGGCGCCTACATCGCACCTGCGCTGGACGCGGTCGGGGAGGGGAGGGACGGTGCCCTGCGCGGCGCCTACATCGCACCTGCGCTGGACGCAGTCGGGGAGGGGAGGGACGGTGCCCTGCGCGGCGCCTACATCGCACCTGCGCTGGACGCGGTCGGGGAGGGGGGGGGGAGACGGTGCCCTGCGCAGAGCGCTGGACACCAACTGTCTCCCACACGCATCCCTCGCCTTAAGAACGTTCATTTCGACGGATTGTCTGGAATACCCTACTTTGCATATATGCGTATCATCGACTCATTTCGTCTTCCATGAACCGGGAGAGCGGTGGTTGCAACAAGGAAAAACACCCTTGTCTGTATTCATCATTATATATAATGGTTGACATGACAATGTTGCTGAAATCTGCTATAATCAAAAAGTGTCGTAGAGTCGTAGTAGTGACATGATTTTTACTGTCGCACTTGATGGTGGAATCCGAAGACAGTGGAGTCGCCGTCGTGCGAGATGGAGTGGGTGGCGGACTAAAAGATAACATTTCTTGGGATAAACAGTTTTCCAATCAGTGGTCAGCGTCTTTCGAATGTTCGTATCGCCTCCAGAACACTTTCGAATGGCTTTCGGTATACTTCCGAAGTATCCTCGAACACTTTGAACTTAGAAATGCCTAGCGCCTAGCTATCCCTTCGAAACTCCGGAATCTAGAAGAATTCGACAAGTTAAATCACTCACATTTTCGAAAAGTCCCTTCGTGTAACCGACAAAGTGCACCGTTGGTCCGCCATTGATCAGAATCTGAACTGACGTCATTGCCTTGTATATGAATGGTCAATGGTCATACCTCAAACCCTCTTTTCCCGAGTGATACATCAAAGTGGTACACTCCTCCTTTCTCCACTGTAGTGTCGATGTGTGTAGTGGTGTTGGGAGAGTGACCCTAGAAGTTTCAAGTGAAAGAAAGATGTACTATCCCTACATATTCCGTGTAGTCGAAGTTTGGCATCACGTAAAGCGAGCGATTCGCCCCGATTAGAGCCATCTGAAAGCCTCTTTTTAAAAGTAACCAAAAAATCAATAAAGCAATAAATCCAACCAGTGAACGCTCTTTGATGCCAATTTCCAGAACATTACTGGTAATGTTATCGCCTGTTGATTGGAGAGAAAGTGAGAATGCGGTGTTCAATTGAATGGTGAAGTTTAATCGATCACCTGAATGCGCATTGTTGATTTGCTACGACTCGTATACGAGAGCGTTCTCACCAATGTTCAAGCGGTTTTCCAGTAGAATCACATCGGTCACGTTTTGCTGTTCGAGTGTTTGGTTGAGTTCCGCAGCGGGCAGAGCGCGAATCGAAAAGTCCATCATATAGCGGACTTGTTCCCAGTTGACGAATCTAAAAAAGTATATAGAGAGCGAGAGAGAGAGAGAGTGAGAGAGAGAGAGAGAGAGAGAGAGAGAGACCTATAATCAGTGTGCGGATTCACATCCTTATCGTGAGCAGTCGTGAAACGCTCCCCATTGGGGCGCACAATCTGAAATTTCAAATTATATGGCGAATAGGAAACCACACCACCATCACCACACCATCACACCACTACACCACTCACACAACCGACACCACCACTCCCTCCTGTGCACCACTACACCACCCACTCCACATATAGGAAATCACACCACCACACCATCACACCATCACACAGACACATAATCAGTCGTGGTGAATAGTGTGGTTGCGCTAAGTTGTGGTGGTGTGATGGTGTGATGGTGTGGTGGTGTCGTGGTGTGATGGTGTGAACTAAATATTGCCTTGTTATATGCATTGTTATATATGTTATGATAGCGTTTCACAAATCACAGTTTGTGACCTGCCTACCATGCCAATGTACTTGTGCTGTCATATATGTTCGATCTCACCAGCAGATCGTTGAGCCTATTCGTGATTGTGAGTTCGGTGATTTCCAATTTGAGATGAGTGTAGTGGATGTCGTACATGGTCACGAACGGTTGGCTTCCAGCTTTCACGTGCACCTGAGACGAGGATGGTTTATTATTTCTCCTTCTGCCTCTCTCCCCCCCCCGCCCCCCCTCTCTCTCTCTCTCTCTCTCTCTCTCTCTCTCTCTCTCCGTCTCTCTCTTCTATTACATCACACAGAAAAAAAAGTCAAAGAAGAGAGAGAAGAGATAGAGGGAGAGAGAGAAAGGTCTGCCCGTCCACCTTGGACATGTGGTCGTCGCTCTCGATGATGTATAGTGGGGGATAGCCAGTCCACTCCGGCCGCTTCTTCCCCGTCCGGAACGCGAACTTCCACCGGTACGTCCACGTCACCAGCATCATATGCAGCTCGTGGCCTGATTCATATTCCTCCATCTCCTTATATTTCTCTCTCTCCCTCTCTCTGCTCTCTCTCCCTCTCTCTCCCTCTCCCCCCCCCCCCTCTCTCTCTCCCTCTCTCTCCCTTCCCCTCTCCCCTCTCACCGACTGGCAGGGGCCGCCGCATCTCGAAGTCTGTGACTGTGTCCGGCAGTGCCTCGTACACTCTCGCCTGCAGCAGTCGGGTGTTGTTCACGGAGAGGCTTGCGATCTTAATCGAGGCAGATATTGATTGTTTCTGTTATCGATTGAATCAGACTCGATACGGATATCGATCGATTCTGACGCGAAACAAAAGAGAATCAGAAAAAAAGATGGGGTCTCTTCCTAGTCTCGATCATGTCTGAGTGATTCTGCCTTATTCCACCCAGCCCACCTGACTCTCGGCGAACATCTTCGGCACCGCCACCCGCATCTGGTCGTTCACGTACACCTCGTACTCGTTGCCGATCCTGCGTAGATCAGGGTAGATCAGGGTAGATCAGGGTAGATCAGGGTAGACCGGGGTAGATCAGGATTTTGTACTAATGAAAAACAAGAAGCAATAAGATGAGCGGTAGTTCACAAGATAGAACAGAGATATCCATATCTGGGGAGAAGGTAGAAAGCGAGGTAAATCAGAGTGAGAAAGAACCTACCGTATCACCATTCGCACTTCCTGTTCCGGATCAGCCGGCTTTGCTTGCTTACTCCACAAGAATTCGTTCGAATATTGATCGTTCCTGTTTTTGATTACGGTACCCTAAAAATAGAGTTAACCGTAATTACCGTATTATTTTATTACGTAGATACTGTAATAAACAAATCCTCACATTTATCAAGTATCCCACTTGCAAGGCACCGTTCGAGAAACAATTCATGATAAAGATCTCATCGTTGTTTTTCGATTTGAGAGTCACGATGTAACTGTAAAAAGTCGTCAGACTAGTGACTTTTCTAGTGGTGGGTGAAATTGGACTCAAGACAGAGAATGAAAAAGGAACGGAAAGGGAACGAAACAGTTTCAGAAAAGACAAATGCTTAAAAAAATCTGACCATTTATTCTTGCTGATGCCTGGCGTTCTCTTGACACGAATAGAGATACTCGATCCTGCTTCCAACGATTTCGAAAATTCGTGTTGCACAAAGTTTTCGCATTCGGAATCGGTAGCGTTGCACGAATTAGCGAATGGAATGGTTTTGATCGCATTTGAATCGTTCTAGATATCAAATATCATTATTATCACATATATACAAAGATACAACCTCGGTGTGCTTGTATGATTCGATAGGCAGAACAGCGAATGCGCGCTGAAACAGTCAATGTGAATGAACTCATACTCATATACATACCACCGAAAGTATGGAAATAGTGACGAGGATGTCCAGCCGCATCGTTGAAGGAACAATGGAGTGTTCGGTCTTTTCCCAATGACGTCGATCACATATTTGACGCCCGTCACTGATAGAATACGAAATCCTGAGTCATCCAGAATACTTGGAGCTCATTATGATGAAACATCAATACGCGTGTTACATGTTAGAGTGAACATTGATCACTAGATGATTGAGAGACAGTAGAGGAGTAATGTATAAAATATTCGGTGTTTCTTCTCACTGGCTTCTTTATGATTATGGATGTTCATCAAAATCAGATGTCAACGAGAAGAGATGACATAATATATCATTAATTATCGTTGTCGAGCATTGTGTTTGTTTGTGGGTTATCTCACAATATATTTATCCAAGTTTGAACAATGCAATATACCTGTAATTTGTTAAATTAAAGCACTAGTGTTGTGTGGTGCATAGTGCTACTTTGTACTGCACTTTGTAAGTGACAGTGCCGCGCGATTTTCGTCGATCGATCGAATTTTTCTGTTTTTCCTCGCATTTCCAGGTGTTTTGTACGTTGTTTTGTTCATATTAATACTATACACTGGATTTTTAACATTTAATGCACATTAGTTGTCATTGTAATCGTGTTCAAGGTGTTCAACATGCCGCCGAAGAAGACTCGCGAACCAGCGACCAAGAGGGCGCGACTCGCCTCGGGCAAGGAGAAGTCAAAGGAGAAGGAGAATGGCAACGATAGTGATCCGGAGTATCACTTGAACGGTTCGTCGTGTTTCTTTTCAGTTTCGAAACCCGCGTCTCGTTTACTACCCATTTTCATGTTCTAGAATCTTCATTCCTAGTACATATTATTTGTTGCAGAAACGTGGACGGTGAAGGAGCTGAAACGACACAAGCTGGTGAGCGTTGTATTCTTGCTAATGCTACGAAATCGAAGCCTGTCCTGTCTGTTTCTTTTACGTTCACCGAAACGCTTATCGTACAATGTAGTTGGAGTGGAATCAATAACATTATAAGGCACTTTGGGCCTGATCACGCCTTTTTGCAGCTGCGCAACCACGCGATGGAGTACGAGATCGTGTGGGACGGGTGGGACGGCGGCAACACGCTCCAGCTGGAGGTGCGTATAAAACCTTGCAGATTCCAATTATCCAACCGTCGACCTAGCCAATAAGACGGTTCTGATTGTTGGAAGCAGGAGAAATCTGTGATTGCGAAATCACTCTCACTGGCCGCTGCGATGGCTCCCCGCATAGAGCGTGCTACAGTAACCGATAATAGTATGATTGCAGCGTTCCCTTCTCGACGTGCGCCCGCTCTACGCGTACTGGTCTCGCCACCTGGACGCCAACGACCGGGAGCTGCGTGAGTGTTGTGATTGGGTTGTTTGTTCTGTCATCAACTCAACACATCAACAAACATGCAAGTGTTCATACGTTGAATATGAGATTAGCGAAGAATAATTGAGCTGCTACCGTGAAACGTATTTTGGATTTGTCTCGCGAACATAAACTGTTTTAAATTACTGAAACTGAAATTGTCGTTGTTGGATTAAACTCGCCGTTGCTTGAAACGAATCGTTGCATATTGCCTGAAACGTCTCGTCTGTATTATTTATTTATTTTTATTTATTTATTTATTTATTTACGTCTCGTCTGCAGGCGGCCTCGCCCGCGGCGCTCTCGTCTGGCTGTCTCTGGGCAAGCACAACTGCGTCTTCGTCCTCTCCGACAACGAGACCACCAAGCTCACCGTCGCGCCCGTCAGTCTGGTTCCGCATTCTTTGTTATTATTACTTCTGTAATATGATCTCGATGTTTTGTTTGAATCCTCTATGATCTTGTGCAGCTCACAAGTTCACTCACGAGTAATCCAACCAGTAGTCAGTTCTAGTACAACGACTTGTTCCTGCCCTGACAGTCGGGTGTTGTTCAAGGTGCGGTCAGTCTCTTCGAAAGCCATTCGGGAGTGTTTCGAAGGCTCAGCAAGGCATTCCGAAGTGTTCGGGAGTATTCGGGAGTGTTTCGAAGGCAATTCGGGAGTGTTCTGAGGGCGATTCGAGAGGCAATTCCGAAGTGTTTCGGGGTCTATTCGGGACTGTTTCGAAGAGACTGACCGGTACTTGATGGAGACCCCCCTACTCCTCCACTGTTGCAGGCTCTGCGCCGCTGCTGCCAGCCGTGGCAGCCGCGCCGCCGCCTGCGACTGCCGCCCGCGGAGAGGAGGGAGAGTCAGCGGCACCAGCTCGCAGAGTATGTGGAAACGGAACCGAGATCATATTCCATTGTTCCATGTTCCATTCATAGATAGTCATGCGAGACGAGTTTAGTGTATGTCATGCAACTTGTGTTTTGTGTTGAGTAGTGATCAGTATCTTCGAAACTGTCGCCATAAACACAGTGTAAGCTGCAAGCAATGTGATGTGTGGCAAAATTAGTACGGTTACGAAACGGATGAAATGACGATTTCGCATTGCAGGCTGACGGGTGAGGTGCGCATGCGGATTCTCGCCGAGTCGGAGGAGTATCCCATCATTGTGGTGAGGGGAGGGAGAGAGAGAAAGAGGAGAGACGGACTCCTTTGAGAGGAAGAGAGAGAGAGAGAGGGAGACAGGAGACAGAAGAGAGAGAGAGAGAGGGAGGGAGGGAGAGAGAGAGACAGACAGACAGACAAACCCTCCCTCTCAGTTCGCGGTGGACGCTATGAACCCGTCGCCGGACGACGAGCTGCCGCCGCCAGCCGCCGCTTGGCTCTTCCGAGTGGTCCTCACCAAGGTATGTATTGATTTATTGATTTTTGAGTTATTGTTTGTGGTTATACATTTGAATTATAAGTGTTGGTAAGTGTTGAAATTGCGACAATATCACGATTCATGAATGTGCAGGTGCGGAAATTTCTAGTAGGCAGGATGTACGAGCGGCAGTTGAACGCAAAATTTCTCTCACTTTTATATTATTCGAGTTTGTCTTTGAGGACGTGGCTCGCAAGTGCACGCCTCCTGTGGAGCTGTCGGACAGCGACGACGACGACGACGATGTGAGTGGATTGACAGAGTTTCGAAAAAACAGTTTTCAATGTTCAAGCTGGGAGAGGGAGGAGAGAGAAATGGGGACAGATGGATAGTGTGGGTGATTGTGGTAGATGATCTCGTCATTGTGTGTATATCGCAAAGAGATCAATCAATCAATCATTCATCCAGTGCATACGGCACACCAAAAGGGCTAAGCGCTGGGAGCGCGATGCGAGAGAGGAAGAAATAATAATCACCGAATAGATGAACATTGTTATGCAGCTTTTCGTTTCAGGATCCGGAAGGCGACGCGGCGCGCATGCGGCGGCTGGCAGACCTCAACGAGCCGGTATTGAATTGATTATTGATTTACTGCCGATATCAAGAGTACAACAACGGAAGTGAAACACAAAGGGTTTAGTCTCTCGGTGGTTCCTGCTTGTCGAGCCGGTATAGGGGGGTATTGAAATGGGTTGCCTGTCACACGATAGTACGATTCCGAAGTGTTCCGCGGACAGTGTTTCGGAAGGCTTTGCAGTTTTGCGAGGATACTTAGCCCTTGTGGTGTACCGTATGCACTTGTTGTATAGTCAGGATATAGCGATTCTGGATGAAAGATTGATTGATTGATTGATTGACTCGGCGCAACTTTAGAAGGAGCTGGTGACGCCGTATGCTGTGTATCCGACGAGCGGCGGACGGGACAGCGACGCCGTCAACACGCACATGTACAAGGAGAAGATCAGGTGGGGGGGGGCGAGTACCGAGAGTACCACTCTCACACTCTCTGTCTGGATGTCTGTCTATCTCTCTCTCTCTCTCTCTCTCTCTCTCTCTCTCTCTCTCTCTCTCTCTCTGTGTGTGTGTGTGTGTGTGTCTGTCTGTCTGTCTGTCTGTCTGTCTGGATGTCTGTCTCTCTTTTTCTCGTTCCCAAGCTACCAGGCTACATCGTATTTCTTAAACGTGCCGTTCGGAGTTCTGTGAGCGTTTCGATGACAGTTGTGAAGGGATATTCGAACAGTCTACTTGCCCTTTCGAAAACATTACCCACCTACATATTACGGTAGCATGTACATTCTTGTGTCTGCCTTTTTCGTTATTGCTCCCATGTATGCCTCTGCTGATAAGATGATCATGCCATGACAGTAGCTCATCTCGTTTCATCCCCCCACTCCCCCCACACACACACTATCGTATTATCACTGTAACGTCCTTCTACAACTCGCACATTTTAATCACCCTTATATGGCGATAAATTGGATTGAAATTGAAATGAATCAGGGGCACGGACCGTCTCACCCTCCGCTGCATCCGCTACGAGACGTTCTGGCGGCTGGAGGCGACGGCGCAGATCGATAGGGGCACGAAGATCCTCAACATGGCCGGCGAGGTGGGGGGGGGGGGAGGGGGTGTATTGATTTATCGATTGATTGGAATCGCTGAGTATGTGCAGCTAACTGTTGAAATGCTTCTGAAACACGGTCGTGCCTTTCGTCGACGGTTTGCTGTATCTTCTGGAAACGGAAACGATCTTTAGTTGTAATGAGTAATCTTTCACTTGTGTATTGCCTTCTCCCAGCGCTTAGCCCTTGTGGTGTACCGTATGCACTTGTTGTATAGTCAGGATATAGCGATTCTGGATAAATGATTGATTGATTGATTGATTGTGTATTGCCAGCTGGTGCCGCTGTCCGCGGCGGAGGCGTGCGTGCGGTCGCAGGGCGAGACGGTGGCGTTCTTCTGGATGCTGCCCCTCAACGAGTACTACGCACTGGACAGGAGGAGCCGCTTCGATCCCAGCGTCTATGTCGAGCACTCGGTGAGGGGATTGATACCTGGTAGAGTGACGAGAAGGAACCGAACAGTATGGGAGAATGATATGCTGATGTTGGAGAGAGAGAGAGAGAGAGAGAGAGAGAGAGAGAGAGAGAATGAGAGGGAGGTAAGAGGTTGAGGTATGTAGTCGGTCAGTCTGTTCTATGCACCATACGAAACACGACTAGACATTTTTCGACGGCGTTTTGAGGGAGCACTTTCGAATAGCGGTGCGACGGAATGCCAATGAACTAACATGTGTGGAGTAGAATGGGATACTGTAATGAGGTGGGACTGAATTGTTGAATAAGAGGGGATGAGGAAGAGGAGAGAGAGAGAGGGAGG
>CAWZYM010000087.1:967500-1110000 GCA_963966185.1 Rhabditoides inermis | reverse complement strand
ATATTGCGGTAGATCGCCATCTCTCTGCGCTCTCTCGCCCGGCGACTGTTGACCAACGCTCTCTCGCGCCGACTCTCTCACTCTGCGCGTGCTGAAGGTCGCTCTCTCACCACGGCTCCCGCCTCTCGAAGTGAGAGATGGTATATATCCCAATCAGTGCGAGACTCGCCTAGGGTCATTCACTACACGCACACACTCACTGTACGGAATTTTCTCACGCGCATTTTCTTCACCACTTTGTCCGCTGTCTCTTTCTCTTTCATCTTACTGTATCTAATCGCTGCTCCTTCTACCTCGTACCATGACGTCACATACGCGATACGCTGCGTCTAGCCGTATCAGATATGTTGCATTCCAATTACCTGCCCCGATCCTCACCTGTCCGGCTAATTACGCCGCCGGCTAATACCTTATTTGTCGCGGCTTATAAGGACGATGATGAGCTTCTAATGTCGCGATTGCAGCCGGCTGCCCCGTACCGTAAGCCACCGCTGCCGTGGCAACCGAGCCTCTCACTCTCAATCTCACTCTCCCTCTCACTCCCTCCCACAACTCACTCCATACAAATGCAGCGAGCCAGCGACACCGACACTCCCGTGGTGAGTATTGTTTTATTGTTTTATTGGTTGTTTTATTGATTGATTTGTGTGATTCGTTGGGCAACTGCAGTTGAGGAACACGATTCACACTCTGATAGAAGTTGGAAACTATTTACAGTTTGTTCGCTAGCGTATGTAAGGTGAAAAGTACGGGTAGAAGATTCGTGCCACACAACTTTTATCGAATCTTTTGTGAACAGTATCTGTCCCCAATCCGAAGTGTTCCAAAGGGTTGTCCATACATCCCGAAGACTGACGACGAACCGTGTCTCTCTACCGTACTCACACATTCGTTGCAGGACCCGCAGACCGCGGTGTTCGACGAACTCGCGCGGATCGACTTCCAGCTGGCCTCGGTCTACGAGAAGTTCGAGATCCTCCTCCAGCAGTACCAGCTCGTTCTCAAGTGAGTGAAGTATCGATTGATTATTGATTGTTTGGTTGTTTAATCAGCTGGTTCTCGAGTCAGATCTTTATTTATCAGTTTTGCCGCTAGTTCTAGTTATCTATTTGAAGTTGGTCACTTTATGGTGTACGTAATGGTGTGGTCAGTCCCCTCAAACGAGCTCTTCGAAACGTCTTCGATTCTCGCTATTCGGTTGTTTCGAATAGACTGACCTGCTAGTGATTCGACTATCGACCCTCTCGGAATGTGTTGCTGTAGTCACTGGCTGATCCTATTAGGAAACTGGATTGTTACTGGGCGAGAGAGAGAGAGAGAGAGAGAGAGAGAGAGAGAGAGAGACGGCCATTTGGGGAAAGTCGTTTAGATGATCACAGCAGATAGCAGCTACCGTAGGTTTCCACACCGGAAGTTATCCATTCAACAATGTAGCGAGTCTACTATTTCATTAAACCTAAAAAAGAAGGGAACGTTGGTGTTTGTTGTTTATCAAGTCGATTCACGATTCCGTCATGCAATGAGGACTATGAGGAGAGGACTAGCTCAAAAACGTATCGTCTGGAAACGTATCGTAACGTATCTCCACTTGCAGCGCGCTGCAGCGTCGCGACTCGCCAGCGTCGGACGAGGAGTCGCCGCGGGACCTGTCCCACCTGTCCAATCTCCCTCTCCCTTCTCCTCCCAGAGACACTCCCCCCTCCCCTCCCGCCACCGTTCCTGGAGACAAGCGCGCCACCCGATCATCCACCCGGCCGCATCCCTACAGGCAAGCAAAGTGACATCGCGCACTCGTAATCTTGTCCATATTAGTGCTGTGATGTTTGTTCGACTATTGTCGTCATTAGAGTGATCCAGAGACTTGCGAACTGTGATTAGTATTGACACCTTCAACTTATTGTAGTCTCTGTATCTGATGTGATTTGTCTCTTAGTGTTAGGTCTAATTGAAACGCTTTGGTGATGCGGAAGAGTTTGAGGTGATCCAGTCTGTCTCAAAGAGGCTGTTCACCACAGTGGGTGAGACCCGCCGCCCCATTTGATGAGCCAACCACTTGGCGCGCGGGGCTCATCTATTCCCTATCCTATATATTTTACAAAACCGTGATTCTGTGATGATTGTGTGTTTTCCTCGTCTGTATCTGTTGATTATGCTCCCAAGACCCACATATCCCATTTTTTTCTTCTGCGCGCTGCGAAATTGCGCGTTTTTGTGTGTGTGACAATGATCTGGTTTCGTTGGTTTCGTTCGGAGAAAGAGAGTGATAGGCTCAATTGTAGCATTCCTCGATTCAACTACGTGTGATATTGATCGATATTGATTTATTGAATTTCGTGATAAAACTATTTATATATGAACAACAATATATCGGCTCTAGTCAATAACAAACATGTTACAAATGTGAGACACCGGCATTTCACAGGGGAGTTTTGATCAATATGTTTTAGTGGGCACACTGGGGTTACTGTATATATGGATATGGCTACGGTATGTGGACTATGGGAACTATAAATAGCGAAGATCACAGGAACAACTAAGACATTGAGTTTGAGACAGAGACTTGTTACTTGAAACAGAAGATCGTGCGAAAGAAAAGGAACGGTAAACGACCTAATAGCGGGACCACCCACGAAGGCGTGACTTCATCTACAGATAGTGACGTCATCTACTGGACGGTGTCGGCGCGCTTGAGCGTGGGTCGGTTCTTCACATTTCTTAACGCCTCGATGACCACGGCCCAATCGTACATGGTGGTTGTGGTGGTGGTGACGTCATAGACTTCCGGCAGTCTAAAATCGGAGTGACGTTAGCAGAAGCTCGTTCACATCTTCATGGACGGCATCACTTGTCTAGAGATCCAACTACTCACTAGATCTTCAATTTGAACCGGTCGCAAAGCAAATGTTTTGGAACACAGTGGTGGCACGAAATAGGTCGTTCTTTCTGGACGTCAGATCCCGACGACAAAGGGCGCAGAAGGATCGCACTCACCGGTACACCTTCCGCACGCGCTTCAGCCGCTTGGTCTTGTCATTGTAGCGGCTGATGTCTCGGGAGGCGATGATTACGATCGAGTTGTTGTTGCGAAGCACCTGAACGGACTCTCTCTCTCACTCTCTCTCTCTCTCTCTCTCTCTCTCTCTCTCTCACTCTCTCTCCCACTCCCTCTCTCTCTTGCTCTCTCTCTCACACTCTCTCTCCTCCCTCCCTCCCCCCTCTCTCTTTCTCTCTCTACCTCTATCTCCAGCCGCCAGAAGCATGTGCTCTGCAGTGGTCCCTCCTTGGATAGACCCAGGGACCAGGAGTAGTTGCTCTCCGCGATCCGCTCGAACTTCTTGGTCTGAAAAAAATAAAATTTTCTTGTTTTGTTCCTTCATATAATGATAAATGATACTATATAAGTGTAAATCATGATAGTCGAATGACCATATTCGAAGAAGAGAAACTTGATCAACTTCTTGGTGTATAATAGTGAACACAACACAAGACACCTAAACCTCAGTACATGTTGTATTTTGTGTTTTGTGTTATGCCTGCAATTATGTACTATGGATAATTCATGGTGCGTTCACGCGTTCTATCAGATCAGTACCACCTGTCTGCCTGCCCCTCCGGCGATTTGTCTGCGTCTCTCGCAATCGCCCGCTCTCTCGCCCGTCTCTGACCAGCGTGCGAGCACAACACACCAATCACTGAGAACCAGGAAGCGAGACTGCGCTACTCCAGAGAGAAAAAAACACACTTGATGGAAACCACATTGCCTTTCGCAAAAAAAGTTGCACACGCTGTGAGTGTCTGCTGTCTGTAATCAGCCGATAGTAAGATCGTACTTCGATACTATCGCTCTGGCGCAGTCTATACAAAACATCATATTGCGGTGCTCTATAGTGTAGCGGCGAGCTCTTTGCTACTCCGCAGTCCGCAAGTAGTACTAGCCCAAGCCACGGGTCAGCTTCACCACGTGGGAGTCGTAATATGGCTCCGCAGAAGTAGCCCTGGTCCCCATCGGAATAAAGGAAAGAATAGTACACATCTTTATCCGGCCAGGGCAGCCACACAACTGGCGATGGGGGCGCGCTGGCCAGCCACGCCCCCTCGCTCTCTCATCCTAGATATGATCCTACGCGGGGGATTAGCGGGGGTGAGTATCGCATCCCCCCCTTCCGACAAGAAAGGCGCCCTCGGCTTTCAAACTACATAGAGTAAAAATACAAAATACACACAAAATAGTACAAAAACGAACTCAAAAACGAACAAAAACTAACTCAGCATTACAAATCATACAACTCACACAATGTATGTACACAATAATCACTTCTTCTTATTAGCTAGCCTAGCCGATCTCCGCACGAAGACTCTTCCTTCCGCGGCTTCCTTCCCGGCTCCGGTATCTGCCTCCGACGACGTCCTCGTCGCTCCTCCAGCAGCATCCGTCGCTCCCGGGGCGGCTCCAGCGGTGGCGTCGTCGTCTCCCTCGGCTACGCTGTCGTCGTGTTGTGCTTCACTCCAAGCTGGCACATGGACGAGACAAACTTGGTCGAAGTGAAGTTCGCTCTGCGGTCGCTGACAAGAGTCTCCGGAAACCCTAGTACAGTGAAAACACGGTCGATGAGCACGTTGATAACTTCTCAGTCTTCTGGTCGGCAATCGGTACGGCTGTAGCCCATCTCGAGACAGCAACGACACGGCGACGGCAGATGGCACGACGGCGGCAGACGGCGACGGCACGGCGGCGACAGACGGCGACGGCACGGCGGCGGCTCGGCGGCGGCAGACGGCACGGCGGCAGCAGACGGCACGGCGGCGGCAGACGGCGACGGCGACAGATGGCCCGGCGGCGGCCCGGCGGCGACATACGGCACGGCGGCGGCAGACGGCGACGGTGACAGGCGGCGACGGCGACAGACGGCACGGCGGCGGCAGACGGCGACGGCGACAAATGGCACGGCGGTGGCAGACGGCACGGCGGCGGCAGACGGCACGGCGGCGGCAGACGGCGACGGCGGCAGACGGCACGGCGGCGGCCCGGCGGCGAAATACGGCACGGCGGCGGCAGACGGCGACGGCGACAAACGGCACGGCGGCGGCAGACGGCACGGCGACGGCAGACGGCACGGCGACGGCAGACGGAGGCGGCACGGCGGCGGCAGAAGGCAGACGGCACGGCGGCCACAGACGGCACGGCGACGGCAGACGGCACTGCTTCGGCTCCTCGTGACGTCTGGAGTGTCTGCACAGCTTCTCGAAACAGCTGATCAGTCCGGCCGCGTCCGGGTGGTCAATCCGGAGTCGTTGTCCCTGCAATGAGGAACCGAGACACGCTCAAATTCCTCATGCGGGAGGAGACAGACCAAAATAATCACGCGCAACCACGAACTGCGAGTCAAAGAAAGATTCATTGCGGTCTATGGGGAGAGATGGGGATTTACATATGCGCTCGAAAATGTTGGTCCCTCGTCTATCGACGTCTCTCTAGTCCGAGTTTCCATTATTCTCGCTTTGCGCGGAGATGCCTTATTACACAGGAGAGTGAAAGAGGGAGTGCGCGTGAATGAGAGAGAGAGAGAGAGAAATGTTGCGCTAAGGAGATGAAACAGGTGGCACTAGTTGCCGTTCTTACACCTGCGTGCTTTTCGCGCACTCGCGAGCACGAGAGAGATTATTACGAAGAGAGTGTTAGAGAAATGGGTTACGGTAGGTGCGGAAATGGGGAAAGAGGAGGGGTATACAATAGCTGTTGTAGCGGTGAAAAATTACAAGTCCAGAAAAATTGAGGTAACGACGAAAAGGGAGAGGTTAGAAAAGAGGATTTGGGACAACATAATAAGCGACATGAATAATAAATTGAAAACAAGCGATGATAGACCAGGGAGAGAATAAGGGAGGAATGACAGCGCATGAACAACAATGATAAAATGCAGTATACTGTGTCTCCTGCCTGCAACGATACGCGCGAGTTGACAAGGCTCACGCGAATGCAAGACAGTGACTGCGTGGTCGCGCGGATTCAAGAAAGGAATGCAAAGTACAATCCTTGAGGACTACGTTCCGAACACATTATCAAGCGCGCCAGTGTTATAAATGAAAATTATGAATAAAAATTAAATATTAAAATGAGTGGAGTAAAGAAGAAGAAAAATGAATTTTAGAAATATATAATATGAGAAGCGCTTGATACTGCATTGGAACTGAGACCATATTATAGCACATCAAAAGGAATAGGAAGGTACAGTGCTATAACAAGACAATGAAAGACAGAAAGAGAAATGGGGAAACACTGGAACGGAACCAACTCATCTGGATCAATTGTCCGGCCGGATCCAGGCATACCCGGGGAGTCTCAGCTTCTCCCGGGAGTCCACTTGCAAACCGGCCTCCGCTCTGCGAAAAGGGAGTGGTAGGTGAGGCGGGATACAAGAATAAGCCGGCGTCGGTCCGTCGCGAGTGTCAGCGGTTAAGTAGTCAGGGGCAATACAGTTAGCGATGCTCGCCGAGGTGGGCCAGTCCGGGCGCTGACCTCGGCGAGTGACTGCAGAGCTTTGGTGAACCTCCATGCGGTGCTCTATAGTGTAGCGGCGAGCTCTTTGCTACTCCGCAGTCCGCAAGTAGTACTAGCCCAAGCCACGGGTCAGCTTCACCACGTGGGAGTCGTAATATGGCTCCGCAGAAGTAGCCCTGGTCCCCATCGGAATAAAGGAAAGAATAGTACACATCTTTATCCGGCCAGGGCAGCCACACAACTGGCGATGGGGGCGCGCTGGCCAGCCACGCCCCCTCGCTCTCTCATCCTAGATATGATCCTACGCGGGGGATTAGCGGGGGTGAGTATCGCAATATCAGCTGATCAGCTGTTGCTTGGTGAAATGCGATATGGCCTGAGGCATTCGCGGCATGCGAGACGTCACCGCAGAGAAATGTATCTACGTTGTGCGTGCACCGAGAGAAACGCGCGTCTTTTTCAAGTGGAAAAGTGTCAGGGAGGGATACCGATAGTCTCTCAACTTGAACCCGCACGCGCTTCTTTTTCCATGAGAGAGAGAGAGGGAGAGAGAGAGAGAGAGAGAGGGAGGGAGAGAGAGAGAGGGAGAGAGAGAGAGGGAGAGAGAGAGATTCTCCACTCGTACGTTGCTCATTGCACTTTCTCAGAATTGAGGTTCAATAGTTTTCGGTGCTAAGCGTTGAACTTGTCACTTGCATAGTACTCGATGAGATTGGATGACACATGAATCACCCGGAGCAATTCTCATTTCTGTCCTCTGTCCGTATGACAAAGTGCAGAAGTCTGAGGGTGAGAGAGAGATAGAGAGAGAGAGAGAGAGAGAGAGAGAGAGAGAGAGAGTACAGCGCGCACCTTACTCTGTGACTTAGCGGCTTAGAACAGAAAAAGTACAAACATACAGCCTATTAAATACGCATACAGCACAGCTGCACAGCACTTCAGAACTCAATGAATGCATTCGAACAGCTGAATACACCGATAGTCACGGTTCCGATGGTATCGCCTAGTCTGTTTAGAACTACTGGATATGAGATCAGCACAACACTATTCATAGCCTCATTGAGTACGCACTCAGAAGAGCACTTGTTCAGAATCGTGAAAACAGTAATAGTAATTCATGGACGATGTATACTCACCGTTCCATTGGTGTCCCCCGTGCCGCCCTTGTTGAACGGCAGGCACACCATGAACTTCTCCCGCGTGTACATGCCCTTGGCGATGCCTGCGAGGGTTGGGATCACATCAGATCGTTCTAGTTTTTTTGTTGTAGTAGCAATCAGCGATTTTAGCTGACTAGGAGATGGAGGAGAAGGAGAAGGAGCAGGAGGAGGAGAAGGAGCAGGAGATTGAGAGGAGCGGGAGGAGAAGGAAGAGCAGGAGAAGGAGCAGTGTTCTCACCATCGGTGCAGAACGGCCAGTCCCAGATGAACGTCTCCTCTTCGAACAACTTCTCCACTTCCGCGTCTTCCAACTCCTGCAAAAGAAGAGGGCATGAAGAATGTTATGACTACTAACTTGCACCAGGAAGTTGACTCTCTCTCTCTCTCTCTCTCTCTCTCTCTCTCTCTCTCTTTCGGACTCGTCACCTCTTTGATTGTCGCACAAGCCATAACCTTGTTACGACTTTTGCTAACGAACTAACGGCAGTGAATAGTCGAGGAAAAGTGAGTAATGGTTCAGTGGATGTGGGCTTTCGGAAATCTCTCTATCTTTCAGTGACTCGCGACCTCGCGCGACCTCTCAACAGCCATGCTAATATTTACTTTACTGGGTTTCTTGCAAAAGTGATTTCCCCGCGTCTCCCTCTCTCCTTCTCTCTCTCCTTCTCTCTCTCTCTCCCTCCTTCTCTCTCTCTCTCTCTCTCTCTCTCTCTCTCTCTCTCTCTCTCTCTCTCTCTCTCTCTCTCTCTCTCTCTCTCTCTCTCTCTCTCTCTCTCTCTCTCTCTCTCTCTCTCTCTCTCTCTCTCTGGCCAGTTTGCTTTGACGTTTCGAGCGTTTCGAATGGTGCAATCATGTGAGAGGCAATTGTCGCCGGCGTTCTTTTTCAAAACTCTTCAATTGTTTAAACTGAGTGTAAAACGGTCGGGGACAGTGAAAAAGACGTTGAAAAACCATTTTTTATGATTAATGAATCTGAATGGTAAAGTGAAATTGACGAAAATGAAAATCACTCGAATGAGGCAACTAACGGTATGTTTTTTTTCTTGAAACAAATTTTCTGCTTGACAAGTATGCGTGCGAGTGAGGTGCAGTGAGTGTTTGTTGTTGCATCTCGTTGGTTGTCTCGAGAGGTCAGTGGGAGAGTCGGCGAGAGATGTGAGACAAGCACTCGACTGCTCGTTCCAACCACAACACTTCAATCATCACTCACTACTCACTATCGCTGTGGCTAAGGGAACCTGATTCCGAGTTATCAGAAACTGCTATCACTTGTCACTAAACCCCATTGGTGCAGAATCCTGACACGCAAAGTTACGATGCAAGGTTAGCGAAACAGCTATTGAAAGCATGTTAGGACAGCCAGTGCCAGCGGTGAACATTGAAATTATTCGAGTACGAATAATCAACAATCGTCGCTCATCTCTAATCTAATGTAACGACGCACTTTGGAAAATCCTCATTGTCACTAAACCCCATTGGTGCAGATTCCTGATACTTCATACAACTTCAAGTTCCTATCTTCAATGAACGATTTTTTGCGTTTAGACCACTCTAACTCTAATATAATTTCCAGCGGTTCGAAAATCCGAGCCGGCCCCCACCTTGGATGTGTTGATGTTGTTGTTCAGGTCGTTCTTGAGCGAGAAGCGCTTTCTGTTCTGCTCCACGCACGTGTCGTTGAGTGTGTTACAGCGCCGCAGCATGCCCATTCTCAACTGAAACTACAGTAGTTAGATACAAGATACCGTAATCTCAAACAATCCTGAAATTACAGTAAGACACCGTAATCCGTAATCTCGAACAATCAGAAACGTATTACGTATGAATATGAAACGCGATTCTGAGAAGGATGTCAAAATGAAGAAACGAAGAATGGATTTTCAAAAGTTCAAAAGAATTGTTCACAGTAACTCGATCTCCGCAAAACAAGGCACCTCGAGAGAAACTATGAGAGGGCGAAAACACAAAACACAAGCTTCGTTCGGATTACTCTCGGGAAGATACAATGAGGATGTAGAGAGACATAGGGGCGGGGTTATTGTGGTTGGGAGGATTTCGAGTGTCTCATACTTTCGGATATAGAGTTTCCTGGATGAGAGCGCGTATGGATCACGTGGATATGGGGAGGGACCAGGAAGTGAGAGGAGAGAGAGAGAGAGAGAGAGAGAGAGAGAGAGAGAGAGAGAGACCTCAAACGGCACGCGCGCACTTAATCTCTCAAGCCGTCCCTATCAGGAAAAGAAACAAGACCAGTGTATCCGACAAGTGATTCCCACATTTTTCGTCACTTCCTCACATTTCTTGAACACAGATATAAAGTTTATTCAAAGTCACAAGATACGCTTCTTTCCTACTTGATTACGAGATTACGTTCTCAAATCAATGACAATGAGTGTTCCAAATTCATAAGAACTGTTCTGGTCACCATCTATGAAAAGATCAACGACAGTACAGCTCGTCTGGCAGTGAAACGAGTAGCAGCCAAACTCACTTGTGATAAGACCGAGTGAGTGAGAGTGAGTGAGAGAGTGCCTGCGGGCATTCTTACACAGGCATGGAGACCTCCCTTCAAGCCTGCGCTCTCTCGGATTCGCATGATCTCTCCCCACTCTCTCGCAGCGTGGAAAAAGAGTGACATAAGAACATGCAAAGCACTCTGTCCCTCTCCCTTCCCCTTCTCTCACTTGCCGGGTCAGATGGCTACAGATATAGACGATGACGACGCGATTTGACAGCATCATATCTCGGATCTCGCCGAGTCGATCAAAAAGATATGCGAGTGGATCAAGCTGGCGTATTTTTAGCTCAGTGAAAATATCCGTTCGTTGCGTCTAGTCAAGTCAAAAGAGACACGATCACAAATCACTCCTTTCCCTACCTATGCTGTGGTATATCTAGTGTTGAGTTACAAGCCTGTTCTCCTGTTCATTTTCGTTTTGAATAGATCGTAATCAGAGCAACCCACCAAATAACCTGATAGATAGTTAAAAGTATCAGAGTGACTGTAACTACTGTAACATAAAAAAACAAAGAAGTACTTTTCCTGCCCGAGGCGTTGTTATATACTTTCCTCCTGTTTGGTTCAAGTCTCAAGTATCACTCACTTGCTCTCTGAACGTAAAGCTCGCGACAATTGTTCGAACCTCGTGATTCGTGAAGTCGTGAGCTTTTGTGACTCACTTCCCTCTCTTCTTCTCTCTGTCACACAAAACCCTTCGTCCACCGAGTACTTAAAAAAAGAGTCATTGTGACGATGAATCACTATTGTTTTCGTGGAATCGTATATAGGCCATTCCCCCCTTTCAGCGTACGGCAATATCGCTGGCTCGCCAGACAGACGAGAATTTTATGCAAATTTG
The DNA here is from genome assembly GCA_963966185.1 of Rhabditoides inermis. Classification (NCBI taxonomy): domain Eukaryota; kingdom Metazoa; phylum Nematoda; class Chromadorea; order Rhabditida; family Rhabditidae; genus Rhabditoides; species Rhabditoides inermis. The sequence goes on along the minus strand of CAWZYM010000087.1, from coordinate 1,098,982 downwards.
CCCCGATTGTATGTTTTTGTGGTCAAACATGGTAAAAATGACGGAAATCGAAAAATCGAGCACTAGAGATCTCTGACCATTCTATCTGGGCATCTTCTCCAGAAAACTGGGCGCTGTGCGATAAGTTTGAAGAGAGTAATTAAGTTTCGGAGCTTTCCCATTGGAAATCGAGTCAAAATCGAGGTTTTTGGACTGTAATTAGAAAACGGACGAGAAAATCAAAAATCGAACACTAGAGATCGATGAGAACTACTGATACCCATCACATATCGAAATTTTGTGAAGATTGCTTAATTCTGAATGGAGTAATTAACTTTAGAAGATGGAGAACTCTGCTTCATTAGACTTGCAAATGACCCTCATTTCCCTAAAAAGAGACCGCGAAGCGCGCGAGTTGTGCGTTTTGCCGATAACGGTCAATTGATGCCTCAAATGCTGTCTAGTAAACATTCGGAGAAATGACTGCCGTACGATGAACGGGGGGATGCCCTATAGAATGGATCAACGAGATAGGATCGCTCGCGTAGTGTCCCGCCATCCGGCCCGCTTTGAAACATCCGCGTCTGTGGTGTAATGGTCAGCATGGATGCCTTCCAAGCATTCGACGGGGGTTCGATTCCCTCCAGACGCATAACGTTTTGCCAAATTCCATTGAATTCATTTTACGGGTGTGTAGGGTAAACATACATTGTAAGCAAGTTCAGATATTAGAACAACAGTTTTGACATGTTTACAAACGCTAAACGAACATATAATGGCAAAGTGCAAAAGAAAACACTATGTTATGCACACAGACACAGCGATCGGATCTATTATTCATACAGTACGGCATATACAGTGTTTAGAACATTACCACCTACTCTCCATTTTGCTAGCAAACCCTGCGCCTTTGCCCAGACCATACTCCATATACTCCTCTGTGAATGCGCCCGAATAGTGAACCATATTCCTTGCGCCATACCATAAGCCCCCTACGCCACGAGGCGCAAAAAACGTACAACCATATTGGTTCTTATGAGTGATTTCGTTTTCTACGTGTCCTTGTCATGATAATGATTGCGAACTTGCGGCGAGCTGCGACAGCAACCGCTCGCTCCGCCGCGCACCGTGGGAATGAACAGAAATCAGCATGCGCACCTTCATTAGCCTGCCGCCACTCGTGGCCGCATATAAGCCGGCCTGCCAGTCGACATTCCGTCACACACTCCCGCCAACATGCCCGTGGGCGATAACGGCGAGGTCTCCGGCGAGGTGCGTCCCTCCTGCTAACCTCCCTCCCTCTCCCCCTCCCCCTCCCTCCCTCTCCCTCCCTCTCACCCCCCCCCCCCCTTGCAGTTCGCCCGTCTGTTCACCATCTGTGCCCCGATCGGTCTGGTGCTCGGTCTGGTTCTCTTCTACGTTCATATTCACTGCTCGCGCAGCATGTCCCGCGAGCGCGTCCGCCACGCCAAGAGGAAGAAGTAGACGGACACGCCCCCTCTGGCCACGCCCCTTCCGCCCCTTCTCTATGCCCATTTAAGTAGTCAACGTTTACTTGTCATGTTCTTGTCGCTCGATTACTGTGTGTCGCGTCGCCACGTGTCGTGTTTATTAAAAGTCGGGAATAAAGCGATTTTCGAAGTGGCGTTTTTGAGACGAGCAAACAACAAAGTACGATTTGAAACATCACTATTATTTGAATTGGCGCCTATGTTGGGAGACCCGTGACGTCACTGTCGAATCCGGTTGTCGTCGTTCTTTTGCTCCTTGAAGTAGACGAGAACGCAAACGACAAAGAAGAGGAGCGTGAGAGCGACGATCAGGCCACCGGTCGCCAGCCAACGCCGGCACCGCTCCGACCTAGGATTACGGTATAGTACCGAGGGTTACTGTAGCTATCGTACTCACCGCCAGTCGAGATGCGGACAGCAACAGCACACCAGCGGCTTTATCAGCCTCTTCATCGAATCCGGTTCGTAGTGCGGACTGGCGCTTCGCGGCAGGGAGTAGTCCCACTGAAATCAATCGATAATCAATCATATCAATCAATACCTGGCACGTTTCTAGTAATCAGGGAGTATCACTGGACACCACGACATCTCGATGGCCCACCTTGCCCGACACTGGAACGGCGGCGATGCCGTGTCGGACAGAAGACGTGCCGCCGCCGCCGCCGCGCGCCTCCTCCACCCTCTTCGGGTCGACGCCGCTGCTGCGCCAACAGTAGCGCATTTCTGCACACGCGAGTCTGCTGTGCCGGAATCGCTTGAACAGTCGAATGCTTCCAAGTGTGCGGTAGAGTGGTCGCTATCGCTCAAGCGCGAGAGCCTCCGTAATCCGAAAGTCAAAACACGAGATCAGTGACAAAACGGTGGGTGCTGCTGAACCTAGGTGGACGCGCCGACTGCACTCATAGACGTGCAGCGCTCATTTCCCCCCTCCACCTCTTTCCGCCCCTCGCCTGTTTCCGACAGTAGTGCAATTTCCGGATGGGGCGAGCATCGAGTATGATTGCAATGGACGCATATAACTGCGAGTCACTCAGAACATGTGTCATTGTGAACATTCCCTCACTTTCCACTCAATTAGAAAACAGACTGGCAAACTAAGACCTACTAAAACGCACTGGTTCTCAGAAGGATCGACGGGTTGTGTATTTTCGTATCGTATAATGTTTTTTTTTTCAATTAACATAATCGAGTCTCGCCTCCGCTGCAACCTCGACTTCTTCCTTATCAATACACACAATAGCACTAACCTACCGTAGAATATCACATTACAAGTGCAAAGTACACAATTTATCTCCAATACATTATATATTCAAATAAAATTCTCTCCTCTTGTACGCATGCAAAAGTTACCCGAAAACGCATACTAGTGAAAAACGGTCAAGTCAATCGTATAACCTACAGTGACCTTGGCATGGACACCGGGGGGAATGGCAAAGGGGCGGGGCTAGAGTGGGCGGGCCCTAGTGTTGTTTGTGTTGGGCCTCCTCCTTGAGGCGGTCCGCCTTTGCGATCGGATCCTCCACAATATGCAGGTAGTTGTGATTGAAGAACCGACCCATCTGAAATACGCAGTTCTCTCTCTCTCTCTCTCTCTCTCTCTCTCTCTCTCTCTCTCTCTCTCTCTCTCTCTCTCTCTCTGTAAGACTTATCTTCATCTCTCTCGATCCCCACATACCTCACATGTCCGTCTAGGTTACACTCACCATCGGATCACACTATTGATTACTGATTACGGTGGTCACATCCTCTTTAACTCTCACTGTGCGCTCTGCGCAGTGAAACGACTAATCGAAGGATTCCATATCACTGATCACACCTCCCTCCCCTCCCCTCTCACCTGTGCGCTCTGTGCGGAGAAGTTGACGAGGTGGCATCCGAAGAGGAGCAGGTTTCTCGGCTGCACGTGCCACGCGAACCGCATGAACACGGCCGAGTAGACGGTCAGCGCCCCCGTCATGTTACCCGAGATCATGTCCGGATTCTTCTGCAATGGAATCACAGTCAGAATGTTCATCTCGAGCCATCTTTTGCAACCGGGCAGCACACTAATGAAAACTTAAACGATTCTATCGAGAATCGTGAACAAGAGTGCGTGGAAAGGGATATCCGGGTTCTTCTGCAACAGGCAGAACAGAAATGGGAAATGAAGACTAACAACTTTGAAATATGAGTATCACGAAAATGTCATGTTGTCAGGCCAGAGATCGCTAATATGAAAAACAGTTTTCCGTGTGACCCTTCTCTCTTGAAGACGAGAAAAATTCGAAAAGACACGGCTGATCCTCCATGCAAGACACTACCAACGCTATACCGTAGTATCGTTCACTTCGCGCCCTCGAGTGATACCGCGCGTGTCACTGTATTGATCGACCTGGTGTGTGATAAGTCTGTGCGTGTTTCTTTCATGTTTTGTCGCTTTTACATCAGCACAATAGAAACAACATTTTAAAACCTTTCTCACATGGAATCACCATGTAAGTACATGTGCATACCATACAACACAGAACGCGTGAAAGAGAGGACAAGAGAGAATCAATGCAAACGGTTTCGACATCAATCAGCTGTTTCGAGCGCCACCAATCAACTATAAAAGAAGACTATAACAACGAGATGATGATAACAACAGTTTCGATAAAACAGTCGTAGCAATCAGCTGATAGAACTACCGGCAATTTATGAATCAAGTGAACACCTCCCACCTTGAGATCAGCGAGGGCAGCCAGCGGCAGACCCCAGTTGGCCACCGGACCCCAGAAGTGTGTAGAGAGAAAGTAGTCGCGCCACTCCTGCAAGCGTTTCTCTCTCTCTCTCTCCCTCCCTCTCGCTCTCTCTCCCTAATCAAATAATCAATCAATCAATCAATGCCGTTCCCACCTTGGCCGAGTGCCGTTTGAAGTAGGCGGTGACGGCGTTGACTGACCGGGACGCCATTCTGAACAAGGGAACTGTAGACAATGCAAGTGCAGTCAATAGCGCGACCCGGCATAACACGCGATTGCAAGTGATAAAAGATCTCAGACAGTTCGCGGAAAGAAATCAATGCGACAAACGCAACAGATATCGTGGAAGATCAATATGTTACATCCAACATGGAGCAACAAACAAACACAAGAAAAGAACAGTGAGACAAGGAAGGACTTGCAGATGGCAAGGATGCGATAGGTGAGAATGGGGAATCGCCCCACATAGATAACACGTGATTCTGTGCATTGCAAAAACATAGATATGCAAAGACGGTAAGCCGATGAACCGAAGAGCAGAGAAAATATTCAGGAATAAATGCTGAAACGTATCACTTGCAGCGCCTCGACAACGTGACTGCAAGACGCCACTGACACATTTGTCACACATTTGTTTTTCTTCCACAAATCCCACTCTCTCTCTTCTCCAATCGAAAACATTCACGTGAAAACCCATTACACTTCCATTCACTCCACCACACAAGACACTCGAAAATTCAAAACTCGCGCGTTCCGCTTACACCCACCGACAAATGGTCCCATCGCGATTGGCATGCATCGCTAAATTTCGCAAAAACGAACATTTTCAAAAATCAGCTGATCGCCGTTTTTTTGCGCATGATGCTTGTTTATTTTATGTTAATTTTAAAAAGCATTATTATGACGTCATATTTACTCCTTGTAGATGAGCTACGGCTCCGATTTCAATGCGGACATGGCTCCGGGGCCGGCGCGTGGAGGCGGCGGAGGAGGACGCGGCTTCAACCAGCGCGGAGGCAGAGGTCCGTGCAACCATTTCCCCCATTTCACACATTGCATACGACAACATATATACAACATACCTCAATCCATCTTGACAGTTACAAAATACCGCAATATAGGCGGTTGGCGCGGCGGCGGCGGCGGATGGAACGGCCCGCCGCAGAACAACTTCTCGTCGCCGTTCGGCGGGGATCAGTTGCCGACCGAATTCGGCGGCAGGGGCAGGGGTCAGTGGAGGGGCGGCGGCGGCCGGGGCGGTCAGCAACAGGGATGGCAGCCTCGCGGCGGTGGGGGAGGTGGAGGAGCACCTCATCGAGGAGGATGGCAGCCCAGGGGAGGAGGCGGTTACCAGCAACACAACAACTTCCGGGGCGGCGGCGGCAGGGGACGCGGTCGTGGAGGTGGCGGCCGCGGTGGCGGACACTGCAACGACAATGTAAGTTCACCATACCGTACTCCATTACCGTACCTCATATTGTCGTCGCAGGAGCCGTTCAACGCGCGCGACTGGATCCTGCCGGCAATGTCGCAGAATCCGTGGGCCAAACTCGAGGCCGCCCATGAAGCCAGCAAGTGCAAGGCCGAGGCACAGTAATCAGACAGGTATCCTCTTCTCTATACCTCCTCTCTCCTACCGTATAAAAATTGTGTCTTGTTGCATCTTGTTCCAATCCGTTGTAATTTATGAAAATAAATATATAAAACATTGAAACATCACTGATAACAAACGTGTAGATTCACAGCACTAATCAACACAAAACAATCACAAGTCACTTTGTCTCGGTTAGGAGCAGACCAGTGTAGAAAGAGAGACGGGAACGGGGAGGAGACCACCTGAAGAGAGAACATTAGTATCAAATGCAAAAGGTTTTCAACATTCACAGACAAACGCGAAAATGGAAGCGAATATGAGGTGTTCGGATAAGAGAGTGATATCTTGGTGGATGGAGGATAGGATGGAACGATTCGACGGAAGGAGAACCTGACAAGAATGTTACGGAATACGGGAACACCGTCAAGCCTCGCGAAAAGCTACCACAGAACGCGTCATCATACGGAATATCTCAGAACGCAACCTCAGCCTCGGGAAAATATTTAAAAAAAAAAACTTCCTGCATCAAAAGTGATTTTTCGGTACATAATCCTTGCATTCTATGATGATAATATCTAAACGCAAGATGATTCCACATTGATTGATTGATTGAGATAAACGCATCCCGATAATATGCAATCCACACCTACTCTATTGACACTTGACTGTCAAATACCTAAGCAAAAACCCATTATAACAATCCGCCACTTCCATGCTCAAAAATCCTCAATGAAAAATACTCCACATGACACGAATAGTATTCTCAATCCACACTCCATATAAATATCTACAACACGCTACAACACATCTACCCAATTCCACATTCCTCCACTAGATCGCAGAATTCCCAAACATACTCACCTTCTCTCCCGGTCGGTCCATCTTCCCATCCAATCCATCCATCCCGCACCAAGATATATCTGGCAGGGAATACAAATCCCTCATTTTTCGCACTCTTATATTCGCTTCCATTTCACGCATTTATATGTTGGAGCAACAACACTTCAAAGGGGGACTGGAAGAAAGGGGGTCAATGGAGAGTGGAGAAAGAGAGAAATCAAAACTCAAAACACGACTATCTATATCAATTCACAAACATTTCATCAATACATCTCTATAACAACCTATGCAGAAAATGTGGAAATATAAATAATACACTTCAACAAGACAACGGATAAAATACTCTACCCAAACAGTACAAAAAACATCACTTGCAATTGAGGAGTTGGATCGGGAGGGTGGGGTGGGAATGGGAGGGGCGTGGTGAGAGTGGGCGGGGCATACCTTGGTTCTCTCCTCCAATCAGCGATGGTAGTGCTGGGGCGGCACAGGCGGTAGGGGCGGCGGCGCTTGGTGAGCATGAGGCGCGCCACCTAAAATCCACATAGCGGTCCGATTCAAACGCATTTATTTCATTTTCATTGTAATCGGACCGCGCTCACGCAAACACTCAAGCAGAGCTTGATACACAGTTATTACACAACACAAAACAAACAATAAACAACATAATAATAATAATAATAACATCGACCCACGATTCTGGATGAAATTGAGCAGTGTCTGGCGCGACGACATTCCCGGTGGAACAGGCCAGTTGGCAGGCAGAGTCTCCCTTGCCAAACGAGACACGTCCTACAAAAAATCAATAAATCAATCGATATCGTCAAAGCAATCGATATACCTGCTCGGGCAGCTGGCGCACCACCTCGCAAAAGAGCTGTGTGTCTGATGGATTGCGACTCATGCGCTCCCGCGCCTCCGTCAACACTACAACTCGCATTAGCACCGCTATCACAACACGATACAAAAAAACAATCAATCGATTATCGATTAGTGACTCACTCCTGTGCAGATCGGGCTGGGGCGGTCGGGAAGTGCCGGCCTGCGCTTCGGCGGCACGCGCGCGCTTCTGCTTCTTGCTCCACAACTCGTGGCAGTCCTGCAATCAAGCAATATCGATCCAACTGTATTTACCCCGACAAAATTTTTATATACTATCATGTTTATGTAAACTAATATAAAATCTTGAAATCTTGTCGTTAGTGGGGGGTGACTCCATAATAATATAAAACATTGATTTTAAATAACCCGCTCACCTGGTGTAGGGGCAGCTCGATGGGCCGGTAGATCTTCGTGTCGAGGGCGCGTATCCAGTCGTGTTGGAGAGCCTCGCGGCACGTCAGCCTCTTGCGCGGGTCCATCGACAACAGCTTGTCCATCAGATCGAGCGCGCCGCGACTGATGCTGCAACACAACGTATTCAACGATGGATTAATTGCCAGTTCGAATCACGAAGATTGCATCGAGTTGTATAATAATAATTTTACAAACTCACAATCCGAACTGCTCGCGCAGCACGCGCGGCCAGATGCGGCGCGGGCGCATCGTGTTGTACAGCGGCAGGTTCACCACGTCCGGCCACATCTCCGGCGTCGGAGAGCCGCACAGCTGAAGACAAGCGTGTTCACTCTCGGAATACAACAAACATCTATGAATATACAAGGAAAAGTAACGCCCCCCCCTCTCCTCTTCCCCCTCACCTTGGATATCAACTCTAGCTGGACGGGTTCGTTGTGTCCCTGGAAGAGGGGCTTGCGAGTGAACAGCTCGCCCAGTATACATCCCACACTCCACACGTCTATCGCCGGACCGTACTTCTCCTCGCCCAGCAGCAACTCGGGCGGCCGGTACCTGAAAAAAAGCACATGAAACATAACCACAAACTACTGCAAACCACTCGCATTATTGGATCACAGATCACTTCGAAAGTTTCGAAAAAATCACAAGTTTCAAAGAGGCTGATCACGCTTTCACTTTTAAGATTTCGAAAAATCGATATCTACAGTACTCACCATAACGTAATGACGCGGTTCGTGTAGCCCCTGTCCACGTCCTCGTGATAGTATCGCGCCAGTCCAAAGTCGGCCAGCTTAATCTCGCCGCGGTTGTTGATCAAAATGTTGCTGCACTTGATGTCGCGGTGCAGAAAGTTGACGCCGTGGCAGTACGCCAAACCCTCCAAAAGCTGCTTGAACAGACCGCACACCTGCAAGTTGACAATCAACATCGATCCAAACAAATCCATAAATCGATACACTCACCTGTTCATCGGTGAGGTTGGTGACAAACTGCGATTCGAGAAGGCCCATTAGGTCGTGATCGACGTACTCGAATACCAGGTAGAACGACACTGAAACAACACAATTGAATTGTCTTCTGATTCTGATCGAATCTACTCTCAACGCACCCTTGCTCCTCCTGAGGTCCTTGGCGTGCTTCTGGTCGGTGACAATGTCGTGCAGGCGCACAATGTTCTTGTGGTCGAGCTGGCGCAGGATCTTGATCTCGCGCACCGCCGTGATCGGAAAGCCCTCCTTCTCGTTCTCCAGACGCACCTTCTTCAGCGCCACGCGCTCGCCTGGAACGGGTACGATTAAAACATTAAATAAAATAGAGATTCAATCCAATATTTTATAATCCCCAACCCCAACTCACCGCTCGCCTTGTCCTTTGCCTTGTACACCTGTCCGTAGGTGCCCTCTCCGACCTGGTCCAGCACCTCGTACTTCTCGAGGTAGCCAGCGCCCCAGTCCGGCTGCACGTTGCGGCGCGTCTTCGACAACACACTGAAACACGCACATGTCAAACATCAAACAAACATATGCAATACTCACATCGGCCTCTCCCATCGTCGCTTCACGTTAGCCACATTGGGCATGGGAAGGGCCGTGATTCTGGAGGTGGTCGAGGACGTCGACGACGACGACGCAGTCACCACAACGCTCACCGACGGCGGCGGCGGGGCGGGCGCCGGAGGAGGAGGAGGGGGAATCTGAAACAGTAATTATAAATTGATACAATGAATGAATTATAAATTCCATCACTCACCCCATGGGGCATGGGCGGGAGTGGCGGGGGCGGGAGCAGGCCGGCCGCGCCGGGGATGGGCGGCGGCGGCACGGGAGGAGGCATCGCGAAGCCGAACGGAGCCGCGTACGCTGCCACCTGAACATGCTTCACTTACCCATTGTAATTCCACTCGAAACACGCACATATAACGTGATTTGCAAATCACACCTGCCATCTTTCTCTCTCTCTCTCTCTTTCTGCTTACCTGTCCGTAAGACATGGACATTCCCATGAGCATGGGGTTGGGCGGGGGCGGGAAGGCGGCCGGCACGACCATCTGCGGCACGACCGGGGCCTCCGGCGCCTTGCGCGTCACCTCCGTGTCGCTGCTCGAGCTGCTAGAGCTGCTGTGCCGCGTCTTCTTCGACTTCTGAAAAAAATGTTTTAGAGTTGGGAGAAAGCGAGGAGGAGAGAGAGAGAGAGAGCTGACCTTCTTCTTGGCCTCCCGCTTTTTCTGCACGCCCTTGACCGTCTCGTCGCCGTGGGTGCGAGCAATCTCGCCGAACAGCGTGTTCTTCTGCTGCAGCATGCCCAAGTCGTCGTCCGAATCACTCGTCGAGTGTCTTCTCTTGCTCTTTCGCCGCGACGATTGAGGTGGAGAGCGGTCACGACGGCTAAAAATCGATATGTTACAAGAGGAGAAGGAAAACACGCACCTCTTCTTGCTGCTGCTTTTTCGGCTGTCCCGTCCGTAGCTGCTCTTTCTTCTATCGCGAGGCGACGGCGAGCGCGAATCGCGTCGCCGATCACGGCGACTCCGCGAACGCGACCTTGACCGAGAACGCGATCGACGATTGCTGAAACATACGCATAAGTGCATGAACAACAACACAATGTGTGAATGGGAGAGAAGAACATAGGTATTTTTTTCGGAACCGCCACCATTATAAAAACCAAGCACCCTAGAGGCGAGCGACAGACATGTGAGAGGTGGTGTGAGAGGCGCAACTTACCGCCTCGACTCTTTCCGATGGGACAACAAATCATCCCTAAAGATCAACATTTAAAAACATAACAAAAAATAATCACTCACAGAGGCGGGGTATGCGCGTGGGAGCTGCTGCGTCGGCGGTGCTTCTCACTGCGCTCCTTCTCACGCTTGGTTGACTGCGACCGCGAATCCTTCCGCGCACGTTGGGGAGACGGCGTGCGCGACGTGTCAATGTCCATTGCCACTTCTGAATACATTATTATTACAACTTGTATTATTAAATACACAAAATACTGCGCACCTTCGCACTTGTCCTTGCCGTTCTCGGGTGCCATGGTGGAAGGAGTGGGCGTGTTCGAGTTGGGATTGCTCTCGTCGCTCACAGACTCGTATCCAATCCTAAAAACGGATATTAACGCTGTAAATAAAATACAACTAATTAAATATGGCTCACTTCTTCTTGTGTTCGCCGTTAATTTCGGCGGAGACGCCTGGCTGGGCAGTGAGTGTCGACCAGCGAGACTGCTGGGACATATCACGCTGCACCGATCAGACTGGAAACCACATGTGAATATGTATAAGAAAAAGATTTATGTATACATAGCATGAATGCAATTGCTCACCTCAATTTTTAGGTGAAAACAGCCGTGGGGAACGATTGGCTTGGCTGTGATGTGTGAATGACGAAATTACAAAAAACGTCACTAATACACCGTATTCCACAGCAGCAACGCCGTGGAGCAAAACCCGTGATCTGAATGATCAACATGAATAATAAAAATAAACAATTATTGAAACGTATCAAAAGTAAAAACGGCCAAAAAAACAAAAATCGAAGAAAATTCGACGCATCGCAGCTCGGGTCACCGGGCACAAGTGTTCATAGTACGGAAAATATTACAGCCAGAACGAGCATAACTCAGGAAAATAATAAAGCCTTTAGAAAAAAAGATTTTCAATGTATTGAATTATTTCAAAATATAGTTTGAAAAGTGTTGTACTTAGTATCAATATAGTTGCAAACAAGTGTTACACCTTCAATTATTTCTTCTTCTCTCTCTCTCTCTCTCTCTCTCTCTCTCTCTCTCTCTCTCTCTCTCTCTCTTTCTTCCTCTCTTCCTCTCTTTTTCTTTTTTCTTTTTCTTTTTCTTCTTTTCATATATTTAACTCTTTTTTTTCTTCTTTTTTTCATCTCTCGTTTCAGGTAGTCATGTCGTTTTCTACACCACTACACATAGAATATGGTTCTGTAAGTTTTGTATACATCATGTTTCAAAATTAATGAAAAATGTTGTATATAGTCTAAACTATCACCAAAAAACACAAAACTTCTCGTTGCCTAGTGCTTGAGTTTGCGCTTTTAGTGAACCACAAATCTTCTAGTCAAATTTCCGCAGGTGGTGAAAAAACACGAGTTCTCAAATTTCATAGATCATTGCTCAATAATTTCTTCACTTTGTTTGTTCCGAGAAACAAACGTCAAATGGACTCGAGAGAAACCCCTTACTTGTTGGGAAGATGCTATCCGAGCCTCCTCGAGACACCATTGTCGTTGTTCAGTGAATATTATGATAAACTCGCAAACAGAAGGACCACAGCACCATGGAAGTCCGATCTGCCTCTGCTGATGTCGTCGTGATCTGAGAGTCTGTTTTTGAGGAACACTTTAACTGACTAAACAAACAAAAAACATAAACAAAGTGGGCAACAACATTTCATGTGCAACTTTTGTTGTACAATCTCTGTGACTAGTGCCTGTGTCGAATACATTACGGTTCCGCGATTTCTGTCCATTTCTGCAATCTGTGGTAATCGCGGTATATATACTTCCGGAACCTGTCAGTCTGACTGTCTCTCTACCAATGCTAGGAAGTGAAAGTAGTCTGAGGTTCGTTCACGCTTCTCAACCAAACAACATCATAAGCACGTCGTAAACTCATAATGAGTGCGGAAGGCCAGAAAGCTTTCTCCACCTCTCTATCTCTCTTTTCTGTCTCTATTTCTCTCTCTATCTATCTCCCTCCTTCCTCTCTTTCTCTCACCCTCTTTCTATTTCCAAAAGTGGGCGGGACGGAGGCAGAAGCCTCCCACCGCGCACTCACACCCACCTCTCTCCTCACTTCTAGCTACCAACACCCTCAGGTACGTCTTTGCTACTACCGTAGTTGCGTCGTATCTACCGTAGCCCAGTACCACCTACCGTATCCATTTCAGCTCACACAAGTATGTACGTGCTTCGATTGCTGCTCGTCGCTGTCCTCGTCGCCCTCGCATTCGCAGGTGAGCAAAACCTGCACATCATAGTGTTTCTAGGATACTGTAAAATATGTACTGAAGTGTACGTACTGTATCATGCGACATATCATAGATACAACACTGTAGCATACCTTCTCCACTGCACATGGTTTCATATGCACAGGTTTCATATGACATATGAATTTGTGTGTTGTGTTAGTACTCCCTTTCCCTTAGTTGCAATAAAGAAAAAAAGATAAAAAAAAACAAATTCCGCCTACCTCACGGCGCTTTGACAAATCCAGCACTACATACTCTCAAAACAAGGCGAATATGCCAGAGCGATAGTATTCCATCTCGCTGACAGCTCGAAATACGGCGCGCTAACCGTCCACACTCTCTTGTTATATATATAGTTTATTCATATGAATTTTGGTGATAACACGGGATAAGAGAAGGAGATACAATAAGATGCTCGGGAGACAGCAGCCCCCGTCGTCGGTCCGTATCCCTGCGACCGGTACAACCGCACTCTCCCCAGAAATCAGAGTTAACATGATCTATGTAGGGAAAGTGCAATCTCATCACCCGAAACGAGATAAAAGTGAGTGAGAAAAACGGTCTATATGTGCCGTTTGTCACCACTTCTGAATAAGAGTTGCCCCAGCTTCATATTTTTAAACATATTTTTATGCATGCAATTGCTAGCTGTCCTCTGATCTAGCCCACAGCGCGCGACTTATGCGTAGAATCAAATACATTCCCAGTTCCCTGTTCTTGGCTCCTTAGCAGCACATATCGTGAAAGCTGAAACGGGCTGGGGTGCCTGGAAGCAAACCACATTATTTGTGAACATCGAAAAAGGCGGGGGCGCGCGAGAGAATGCATGAGAGTAGTGCGCAAAGGTCGACTCGTGAATAGAATTCTCCTAATAGCACCTCTCTCCAAGAGACCACTCAAAATCGCAGCAAATCCTCGAATCTCTCTCTCCCTCAAGTTTCATCGAGCTCTTGACACGACGTCATTTCGTCAAGTCAGATGACGCTATTCGCAGCCTTTCATCTCAAAAAGAAGGTCGCGATGAGCGCAACATGATTCCGGCACTTTCCATGCATTCACGATGACTACGGTACATGTGCATGTGAAAGCGGGCAGCGTCCTGGAATAGTCTGGATATGTATCAATGAGATTCACGCTTGACATCCAAAATTCGGCCAGGACACCGAATTCGACCCAACAATAGGTGTGGCAGGTGGAAAACAACAAATCTGACGGCACACATCCACCGTAGCCCTCAAAATATGCAATATTATTATTCCGTGGCGATATAGACATTGCATTGCAAATCCGCGCGTTGCCCCCTCCATCCTCCGCATTAGCTCATTGAAATGCGGGAGTTATGGGGTGTCTGTATGGGGTGAGTGAAGGATGGGAGAGAGAGAGAGAGAGAGAGAGAGAGAGAGAGAGAGAGAAGAGCTCTCTCGACCTATAGCTCACGCAACCCTGCACAATACCTCCTTCACCTATGGGAAATCCTTGTAAATCACATGCACACACTACATCGAAAATAGTTCACGTTTACGATTTCCATACTAATTACAAAATGTTGGTCGTAATTCAGTTTTGAGAATAAAAAAAAAGAATTTATTAACTCGTTTGTTTTCAGATTACGACGATTTGGATGCGGAATTCACTTTGCCTCGTGGGTTTCATGTTTTCTTTTCATTATGTTGTTTATAGAGTATCAAATAGAGTATCACAAGAAAGATAGAGGAGAGAGAGAGAGAGAGAGAGAGAAGAGAAAGAGGAAGATGAGACGCCTGAAATACAAAACCCTACTAGTAGTATTACTATTATCTCGAAGACTTAACCGAATCAGCATCCGAAATTGATGCTCTCATTTGAATGAGCTGCCCATGAGAGAGAGAGAGAGAGAGAGAGAGAGAGAGAGAGAGAGAGAGAGAGAGAGAGCCACATGTCACTTTGACATTTCCAAACTACTCGCAACATGAAGTTCTGAGAAACCAGGCAATACAGAGTACAAAGTACAAAATTGAATAACTAGTGGTCATCTTCCGGAAGTAGACAAGCTACAATCTATGTGGGTAGTTCATCGCGTACAAACATCCCACTTACTTCCTATTCTGAAGTAGAGACATACTAACGTGAGAGTACATGCAAAACGATCTCATGAAACAACGCAATACCCAGTACTTGAGGGGAAGCAGAAAAGTGAGAAAAGACATAAAAATGGGATTCCTGAAAAAATGGAATTATGATTTTTTCCATAGAAAGGTACAGGCCCACTGGAATCAGTAGTAGTACTACTATTAACTATTCATTCTAGAAAACAGGAAATGCGCGTTTTCACATTCTCATAGCAAATAGTGACTGCACGCCATTTCAGATTCCTGTCAAACTATAGGGACTCTTCGATAATTACTTTCTATCAGTTAAATATAGATATAGAGTTTTACCTGAAAAATGTATTGATAATAAATAATAATAATAATAATAATACACGTTTTTCAGTGGTGAAGAAGGGCCGACCGCAGGGACCGATGCGCTTCGGGAAGAGAAAGGCCGGGCCGTCGGGTATGTGACAACCATGACAGTATAATATAGTAATAACAATGTTTATCTGCCGTGATGTAACATACACGAATGTATGGGCATAGCTAACAGGATATGGCAGATATTGAACTGTATGTTGCTATTCCGTTGTTTTATGTGATTATATTGGCAAAACTCTTTTACATTATCATTTTACATGTTACCTGCAGAATAGGAAATGAGTGGAATTTATAGAGTGACATCAGATAAGATTGTATTACATTGTATTTTGTGTTTACCTGGTTTTCTTTGTCTAACTTACCATTTGCAGGTCCGATGAGGTTCGGCAAGCGTTCATCTCATGAGGACGAGGAGCTCCACTTCCGTCAACCCTACTACTTCCTCATCTGAATACCCGCAATCACGGACCCGCACAGCCAAGCGTACCACCACCTAAGCGGACCACCTGTGATTGCCCCCTAGCCAACCAGCCCAGCCTCTCGTCTATTCACTCTCTCACCCACAATAAACACTTGTTTTGTTTGTGGTTGTCGCGTCTTCGTAAAACATATAGTGTTTGCATTGACACATCCAGTCCCCCGACTCTCTCTCTCTCTCTCTCTCTCTCTCTCCTCTCTCCTCTCTCCTCTCTCCTCTCTCCTCTCTCCTCTCTCCTCTCTCCTCTCCCCACTCGCGCGCGATGCGCCAATCGCGATCGCCAGCGCCGATTACGGTAGTGTCTGACTCTCTCCATTTCCCACACTCTCTCACCCCTGCTCTCGCACCTTGTCCAATCGATCGCTCATAGCTGACAGATGGCTGTCACAAGTGATGCGTGAAGACACACCCTATAGAGACATATTAAGGCCGACTCCGAGATCTGGCGAGATATGGGTGGTCCAGAAGCATGAGAAATAGCGCGCGATATGGTGAGAGTCAGACGCCGCCGGTCTAATGGGAGGTCCATAAGCCGGGCGTCGTGATAATGGGATTTACCTAGATGCTACGGTAGAAGAAAGTGCGTCATCACTCTAAAAGAGAATCTTTGCTGTTTGCAGCCGTAAGATTGAATTGATTTACTGCCGATATCAAGAGTACAACAACGGAGAAGAAACACAAAGGGTTTAGTCTGCGTGAAGTATCTGTCGGTGGTTCCTTCTTGTCGGCATCCGACTTGTAGGAGGGTTGGTGTCCTTGGTCTCACGCTTAGGTCGACGTCGCGACAGCCATTGTAGAAAGTGTACTCGGCGGGTTCAACTCCGTGCTCCGAGGATTCCTCAAAATCCAAAGCCAGCAGCGAACATGTAGCGGGTACCGTTGATCCAGCAATTCTCCACGTAGACCGGGCTTGGCGGGTGCGACGGGGGAAAATAAACTGGGGGACCGACCACTCGGGGGCAAAGGAAGATGATGGAATGCCGTAAGATGGAATGATTGAATGTTTCATGTCATGGCTAGTCAAGCGTGACGATAAATTCCTCTTTTCAGGATGCCTGGAGTGCGTCAAAAGTGTAGGCCGGACGAATTCGTCAAAGCTTTGAAATATATACAGAGTTCTATTTGCATACGAGTGTCGGAGAATCACCGAGATACTAGACACCCAGGATTCGGTGGTGCGAACGTGATTTACATTCAATCCACGAATCCGGAATCCTAGCAACAACAACGCCTACACAAAACAACGGAAACACAAAAGACCTATTTTATTCACCGTGAATGCGTACTTACAAAGCTTGCCTACTAGGTAGTACGTCACTTCAATATCGCCAACGGAATGACGTAAAATGACGATTTTGGGAGTGACGTAGAGAACTTACTTCAGTTCGTAACTTAGAGACGCTTGAGACGGTTTAGAAAACAGCATTGATCAGTGCCTTCTACACACTGTCTTGATCCTGGGGGAAACCAATCAATCAATAGAATCAAAATAGAAAATCGATGAATCAATAATCGATGCGTTCGTGAAGAGAGCGACTCCATGACAGTGCCCCCTCATCGAGACTGTCAACGGACGGCTCTCTTCACCAACGCATCGCCGCCCCTGAAACGTACCGTATCCCAGAAACGTACCGTATACCGGAGTACCGTATCCCACAGCTGAAACGTACCGTGCCGCCTGTCGTCACGTAAGAGAATGAATAGCGAATACAGTTACGTAGCAGTAGTGGTGGTGAATAGTGAATACGGTCGATCGATGGAGTAGGTGGGGAAGTCTTTTGAGAGAGTGAGGGGACGGGAGAGTTGGACGTTTGCACTTCACCCCCCTCCGCTATTCAATAGACCGTCTCTCGAAACACGAAATCTGAGCCCGCACAGCAGCCGCCGCCGTCTCCGCCGGACCCGGGCTGATCAATTGATCACTGAACTGTACAGCCGTATGTTCAGCTGATCGACACTGATCACTACCGTCAATAGCAGTCTAGGCAGATATACAGTCAATTCAATACAATCAATACAGTATTCTAGAACCAACGGGGAGCAGTGAGTGATTCTTGGCGCTCCACTAATGGGCGCGGAGAGAGTGAGACAAGAGAGAGTAAGGGGCGGCCGGAAACAGAAAGGTCGCGCACATATTAGCACCTCCCGAGGTCACCACCCACTCACTCACCACTCCATTCAAGACACTGTCAATATTGGTCTTGTTAGGACAAGACGGCACAAACACATCAGAACATCGTGTAAAGTCCAATATGGTTTAAATATGGTTATTTAAGAAACTATTTCATCAGTGCTCGTCAGAATTGTTATATGAGGAGTACGTTCTCATTTGATTTGGATAACAAAAGCACACTAAAGCATAGATAACACATATCTACCAGAGTCCATGCAGACCGGGCAGACCATACAGGCTACAGTAACCCTACGCTGACAGGCGGACAGACCGCATTGATGAATTGACTGACATGGGGGAGGGGAGTGGACGAAAAGTGGCCGCCGTCCCGTTTCCACCCACTGTTTCGGTGAACCTAATTTGTCGCTCACTCTCTCTCTCTCTCTCACTGCCTGCTCCTCTCACTCGATCAGCATCTCTCGCTGCTCGCGCGTCTGCACTCTCTCGGGTGTCAGCGTGCGAGAGTGGCGTCTCTCACCTTGTAACGGGTGTTAGTGATTGGGTGGGCAGGTAAGTGCGAAACATGCTATATCAAGGCTAAGAGCGGGGGTCGGTCAAGACGAGAGAGAGAGAGAGAGAGAGAGAGAGAGAGAGAGAGAGAGAGAGAGAGGAGGCGAAGTCGGCGCAAATCTCGCCACGTTATAGCTCGTGAACTCGTAAAATCCCGCAGACTGAACATAAAACAGAATCTTCCCCACACACACACACACAAGTCTCAACACAACACACTAGCGAGAACTGCGATAGAGCGTGAAACAACTTTTCGATGAACAAAAATCAGTTTTCGATGAACTCGGCCAGGTATTTTGAAACGAGTCAATGAAAGAATGACAAACAGTTTCCATAGCAAAGTGCCCGTAATCAACTCTATGCTATCGAAATTACAGTATCGAATTCGACACTCGCGGCTACAGTATCCCCGGCGGGTGGGGCTCTGTGAAGTGAGATAATTACGGTGCGCATCTATTCACACCATATGCGCATGAAAGAGGTGTCCAGTTACAAAAAGGCAGGCGAGAGAGAGAGAGAGAGAGAGCGCGCGCGAGAGAGAGAGAGAGAGGGGGAGAGAGGGGGTGAGAGAGAGAGGTGCGTTGACACAACGGTCTTTTGTACGCGGCGCACACACTCACCTACCTCACAGCAGCTATTCATTTGAATTATGAAGATGTCCGGGTGTGATAGGAGGGATCAAAGGCGGTCGGGTGAGAGCGATGGAGAGAGAGAGAGAGGAGAAAGAGAGAGAAAGAGAGAAAGAAAGAAAGAGAGAGAGAGAGAGAGAGAGAGAAGGGGGATAGGTTTCACGTTTTACGACCAGGGCGCAGTCATCGCAGAGTTCAGATGAGTCGTTCACGGATCAAGAAATAGACCTCTAGCAGAGTATTCCATAGCCTCCTCAACTCTTTGACCGGGTACTCGTGCAGTCTCGCACTTGTCACTACAGGCTCCATCACTCTCAGCGACTATCCTGTTCACTTCGCTGTCCGATACAAGGGTCATTATTACAAGGACCAGTCAATACCAAAATCCCGACTCGATCAAAAGAGCAACAAACCAACGTGTCAGCGCAATTGCCTGTCATTTTCATGCACAAGCACCCGTGTTCACTGTTCACATGTTTGACCGACTTCACATTCTCACACTGCTTCAGCACTTCCATCTGCTCCACCTTCTGTGCATCCACCGACTTCTCCTCCTCCTCGAACTATTGTTCCTTTTTCTCCTGCTCCTGCTCCACCTTCTTCTTTTTCTTAGTCCACAAAACACTTGTCCGCCCGCAACCAAAACTCGAGCCTCCAGTTCTCTATAAAGTAGGGGCCAGTCTCTTCGAAATACTCCCGAATGCCTCCGGAATACTCCCGAGCACTCCCGAACACTTCGGAATGCCTTGATATGCCATCGAAACACTCCCGAATGGCTTTCGAAGATACTGACCGCACCTTAATAAAGAACACCTAACTGATTCCACTCGTCAAATGGTGATAGTGTGCCAAGTCGCACGTTGCAAGGACGTTTCATTTATGAGAAAAACCCCTTTCATCTTTCGAGAATAGAATGCTCTCGTCACGACTCCGAAATCGGTGAATGAATTTGAATATGTTAGAGTAGTTATACGGTTGTACTCGATCCTCCCACGACATACCATATCGGGCAAAGTTGGCAAACCATTCGCAGTGCGTACAAAGATCACCACACTTTATTCTCGGAAATAATCATCATCATATTTTAGTTATCGTGTTCATAGAGCTGACTTCGCGTCTCTTGGAGAGATGCAGACGTCTTGCGATCTGAAAAAGTGATAGGATAAGAGAGAGTGTGTGTGTGAGAGAGAGAGAGAGAGATCATACCTCACTCCTCAGCTCCTTGCTGAGCACTAGTATCGCGTAGGGAGACACATAGAGCATGAGAGCTGTCAGCCACGGGTACTGCTCCACAGCCCATACGACGAGGGACGAGTTGTCTGAATACCTCTCCCTCTCCCTCTCCCTCTCCCTCTCCCTCTCCCTCTCCCTCTCCCTCTCCCTCTCCCTCTCCCTCTCCCTCTCCCTCTCCCTCTCCCTCTCCCTCTCCCTCTCCCTCTCCCTCTCCCTCTCCCTCTCCCTCTCCCTCTCCCTCTCCCTCTCCCTCTCCCTCTCCCTCTCCCTCTCCCTCTCCCTCTCCCTCTCCCTCTCCCTCTCCCTCTCCCTCTCCCTCTCCCTCTCCCTCTCCCTCTCCCTCTCCCTCTCCCTCTCCCTCTCCCTCTCCCTCTCCCTCTCCCTCTCCCTCTCCCTCTCCCTCTCCCTCTCCCTCTCCCTCTCCCTCTCCCTCTCCCTCTCCCTCTCCCTCTCCCTCTCCCTCTCCCTCTCCCTCTCACCTGTGTCCATCGCATACTTCATCAGCCCCTGTTGCGCGCACATGAGCAGATTGAACAGCGTGATGAGAATGGTGTAGATGAACAGAGAGCGGTCCTGGAATAGATGTGTCGATGTTTATGTGTTTAAATTTCAAATGTCACACGTTCCACGTTCCGTTTCTGCACAAAGATGGAAAGATAAAGGTTTTTGGTTTTTTTTTCAAATTTATTTTGTTCATTCGTGTTCATACTAGTTTAATAATGTATTTATTCATAATCAGAAATCTCAAAATCACAACACACAGCATCCAACAAACTACCGATCAGACCCGTGAGTAGGGACAAAGTGAAGACTGTGACAGAGCCCATTGGCACCCATACGAGCGCATAGAATGGGATGTCATCTCAAACACAGACACAGAAACTACTTCAACCGTCCAGAACAAAAAGGAATCAAACTCGGGTTATTTAAAAAAAAATACTAGTTTACTCGGGTCCCTACTATTAGAGGAGAGTACTGCCTACTCGGTGGAACAGGGAACAAGAGATATCATAGAGAGTAAAGGTAGTGTGTTATGTAAATTGTGCGAAAGAACGGAACAATTTTACGTGCAAAAAGGTGTACAGGTACAATTCCCGCTTCCTACACCTTCAGTGAGTCATCAAGACACTGCTACAAATTTCGATCAGCAGTTTCCGTTTATGGTATATAGTGATCTACGTGGTCTGTATTGCTGAACAATGCGACAACGACGAAGCAACAAGTGACTAGCGACTACAACTTATGTACCGTTCCATTGACGATCTAGAGCTATTCACGTATTTCTCGGTAAGTCCCGTAAGGCAGGAAGGTAGAATCCCGGGTTTTTGAAAAAATAAGGGACAGTTTCCGAAATAAGGGACAGTTTGCAAAAATCCCCGGTAAATACAAATGTATGTGTTCCGGTTTCGTCGTACGGTACACACGATTGCTATATGACTCGCGGCAACTGTGAAAGAGTTGGAACGGATACGACATTCGAAAAGCCAAAAAACTGCGTAACTGCGAGTTAGGACCCGTAGCCGCAGCGCGCGCACGCGACACGAGCTCTTTCTAGGCTCTCTCTCTCTCTCTCTCTCCACGTCTCTATAATTGTGGGTAGAGAGAGGCGAGCGGCGAACGGCTGCTACTTATCAAATAGATGGAAAAGACACGCTTTTTTGTTCACAGTGCTTTCGAACCTGCTTCATTCTCCTGGTGGTTTGGCTGCCAGTGATTTTAGACCACAGATATCCGGTGACGATACAGAGCACAGAGTCCGTGAAAGACACGCCGAACAAAACGACCATGTTGACGATTGGCACGACCTGAAGCACCACGTCTCTCTCTCTCCCTCTCTCTTCATCTCTTTCTCTCTGTCTCTCTCTCTGTCTCTCTCCCTCTCTCCCTCTCTCTCTCTCTCCCCTCTCTCTCTACCTCCTGAAACAGATCGTCCATTCCGATGTATCTATATCCCTCTTCGACTTTCACGAACTGCGGTTTCGCCAAGAGCGTGTACGACTGTGATATGATAGGAATGCAGAATTGAAAGACGATCGCAATTGTTGTGCGTCGCTTACTGAATACCTAAATAAAAACGTTTGTAAAATATATAATATTTACATAAAAAGTAAGCTTCACCTCGGAGTAGGTTAGCGGTTTGTAGACGCATGTGAAACGATTGAGACTGATCAGCACTTGACCTGGAAGTTGCAGAGGATTCAATCAATTAAATCAAATGAAATATTTCTCCAGAATCGCATTTTCATCTACATATAGCATGAGAGGTCGGCGGTCTTCGGTGACGATGCGTCGCCATTCCTTCTTTGCATCGTTCTTCTTCATGAATTGCATAGCGTCCGTGAAGTCATCTTCCCACTCTTTGTAAGGTCTGCCTGGTCGAGCAGTCTTCTTCGGCTTCCAGTTGACAGTCGCCTTTGCCCATCTGTAGCCGTCCGCATTGAAGAGACGTTCCGCGAACTTCCATTTCCTTTGCTTCACTTCTTGCATGACCCTCCGGCGCAGTCGCATAGGAGCTCGTCGTAGAGTGAGGAAATGCTTGTGTCGTTGGAAGGCAGCCCATCCGCTCTGGATGCGGCGGGTGACCTCTTCCGTGTCGTCTTTCTCACAGCTCAGCAGCCTCCCCAGGTAGATGAACTCTCGTACGTACTCGATCCTCGAGTTGTCCAGGTAGGTGTCCTTCTGGTGCGCGTTGGTCATTGCCATCTGTCTGGTCACCTCCAGTCCGTACTTCTTGCTCTGCTCCGCCACTTCGTTCAGCATCTTCTTCGCCGCAGCTGGCGACTTGGCAAACAGAACCACGTCGTCTGCGTAGGCGAGATGAGTCAGCTTCTTCCCGTCGATGTCGAAGCCGGCGCCGCTGTAGTTGAACTCCTCTCTTCTGAACACTTCAGCGAGGACGCTGTTGAAGATGAAAGGAGAGTAGGGACAGCCTTGCCGGGCTCCTTTTCCAACGGAGATGTCAGCAGTGGATCCTCGAACCAGCACCTTCGTTCGTCCAGTGTTGTAGACCAACTGCAGCATTCGAATGTACGCCGGGTCCTCTCCGTGTGCACGCAGAGAGTTTCACGCATCCTCGAATTCCACACTGTCGTACGCCTTCTTGTAGTCAACGAAGACGAGGTACAGGTGAAGGTTGTGTCGGTGGGCGCGGTAGATCATCTCGCGGCAGGCGAGAATCTGGTCGGCGCCCGAGTATCCAGGTCGAAAACCCGCTTGCTCCGGGGGCTGGTGGTCGTCGAGAGTCGGTCGGGTGCGGGCCAGGATGCACTTCACTAGCAGCTTCAGGATTGAAGAGGAGACGGCCACGGCTCGGTAGTTGCCGATATCCTGACTGTCGCCCTTCTTGAAGAGCAGCGTGATGAGCGAATCGGCCATTCCGTCCGCCACTTCTCCACCCTCCACACAACGGTTGAACAGCGAGACGATCATCTCGAGCATGCTGTCTGGCGAGTAGAGAAGCATCTCCGTTGACTCGGGGCCGTCGGGGCCGGAGGAGACATTCCGTTTCATAGAGAGCTTCTGACCTCTTCCAGTGTGAATGGGGGCGGGAAACGAGTTGACAGCCTTCCAAACCTTCCTTCCGAGAGGATTCATTACATCAATCAATCATTTATCCAGAATTAGAGAAAGTGAAAGTGTGGTAAGAAAGAGATGGTGAACAACCCAGTTTAGTATATTCTGACTATACAACAAGTGCATACGATACACTCATAACACAGAAAAGTTATTATTTTATAATGAATTCATCGAAATGCAAACTTCACTTACCGAGTAGATTTGCGTAGCTGACCGAGTATGCTGCCGTGTTGATAAGTATGTATAGCCACTCCTTGCCGTCGATACTATCCGTCAACGCGAGTTGGAAAAACACTAGGTTCAAAATGCCTAACAATACACCCGCAAAGCCTAAATTCTATGTATTTAGAATCCGTCTTTTCTCTTTCTTTCTCTTTCTCTTCCTTACCAGTCCACGCGAAAAGCATAAAGAACGACGATTTGAGCACATTGCTCTTTGCGGCGAAAATCACTCCAAGAATGAATACGTAAAAAATTAGGGAAATGATCTAAAAACGTTGAATATCCGATAAAATTACTGTAGACTTACAGAAAAGACTGTAGCGATAACTGTTATCATGTCTCAATGTCAGATACGAGTGATATGGTTAGCTTTTGAAGCCCGCGTCGCGCTCGGAACTACAATTTCGTGTGTGGTTGTAGTTTCTCATGTCAGAATTTCTTCAATTCGAAAATTCGAGCACGAAGACTGTACGTGTACATAGAGGTAGAGAGTGCTGAGAACACATGCGCATTTATTATCAGACTTGTTGAAACTACAACTGTAAGTACTTGTTCAGAATTAGAATCGGAATATTTGCAATTTACGGTAAATTTGACTATACTTGTTCAGAATATCGTAATGCCAAGTCGCATACTTTGTGTGACAAGGTGTGAGGTGACCAGGTGACCAGGGGCGACCAGGACTGACATTGAGCGGCGAGATCTGGATGAAACTGGCGAGCAGTGACGAATAGAGGCGGACTATGTTCATCCAGATCCATAGCTAATCATAGTGTACTGAGATCCCGAGAGAAACTTTTGATTGGATTTTTGTTAGACACAAGACATTGTCACACATTCACTTGTTTGCAACTAGTTTCCACGCCTAAAATGAGGATTACGTTTGCCAAGTGTCTACGATTTTTACTATAAAACCACAAATGCATACACCAACATCGCTGGAAACACGTGACTTGCACCGGCTCCCAAACATGATACACGATGTTGAGCACATAAAAAGAGTGGGAGTGGGAGAGAGGGTGTGGGAGGATGAGAGAGAGAGAATGAGAAAGAAAGAAAGAAAGAAAGAAAGAAAGAAAGAAAGAAAGAAAGAAAGAAAGAAAGAAAGAAAGGAAGAGAGAGAGAGAGAGAGAGAGAGAGAGAGAGAGAGAGAGAGAGATGAGATACGCACGTGAACCGAATCGTATTTATCAATAAGACGCCTGGAACGACCATAATCTACCATCAACCGTTTGATACACCACAAACAAGTGTTTTATCTACCAGCAGTCACGTTCAAGTGATGTGATGTAACAAATCAACGAACGTACATTAGTTTTTCCACAATTTTTTGATTGCGGTGTGAAAATAGTACATACACATACAGTCAGATTCAGAGTTTTTTTTTAGAAAATACGGAAGAATAATAATTTGACCGACATCATCCCCTTAGAATTACGGTAGGAGAATAATTTGACCGACATCGTCCCCTTAGATTTACGGTGAGAGAATAATTTGACCTATACATTGTTCCCTTAGAATTACGGAATGCGGTAGAAGAATATTTTGACCTACACCGTCCCCTTAGAATTACGGTAGGCGAAGGTGAACATTTCGAGCTGTCTGATTTTTACTCCTTCAGTACACCACTGAAATTTTCCCGAGCAAAGTCCAAGATTCGTGAGCTTATTGATCCCACTTTTTTACTATCAAAATAAAGCAATGAATTATAAATTATATTATATTATAAATAATATAATATAATATAATATAATATAATATAATATAATATAATATAATATAATATAATATAATATAATATAATATAATATAATATAATATAATATAATATAATATAATATAATATAATATAATATAATATAATATAATATAATATAATATAATATAATATAATATAATATAATATAATATAATATAATATAATATAATATAATATAATATAATATAATATAATATAATATAATATAATATAATATAATATAATATAATATAATATAATATAATATAATATAATATAATATAATATAATATAATATAATATAATATAATATAATATAATATAATATATAATATAATATAATATAATAATATAATATAATAATAATATAATATAATAATATAATATATAATAATATTATAATTATATTATAAATATGTGCTCGCGTGGTGGATGGTTTGTTAATTCACTGTAAGTGCAGAGTACAACCAACAACCAGTTCATATCTATCAGCCTCAGCCTCACTCTTTTATGTCGCCAAGCGAACCAGCGCCAATGTCCCCAAAACACAATGTACATGGTGACGTCATTGATTGATAGTATCAATCTCACCCGTATTTGAATCGTTTGAGGACAATGACAGCCCACTGGAAACTATGTAAAGATTCGTGAGATCATATTCATATTCTCACTGCAATAAAAGTTGTGAATTCATCGAGATGTTCGAAGACTACTAAATGGTTCATCATTTATCGAATCAAATGGACAAACATATTGAAAACTGGAGATCAAAGTACAGTATACCCGTTAAGTTGAACAAAACGAGAGAATATGGAAAGAAACAACGCAACAACACGGTAAGGGAGTGTTTGTTTTTGAGGTCTTTTCGTTCGCATACACAGAACATCAGGCGCAGTTTCGACACTTTGTTCGCAGCACGGCGTGAACAGATTTGGTGGTGGGTGCGAGTGGAGTTGTAGTCGTTGACTCCTCCGTTTGTGTGGCATCGTCTTTCATACCTGGCTTCCCCTCCTCCTTCTCCTTCTCGAGATGTTCAGTAAAATTATGGTCGTGATCCACAAATCGTTCTACTATCTCCGGACAGTCCTGAAATGAGATGGTTCTATAAAATAACTTCTGAAAATGTGAATTAGCTAAATTCACTCACTTCTCCTTCGCAAAATATCTCTTCCACCAATTCGACGCTGTTTTTGCTCTGGCTGAACAGAATTATCGCCTGAAAAGTAAAAGTTAAAGCGTTTATTTTACTAATTAAGAATTTCGAAAATGTGCTAATTTATCCTAGCAACTTTCTAAAAACCGACCTGAACCATGACGATGATGATAATGACGCAAAACACGGTGGGAAAGAAGAAGCGACACATCTGAAAGTAGTTCCAGTAAAAAATACAGTAATACAGTAATGCACGTGATTACAGTAATGTGTTAAAAATCAAAAGTGTCTCGAGAACTGGGGACACATTTGGCGAGAATAGCGAGTAAAGGCAAACAAACGGTGAAATGGCCGCAAAGTCTCGGAGAAAACAGCGATTGCGGTGGAAACAAGAGGATAAGAGAGTGAGGGGTAAATGACCGACGCGTGAGTGGGAGCTTATAAGCAGACGACTGAAACAGCGAGTGGCGACGACTGGTCAAATGATATTTTATGACTCAACCGAGTGTCAACTGATAACTAGGTAGACCCTCAAAATATAAATAACCTAAATATTCCAAAACGAGGGTTATAAACGGGCGCGACATGTGATGATGTGATCAGAACACAAAACACACAAACAAACGTTTTCAATTGTCACAGTTTCAGACATCCAGCGAAACATGTATGAGTGATCAATGATTACTTTGTCCCTTTGTCGTCAGCCAGCGGGAAACTCGTTGATTTTAAAAGTCAACCCGCCGAGGTAATCCGAGTGAGTGAAAGTGGCGAATGTTCGATCTCTCAGGCGAACTGTTTGTCCACTTCATTTGTGATTTGTGTTTTATATCTCCCCCCTCTCTCTCTCTTTCTTTCTTTCTCTCTTTCCCTCTCTCTCTATCTCTCCCTCCCTCCCCCCCCCCTCTCTCTCTCTCTCTCTCTCTCTCTCTCCTTCCTCCTGTCATATGTTATGATAGCTACTTTTGAGTTATCTCAATGTGTGTGGGCAGTGTTTGTTATAGACCAAATAGTTTTGTGGCATTTCATTAGAGCCACACGACAAACAATCGTCCTTGCCTACCAGCCTACTACCCCCACTATCACCAATTGTATAGTTGCATGGTAAAGAGTAAACAGATAAGGCGGACGTATAAATGGACAAGCCCGGGGAGAGAGTGCAAGGATGTCGTCCTGCCTTCGATTCGCCCTCCTGTGCGCTGCGGTCGCAGTCGTGGCCGCCCGACTGCCATGCGCCCCGCCCCATCACCCGAAACACGTCGAGAATGTGAGTTCGCATTAAGGAATAATAAGAATAAGTTTAATACCGTGTAAATATGAGAGAAACAGTGCAAGACATCATAATGAGCAATTGCATACGGCATGAAAAAAGTGTAAGATAAAAACATAATGTAGCCTCCGCTAGAGCGATGTGTTTCGATCTTGCTTGCTATCCATTTGTGGCTCAGCCGCTCATGTGTTGCGTGTTATTGCTCTCTATCTTCCTTTGAACTACTCACGATAGACTTTTTGCGAGCAACACAAGTTCGGTGATCTCAAGTCAGTAAAACTACAACAGTCGATAACCAACCCCTTCCAGAACTGCCAACTGCACCCGCCATACGCGCACTCTTCACTGGACAGAGTGAGACGCAGCGTGCCCTACCCCCACCTACACCTCCCGCACCGCCCGCGCACCACTCCCTCCGACAGAGCGGTCATCACCCTGCCGCCCAGCCCTCCCTCTCCACCCGTTCCCCCGCGGGCGCACACCCACCGGCCGCACGGAGGACCTCACGGAAAGCCGCCGCTGGATGATGAGACCACCATCGCACCTTCTTCTGCCGCAGTCAGGCATGCTACCACCATAGCACCCTCCTCCTCCCCCTCCTCTCCCCTCGCTCGGGGACTCCGCGTGCATTCTGTGAAGCCTAGCGATGCACCGGCCACTTCGTCTGCCGCAGTCAGGCATGCCACCACCACATCCGCAGCTCCCACACGCATTCGATCGGGTTCTCTCGGCGTGAGACGGCCGCCGCACGGCAAGCCTCCCCTCGCCACAGAAGACCCCTCCACATCCCTGGCTCCTTCCCCGCACCCTCGCAATGTCTACACCAACTGCAGTCGTTTCGGCTGCTACAGCCCAACTGGACCCAGAACCAAGCCCTCTCCCCGACGAATTACAAAGCAGCCGCTGTTCCTCTCCAATCCCACTCACTAATCTACTGGTAAACACGTTGCTGTTCACGATTTCGTCATCTTTCATAAAGAATCAGTTTACTCAAATCACGCGTTTTTGCCGTCCCCCCATCGCTAATCTACTGGTAAACACTTTATCTCTTCATCTTGTATGCACAATACATAAACCGAGAGTAATGGGGTTGCGGTGTGGGTATAGAAAGTCAACAAGTGGAAGGTGATAGATAACATTGCAGAGTGTTGCATATACTAAGACGTCGTATAAGACGGGGGTCAACGGCCAGGAAAAAAGTAGAAACCACTGGGGATTTCTGCGACTACGTGCACAGCTCAAGAAATTTACATACAGTACAACATAGTCAAATATATACGATAACATCGAGTATTGAATACAGTATGCCTTCCCATAAACGCATAATAGTGTAGTCGAATCAGTCTCTCTTACAGCTTCAAAGAGACCGATTGCTACTAGAAGAAAATAAATAGTAGTGGGGAATCGAAGAAAAAAAACTCGTGAGTGGAAACGAAATGAGATGCGCGGATGAGATGGGAGAGCCGGTCGACTCGCACAGTAGGCAGGGCCACGAGAGGCGGGGCGATCAGCTTATCAGAACGCCTGGCGCACATACTCGGGAGCCATCGGCTCGTAGTGGCTCGGGTCACAGTACCTGAAACATGGTCATCAAAACATTCAATGCTACCAGAATTCATAATACAAAACACAATCTCGTCGATCGATAATTCGATAAAGCCCCGCCCACTCACTCGTCCTTGCGCTTTCCGAGATAGACGAGGAAGTCGAGCGCGTGCTTGGCGATCGTCGCCGCCTGCAAACAACACGATTTCAACACTCCGAAATCATTCTTCAATACTCGAATCTCAAATTTCGAACAACATCGATTTCCTCTCATAAACACCGCAGTTATTGCTCCACGCCAAGTGTACTATGATTATTCTCTCATAAACACTGACACTGTTCTCTCCTCAGCGCAATCGCCATGGAATTGGCACATGTAACGCAGAGTATTGTGTCTAGGTGTACCGCACATCGAATTTTAGTCAACTAAGGACCATGTCAAAGTCAAACCTAGGACCGATGAGTGAGTAGAGTACTTCGCCCATAGCACTACAGTATTCTACTACAGTATCCTACTCCAGATGTCTCCCCTCTCACCTGTCTCTGTGTGATGGCGGGCGACTGCTGCACGACGGGCATGAGCTTGACGAACAGGCGGCACAGGTGCGGCAGGCCGTACACGTCGCTCGGCTGAAAGAAAGCAGTCGTCCGTGTCTTCAAACCAAAACGGCTTTCAGTTTCAATTTGTTTTTTCAACTTGTCTTCCAACAACCTCAGACTAGCCTCGACCCACATTCAACTACCTCCGAATGACCATAGCCCAACCACTGCTCAGTCTCCTCCACCTTGAGCTTGTCGTCCTTTGTCTTGTCGGCCCTGCCGGCCGCGCCCTGTCCATTGGGGTTGAAGTCGGCGGCGTGCCACTCGCTGAACTGGATACGCTCGTACTTGTACAGCAGGGTGCAGCTGGAAAGAGGAACGAATAAATTGAATGACTTCACATTGTTGCTATCATGACATTTGGATATCGCTTCTTGAAAATTCTGGCGCGAGCCTTATCCTAAGCCAAAAGAGAGGGCGCTAAGCGCCCTCTTTAATGAAAACGAAAACGCCGCCAACCAGAAGAGCACGACAAAGAAGTCCATGGGTTACACAGTCACTCAGGTGCAGTTACTATCCGCTTACTATCCAAACCCGACCCCTCACCCGAAGAGGACGTCGAAGAAGTCCATGAGTCCGCGGGCGCTCTGCACGAAGCTCGCGCCGGCGCCCTGCATAGAGTGCGGAGTGTCCGCCGCCGCTGCGCCGTCCGCACCCAGCTGGAAGAATATATTTATTATTAATCGATTAATATGTACATCCGAAATTATACATAACTCCTCACTTTTACGGTAATAGCTGAAATGTCGGCTTGTTCACCATCACTTTCATATCACAACTTTTACCTATTGTTTTATCAACATGGAGAATCCATAATCAATAACACAAAAAAGATTTTCAATTCCCTTACCTCGACCAGCATCAGATCATCGCGCTGGTTAACGGTCGTGTTGAACTGCTTGCAGTACTGAAAGAACTCATAAGTAACTTGTTATTATCAACCTGGTATTAACAAGTAAGTGATCAGTAAGTAACAGCAACAACGTACATCCTCGACAATCTTGGAAATGGGATAGGGTGAGGGCAGCTTGTACATGCGGTACTGGCGCGTGATAAAGTCCTGGTCGTCGACGAGCAGATCGCGAATCGCCTCAGGCATCGGCAGCTCCAGCTTCTGCACCAAATACAATGATTAGGTAATTCGTTTACAAAAAAACCTTTTTTATATAGAAAAAAATGTTATTTTGTGAACACCCACCGTCTTGGGCACGTTGTAGTCATCGGCGGGATCGATAGAAGCCTCATCTGCGGTGCGCTTGCGACCGCGAGGAGCGTCTGCAAAACACATTTATGATTAAAAACGCATACTATAGAACCAATATGACCCGCAATAAAAATATATTTAAGTCTGAAACAATTTCTCTAAAATTTCAAATCACGTACTCATTTTCATTACAAAAACCACATTTCCTGCATAAATCATGTTAACTCTGATTTCTGGGGAGAGTGCGGTTGTACCGGGTCGCAGGGATACGGACCGACGACGGGGGCTGCTGTGCCGCCCGATCATCATATTGTATTCCTTTTATCCCGTGTTTTGCATATGAATAAAAACTATAATTATTTGAATATCTCAATCCCACTCACTCCTCGGTGTTGCCTTGTCGGAGGCGATGCTGGCTGCGCGGGAGGCGGACACGGCGGCCGGAGCAGCAGCAGCGGCAGTGCCCGCATCCGACGGGGTCGTCGCGCGAGAGTTCGAGCCCGCGTCGCTGTTGCGCACCTAAAAATTGCGAAATATACAATTGATTAGAAACTCTGTCCCTTTTCACCATTCACCTTTGCGCATTCATAAAGGTAAAAGGTACATGTACCCATTCAGGTATTCAAGAGATTACTCTGCGTAAAAGTTACGCACCAATTGACTTAAATCTCTTAGTTTTGTTTTACATTAAGTGATTCATTTATATCACATTTTCACGTTGTGTTTAATTACATTACTTGTGATCTCTTGAACCGGCTAATTATGTAATTACTGATTCTGAATAACACATTGTTACAATGAAAAATGAAACGTACACTGTCGGTGGCGGTCTTTCTCTTCTTCGCAGACTTGGTGCCCGGGGTGGCGGCGGCCTTGTTCGCCTCCTTGTCCTTGAGCTTCGCTTCGGCCACCGTGGCCGCAGCCTTCAGCTTGTTCTCCTCACTGAAAATGGTGTCATCAGTCATCATGAGGCCATGCGTGAGCTGTGAGCACTCACTTATACGCCATGAACAAATCATCAGTCTCGCTGTGATAGACCTTCTGGTCGTAGCGGGAGTTCCAGCCCTGAAAAGGGTATTGAACAACAAAATGATGAGAAAAAATACAAATGATGAAGTACCTGGTAGTGAACAGTGTAAATAGGCTCGCCGTCTTTGTCTTCAGTGACGTTTATGATCTTGGCTTCGTAGGGAAGGTCGCCTTTCTTGTTACGGCAAAAAATCTGCAATGTAAAATGTTAGTAAATGTATGACAGTAACCAAAATGTAAGATAATGAACAGAATAACTTAAAAACTACCTTCAATCCACTCTCGAACTTCTTGACATTCTTCCAGTCATCGGACTTCTTAGGAGGCATTGTGACTCTGAAAATAATAAATTAAGAAACAACACATTTACAAAGATCAACAAAGATGTGAACTAAACAAAAAAAAAACAAAATTATCGCCGAACCGATTTCAAAACCTTGTGCAATTTCGTGCGAATTTATTGACACCACACAAGCGGCACGAATATACACTACAAACAAATTTCTCAATTTTTCTTGATTTATCTATTTGTTTTGCATGTTTACAATGTTAACATCTGTTCAGTAGATGCGCGAATGAGCGAGGAACGTCGTCGCTGCTCACCGGAGCAGTTCGAAACCGCATGGCGGCAGATAATCGACAGTATTCGCGCCGAAAACGTCGTCAAACCAGGTACCTAGTTTTCTTACTGTCGTGGGATGTCACGCAATAATTCCTTTTTAAGACGCTTCTTCGAAGATTGACTCTCAAACCGTGCGGGATTTCCACCAGATTATCGCAAAACTCGACAAGAATGAATATGGACAGTGAGTCAATGAGCAATGAGCATCGAAAATCGCTTCCAAACACGGTGCAGTCAGTCTCGTCGAAAGCAAGAAGAGGGCGCAGGGTGTTCAAGAGTGTTTTGAAGAGGCCGAATGCAACCTCAGGTCGTCGTCGATTTTGGACATGTGCGAGGGCTTCATCTCGGACTGGGAGGCGAGCGGGCAGGTGTCGGCGGCTGTGCAGCAGCTCATCGCCCTGCTCCGCCGACCACACGTACTGGTCAGTGTGGGTGGATATGCTGGTCAAACGTACAGTCTCCTTGAACATGTAAGGCCGGAGGGGTTGACAATCGGAATCGGAGGCTATTCTTAACCTAACCTGGACTACACGCTTAGAAAAAGTATGTAAATTGAATTCATCGCGAAAAGACCACATATGCAATATATGTGAACAGTGGCAATGAAATGATCGAAGAGGCAGTAAGGTGGTTCCAGAAAGAGTGGAACTGACGTACCGTTGCAGGGCGTTCTTTGTGCGACATCTGACATCTCGGCGCGTCGCTTCGAGCCCACCCTGCCCGTCATCCCATTCGAGGTCGACGACGACGATGGAGTAGCTGTCAAGGTGATTCTTGATCAGATTTTCTGTTGATTTGTCGATTGTTGTTGTTCATTAGCTGCTTGATTCTGACATACAATATTGATGGGTGATATGCGAGCACACACGATCAGTGTGGAATTGGGAGACCTTGACAACGTAACATGTCGTTTGTGTCTTCAGATTGTTCGTCTGGTGAAGACTCGCGACTCACTCGGGGCGACGATCAAGCGCGACCCGCAGGGCAGGGTCACCATTGCTCGGATCATCGCCGGCGGCACAGCCGAGAGGAGCGGCTGCATTCAGGTGCGTCTCTCTCTCTCTCTCTCTCTCTCTCTCTCTCTCGCTTTCTCGCTCTCTCTCTCTCTCTCTCTCTCGCTCTATTTCTCTCTCGCTCTCTCTCTCTTTCTCTCCCTCTCTCTTTCTCCCTAGCATTGGCCTAGATGGTCATATCAGGGACAGTAACAGTATTACCTGGGTAAATGAACATAGCTTATTCCAGGAGGGCGACCGTGTGCTGGAGGTGAACGGCCGGAACGTGGGCGGACTGGAGCCGAACGAGATCGCCG
Source organism: Rhabditoides inermis (assembly GCA_963966185.1). Lineage (NCBI taxonomy): Eukaryota > Metazoa > Nematoda > Chromadorea > Rhabditida > Rhabditidae > Rhabditoides > Rhabditoides inermis. Next base: position 1,064,302 of record CAWZYM010000087.1, on the reverse strand, counting down.
CGCTGCTCAACCAGTCGGCGGGTTTGTTCCCTTCTAACTCACCTCAACATGTCTCCTCGGAAGCAGTTCTCCTGTACTACTGTACACTAAACTGTTGGTCTCTCATTGTTATGTGTCAGAGGCTAAGCTTTTTTGGCGATTTTTTGAAAGGATGACCGGTGCAGATGCAGCTTTGAATCTAGTGTGTTTCAGACGGCATCGTGACGTTCAAACTCGTTCCGACCGAGGTGGCGCCGCACTCGACCTACGTCGCCTCCGTGCATCTCAGGGCACAGGTGAGGCGGTTTCATGTTTCATCTAACGTGTTCCTACGGGATGTTCCCCTCTCATGTCAGGTGATAACAATTGACTATAACATTTATCTGCATAGATAGGTACAGGATAAAAGGTTACGCCACACACACGCGTTAGTCCGCCACACGCGTCCGCCACACCTATCACACTCTCTCTCTCTCGCCCTTCGGGCTCGCCTCTCTCGCTCAGTCTCTGACCCCGCCTCCTGCGCACTCACTCGCGCATTACACATCAGCTACACATATACATGACATCTCCAATTTTTAATTAACTTCGTCCTCGAAGTTTCATAATGTCGCCAATCAATACAAATCGCCTAATGAGGAATGATTAACATATCATACTCTCTTCTAACTAGCACAAGTATCAACACATCGCCACGAAACTGCTATAATTCATAGCCTCACCATACCACAGCACATCACACATTAGTATTCTTGGTCGCTGCTGCTGCTTGAATAGTTGCGTCGCCGGCTCCTCCAGTTGTCGCTCCTCCGTGCCATTCCACGAATGCGATCCTGTTCATGCCTGTCGCCAACCCTGGAATCGCTGCCGTCGCCACCGCGCGACTCGCCGTGACGCCTACCGAGGCTCATCGAATTCACCTCCGCCGTCAATTCCATTTCGTCAGACACAGCTCTCATTCTAGTCTCCATCTCAATTGCCGCCGTCTTCAGTTCCGAAAACTTTCCACTCGATTTTTCATTGAGAACAAGAGCGTCATAAAGACTCTTATTGAGTCCACGCATGAAATTCGTTTTGGAGAGACTGTCTCTCACTTTCGCCGACTCATCCAAATCATCCGCCAAATCAGCCACTCTGTTCGCAAACTCGAGCGCCGACTCGCCACGCTTCTGCTGGGTACTCATCAGCTCTCGCATCGTCCTCATCAGGTACAGGTCGTTGCGAAAGTGTTCTTTGATCGCATCCATGCTCGCCTCATAGTCACCCTTCACTGTGGAACTCAGATCATCGTACACCGCCTTCGCCTCTTTCTCTAGCAGGAGGGGAAGAATGTACGTACGCCTTTCCTCACTGATTCCGAACAACTTTACACGCTCTTCCAGCTCACTTTCGAAACGAGTAAACGAACCAGATCCGTCGAATTTCGGCCACTCAGCTACAGCCGGAAAGACTAAGCCCAAGTTACCTAGCATGTTTCCGCCACACCGTATCTACAGATCACAAGTCGCGACCAATCGTGAATAGTACGCCTTTCACAGACTCACGTTTCCTTGCCGTCCGGTCCGTGTCCGAATATGCCCGCCGAAGCGTCGAAGTCAGTGTCCGCGTAATAGGAAGAATAATAGACGACTCCCTACACGTGATCTAGCAACAATGAGCGCTGCTTTACGGTACCTCTCTCACTCGCTGCCACGTTGTAATCGCCTTCGCACAATCGCCATCACACAATCGTAATGCAATAAATTTGCCCTCGGTGGAGACGCCTGATCTGATTGCCGCCTGATCTCATTAGTCTCTTGCCAGGATTTGGCTCCTCGAATCTCGCCGTACTACAATTTGTCTGCGGGCTGGCCGTTGATCAGAACAATCACAATCGTATAGCTACGGCCAATTACAACTCAAAGCGTTCCTTTCAAACAACACCGACTATCTCTCGTACTATCTCTCTACAAAATTCTGCTTTCTCACTCGCCTCGCGCGCTCTCACTCGCACAACTCTTCCGTATGACTACAGCAGTATACACGCAAGAATAAACAGACAGATAGAGAGATTAGATAGAGACAGGTGGATGCAATGCTGAAAGTATCTTGACCACTTCTAGAAGACTCGCTGCGCACCTACGCCAATTGTAGATTTATGTCCTGCTAAATAGAGGGGAATTCGCGAGCACATGTCACTATCGCCCACATTCTTTCTCGCAGAGCTACCGTATTCCATGCAACACATGCAGTCATCAACACAACACACAAATTTCAATGACAATATACATTTTTTTTGTATTTTGTTAGGCCTGTTTTTATGTGGCACAGAGAATGGGCTATGCATGCGGGTACACAAAGAAATGGTTAAATAAATCTCACCGCAGCGGATAAGGTCACTTTCGTACGGGTGGTCCATAACCGGCACCGCGAGTGGGCACAGTCACGTCCATACGGGTGGTCCCTAACCGTCACCGCAATGGGCACGGTCACTTCCATACTGATGGTCCTTCACCGCCAAGGACAGTCCGCTCACCAAAATTAGACTACTACTGATGTTACTAACAGGAGAGAAAATCCTAAGCCCATATTCTCTGTGCAAGCCACGAACGAAAATAATCTCGAAACAAATCAAAACGAACAAAACACGGCACACAATGCGAACGAAACGCATATCACTCAATTATGTACACATCCAAATTCAGACTAGACAATCGCGATATGCCACGTAAGAATAGGACAATAATTCGTTCGTAATCACGCCGATTTAACTGTACTCGCCAAAACTGTTATATCTAATACAATAGAGAAGAATAGACAACAGAAGTATTACAGGAAGTTGATAGATGCAAAATTAGATGGCATTATATGAAGCAAATATAAGAAAGTCGATCATTATCATCTGAATGAGAGTTCCCGAGACCTCCATAACGTGTTCCTACGGGATGTTCCCCTCTCATGTCAGGTGATAACAATTGACTATAACATTTATCTGCATAGATAGGTACAGGATAAAAGGTTACGCCACACACACGCGTTAGTCCGCCACACGCGTCCGCCACACCTATCACACTCTCTCTCTCTCGCCCTCCGGGCTCGCCTCTCTCGCTCAGTCTCTGACCCCGCCTCCTGCGCACTCACTCGCGCATTACACATCAGCTACACATATACATGACACATCCTTCATCAGTCTTTATCAGTATTGTTGCTGCAATCCGCGCCGATTTGAACTAATCAACTAATGCCTGCATTCGGTCCATAGTCCATGAGTCTTTCAGTTCAATTATTGTTATTGTGCTGAACTATTTGATATTTCGAAGTTCGTGAGGTGAGAGCTAAAACCCAAAACTGTTCAGTTCGATTACTCTGCCGAGCGGGACGACGAGCACCCGTGCTACGACGCCGCACTGTCGTTCGGCAAGGGCGACGTTCTCGAGCTGGTGGTGAGTTATTCACAATGGAAGAAGTGTTTTTAGCATTATAAATCCGCTGCGCATGTACAAATTGCGTGATAGGTTCATGCTGAAATGTTGAATATGGTTGTAGATTGGGGTTATGGAAGGATATGGGCTCGAGCTGGTGATGACTGGGTCGAATGGGAAGGGCACATATCTGTAGCGACAAGACAAGACAATAAATGTGCATATGGCGAGTTGGCATGGCATGGCAACAGTACAGCGCCAATCGGTCGTGTGGAATGAAAGTTCACATTCATTGTTCAAATGTTTACCACTGAACTGTCACTTTATTGAGTCAAGAGAATTTCATGACTATGCGTTTATCGCAAAGAACCAGGGCACGAGACATGTACTCCAGCTGGTGGTAAGTGATCCGTCGCAAGTTTTGTAGTTGTGAAGAAAACACGATTGTTGTGTTTTGTGCGCATTGTCGCGTATGCGCTTCGCGTTTGTGACAAGATGTGATTATCATTCACTTCCCGTTGTCGCGTTGCCGCTGAATACAAGCGGTCTATTTCAAACTACACATGATTTATATTCGAAAACAACAGACATACCTTAATAAGTGAGGTGGGACGTGAACGAGTCATTCGCTCCGAGGATGCGTCTCTTCTGTCTGGCAGCTCTCGCGGGCGCGGCTCTCGCCGATCCACTTTGCGCACTGTTCCCGGAGAAATGTGGACCGGACCAGTTCAAGAAGGCCGACCCGGACTGTGCTCTGTTCCCGGAGAAGTGCGTCGGTGGCATGGACCAATTCAACATGTTCAACGCTGATCCGGACTGCGCGCTCTTTCCGGAAAAGTGCATAGGAGGCATGGACCAGTTCAAGATGGATCTGCCGCCAGTGAAGCAAGGTTGCCGTGATGCGCGCATGTGCAGAGACAAGTTCAAGGCCGACCCGGACTGCGCTCTGTTCCCGGAGAAATGCATCGGCGGAGGCATGGACCAGTTCGAAATGTTCAACGCTGTCGCTGATCCGGACTGTGCGCTTTTCCCGGAGAAGTGCATCGACTCGTACCAGTTCATGGTGGATCTGCCGCCTATTTCGAAATGCCACCGCGACCCGCGTATGTGTAAACAATTCAAAGCCGATACGTACTGCGCTCTCTTCCCGGAGAAGTGCGTCGGAGACGTGGACCAGTTCAAGAGCCAGCCGGAGCTGGATGAAATAAGGGCTATGGCGTGCAGAACGGCCACCGATCCGCCCAAGGAATGCGAGGCCATCTGCGCCCTGCCCCGACTCGCGCCCATCTGCAAGAAGTACAGGGACGAGAAGAAGGCGCGCGAAGAAGCGAAAGCGGCGGAAGCAGCCAAGGAAGCCAAGAAGCGCGAGTGCCAGAAGAAGTACCCCTGCAAGGGCGCCACGTGTTCCAAGGAACAAGGAACATATCACGAAGGCGCTGTGCTGCGCCGATCCACAGTTGCCCGTGTGCAAGAAGGGTCTCCGGAATGTGTTTGTCCCGGCGAATAGGATTCAAAACGACTGCCGCGAGAACCCCACCAAGCCATCGTGCACGTTCAAGCAGGATCTGCCTTCTACGAATGAGTTCTGCGCGCGCAACCAGCACCTTCCCGTGTGCAATTCGTTCCAGCGCACCATCGTCGGCTCGTCCACTTTCTGCCGCATGTTTCCATTCCACGAGTCCTGTCGCGATGAATAGTCTGAAAGTGCGATGCGATAAATGAATGTTCAATTTGCTATAATATGTATTTTTCTTGTCCTGGAAATGACTATTTTTCCGAGACAAAAGACTACATGTTGTGTTAAGCAGCTATTATGTTCAAAAAATGATAAAATTCCCGAAAACACATGTTTTCGTATTTTTCGACATTTTGGCAATGGGGCGCACAAAGAATGTAAAAATTTACAATATTTTTTGACATTTTCTTGGACATTTTTCTGCATTTTTTCGCTATTTTTCGAAATTTATTTTGTATTCTTTTACATTTTTTGGGAACTTAATAGCTGCTTAACGGTTGGAACAGTTTTAACTGCTAGGATATATTCTACACGTGGCACTTTCCTCATTATTCCAAATAACTGTGCTGATTTTCGCAGTGACAACAATCCTACTCCTACAGTAACGAGCGTAGCTGAAGGAGTAATGAAAGTTGTGGATCTCGCTGTGACCAACCCTGTATATTTTCTATGTATTGCCGCTAGTCGAACATCTCTCCTGCTATATTTACATGAAAATGCGATTCTGAATAAAATTGGTGTATTGAGATTGAGTAGATGAGCAATGTTTTGAGGTGAGCAACGACGCGCACTGGTGGCAGGCGCGGCGGCTGGGGTGGGGCGCGTTCGCGGACGGAGAGGAGACGAGGGCGCTGCTGGGCAGTGAGTGGCGGGAGGGAGAGAGAGAGAGAGAGGGAGGGAGAGAGAGAGAGAGAGACTGTTCATCAGGCGGCGTGAACGGTCTGGAGCTGCGGGTGGGACTGATACCGTCGGAGCTGCGCCAGCAGGAGAAGAGCGACGCGGCGCCGAAGCCCAGCGAGGTGGGTGGTAGTACTTACGATGTTAGTACTTAGTACTTACTTAGGTGTTAGTACTTAGTACTTACTTAGTACTCGTTAGAATTTTTGACTCTGTCACGGATTTCACTTGGCACGGCCATTTTTTGTTACAATACCCACCATTCATTGTCCTTTTTACCCTGTCACACATTTCAGCTCCTGTAACGTTTCACAGTGTATCAGTATCACCAAGAAATGCAATACACCTCACTCCTATCCTTCAGTACCCGCGCCCTTTTCGGTCTTTTCTAGTCTGTTACCATGATCAGTCGTCTTTCACAGTGTGCATCACCATGTGTACGGATCTTCTCTTGCAGTCTCTCTCGCTCTTCTACGAGCCCGTATCGCGTGCGTGGCCCCGCATGCTGCCCCCTCGGCCCGTGGTGCTGATCGGGCCGCCCGGCGTCGGCAGGAACGAGCTCAAGAGGAGGTGGGCCGGCCGATTCAGAGAGTTCATAGATTTCGATTATTTGGTCTTATTGGACCGCCCGGGGTTGGATAGGAATGTGAGACCAGATTTGATTGACAGTGGCCATTTCAGGTTTCCAGTCAGTGTAAGTCTGTGAACATCATGTCAGGGTCTTGGAACGATGAATATATGATGAATGTTACAGAATCATGAGCCTCTACCCCGAGCGTTTCTCGACGACCGTACCACACACGAGCCGGCCGCCCAGGTGAAAACGATTCTGAATATTGATTTATTGATGTATGGATTTAATGTTATTTTATTTATTTTGAAATATTTGACGTTATTCATTCCTTTCTTTTCTCTGCCAGCGCGCGGTCGCGTGCCTTCCCTTGTTATTCCCCCGACCCCTGAACAATGCTGTGCGGCGGAGGACACTAACTGGACTGGTATTCGCTTTTGCTACTCTCTACATCTACGGCATTGAGACTGGAGAGGAATCCTCGAAGACGATGAAACTCTCGGAGACGTCTCTTCGCGATCGATCGTTGAAGCACGGATTTTCCGCCGCCGAGATCGAAACTTCCCCAGAAGCTGCAAGCAGGGGATGACATGCACCACCAATAGCCCGTACGCATCCTCGGGACTACCGAAATCCGTGTTATTGGGACTCGCAGTAGGCGCTGCATTACTGTATTTTACCGTAACCTTGCCGTAATTTACATAATTGTACCGTGCTACTTGATTCGAGATAAATATTCTGATTCTGATTCTGATTCAGACAACATGAGCTCCCCGGCGCCGACTACCACTTTGTGACCAGAACACAGCTGCAGAACATGATTGCCAGGTGGGGCATATTGATCGATTATCGATTGAAGTTCATGATTGCAGGGGTGAGATGCTGGAGTTTGGCGAGTTCCGCGGAAACCTCTATGGAACAGCTTTGTCGTCGGTTAGGGATGCGAGAATAAAGGTGAGCTTGTATAACTGTTTTACCTTACTCCGTACCTGTTACCGTTTACCGTATCTGCTAACTTGCATATCCGTTATGGTCTGCGTGATGGATTTTAAATGATCTTTCTGATCTCGTATCTCTCCAGGCGACCCCGCTGCTCACCCCGCACCCTCTCGCGCTGCAGTCGCTGCGCACTGCCGAGTTCACCCCAGTGGTGGTGTTTGTGCGCCCGCCGCGGGTCGACAAGTTCAAGGTGTGTAGGTGTGGTCAATAACTTTAGAAGAGCTTCTCCGAAACGCAGAATCGCACTTTTTGGCCGTTTCGAAGGCAGTTCCGACGGCGTTTTCGAAGAGAGAGAGAGAGAGGGGGGGAGATAGTTGAGTATTTCAGGAGACTCGCGACGCGCACCGCGACCGCTGCTCGCGCGCGCCTTCTGTCGCCTCGACTGCAACTGGCCTATCCGCCGTCGTGCCCCGGGCGTATACGGTAGAGGATGTGAGTATTGTTTTTTTTTTGGTAATCTAAACGCTGAACGAAATTCTGTTTGTAGTCATTCAAGACGCTTATATTCTCGCAATAAGTTGCACGTTGTTAAGGGGGTTGAGGAAAACAGGGAATCGGGAGTCGGGAATATATAGAAGTACTATCGCTCTGTCTTTCAGTGTGAGCAGGTGGTGTGCGCGGGCCGGCAGTTGGAGCGGCAGCTCGCTCACCTGGTAGACGCGGTGGTGGAGAATGGCGAGCTGGACGTGGCGGTGCGGCAGCTGTGCGAAGTGAGTGTTCCTTTCAGTCACTTACATAGGATGACTTGATGTTGGTTTTCTTGCATCTGTGTGAGATCTGTGAAGCTGGGGTTTTTACTCGGTTATTGAAAACATTTTCGTGTTTAGATTGTGGATCGAATCGAACGCGAGCCGGCGTGGGTTCCGAGCTCGTGGTTGGAGCGAGGACGGCGGGCTTCGAGCAAAGAGCAGTGAGGAGGAGTAAGAGAGGAATCTACGACGACATGGATCAATTTCTAGGACCTTTGTGTTTTTTTTTTTTGCGCAATGTTTCGGATCTCACGAGTGCTTGCCGTTCATATTCACGTAGTTTCTCATATTTTTCTCAAATGTATATAGTAGTATTTTGTTTATAAAGAGCTTTACATGTGCTTTAGAGGACGTACCGCTTCAGATTTCTCGCCTCGTCTTTGTTTTTTGTTCTGTATGATGCGATAAAATGATTTTATGAATGTTATTAAAGTGTGTACAAAAACGATGTTCATATTCGATGAACAATTAACAGTATTTGATAAGGAACTATTTGGAGCAGCTTATCTCGAATGTGGAGTCTTGAATTCGCGATAGTGTCCGCTATCATGCGAGCGATAACTCCGCTCTCTGTTGATTTCGAAAACCGCGGGAATTTCGCGCACTTTGCGATTTCTTTGTTTCAATAATTTTTTTCGTACTTTGTTCATGTGTTTACATGTTTATAAAGTTAAACATATCGACAGGCATGCAATGAGTGACTTCGGCAAGGGTACTGTGAGGGGTGTGCGCAAGCGGCCGTTCGGCTCGCTTCAACCCACCCAAGCGACTCAACCCAGAATGGCTGCCTCGCAGGTAAGTGGGATGTTCATATTTGTCCGAGAGTCAAAGTTTTATCCGTGAATATTACAATCACAATGAGAGAGTAGATACAATACATAGGCTCAATGTTAGGCTAACGTCAGAGAAAATACAGGTTAGCAATTGAGGTGAGTGATAGATCCTCGTGTTGTATTACTAATAATGTAACTCGATCAAGCAAAAACTTCTGCGTCAATGAAATAGTACTTATAATGTAAAGTATTAGGCTCCAAAGTCCGCGCCTGCGGTGACGGTGCGACTGCAGCTCGAGCAGTCGCTGTTCCAGAAACACCAGGAGATGGAGGCGTGTAGAGAGACGCACGAGAAGAAAAAGCGGTGAGGAATCTGGCTATTCTTTATCTCATGTGTTTCATGAATCTGCACGATCATGTTTGCAATTCCGGGACATGTTGAACGTGCATTGTTGTATGTATCAAACGCTTTAGTTCAGTGAGAGACATGTCGAAAATGTGAGTGATAATACAAAGCCGAACAATAACACAGATGAGTGGATGTAGAGCAAGAGGGTTGATAGATGTTACTGATTCTACTCTTGCAGGCGCGCCGAGGTGTTGAATCTGGTGAAGAAGTTGATGAACATGCAGCTCGAGGAGAAGCTCAAGCACGACATCCTCGTGGGTGTTTTTGCAGTCCATTCTATAGATATTTGTTCTATATACGTTCGTGGTGCGGTTACTGATGTTTGGTATGATTCAAGTAGGTGTGCGGTCCGTCTCACGAACATTGTGACTATCAGAGATATGAGACTACGTACACCACCTCTAGCCTCTTCCCGTTGAATCACCACAGATCTACGTTCTCGTTTCCCTGTATTCTTCACATGGGCTGTAGTCCATGCATTCCTTCAATAGTTGGTGAGGCTAGTTGAGTCCTTTAGAGATCCTTCTCTGATCCCTTCTCTCCCTACCCTACCTTCTATTATCCCTTCTCTCCCTACCCTACTCTCGCCTTGCAGAGCCTGCCGCCGGCGCAGGCCTCGTCTGCGGTGCACGCGCATCGCGAGAGTCTCGAGTCGGTGCTCTTCTCCCTACAGGACTGCCACCGGATCGAACCGCTCGCAATTGGTGCGTCATGCTTCTCTGCGTTTGCAAGTTCTTCAAAATTCCCTTAAACTCTCAGCAAGTTTCTTACATTTAGTCTCCACGTTATCTTTACTTTCTATTTGTGCGACGTCTTACAGATCAGTGGGACTGTAAGCTCTTATTTTTCCGTGATCACCAGGCGAACCTATCCCCTCGTTTCAGAGCTGGTCAAGTGGATCCTGGCCAGACTCCTCTCGCACATGTGCAGCGCCGTTGTCTACGACTGCGAGCGACTCGGCTCGAGCGTGCACGACCTGTTGTTCAAATGCGCTGCACTGTGCGACAGAAGAGAGCTCGCGCACACGCTGATTGCACAGATTGGCAGTGAGTGTGAGGGGCAATCCGACTCGTTGGAGGAGGGTTTAGTGACTAGTAATCCACTCAACTGCTCTTGTTGGGCAGATTGGCAGTGGCAGTGAGTGGGACAAGTAGATAGACTATCTACCACCAGAAACGTGTCGGAGGTAGAAGTTTAGCAAATTGACAGTGAGTGCGGAGACTCATATCTGATCAGAGTGCAGAATGGCGTTCGCACTTGCAGAGCTGGTGTGCGGCGCCACGTCGGTGTCCCTCTTCGACGAGGCCGCGTGCGACGAGTCGCCGCTCTACCGACGAGTCATCCACATCGACACGGGCGACCGGGACGAGGTGCGCGCCAGGATGCTCTACACACTGCTGTGAGTGGAGCAATCAATCAGTCAAAAAGGCGAGGTACTTTACACGCTGATGTGAGTCTTATTTTGTTAGGCGTTTCATTGAAACTGTCCTCACAACTGCCACGCGATCGAATAGTGTGTTTCGAAGGCGTTCCGAAGGGGCTGAAGAGGCGCACTTTTTCAAGACGATTGTATCGGAAGAGGTTTCAATTCAGGATTGAGAAATAGTGAAGGGATGCTTTCAAATAGACCGACCCCCACTCCAGGAAGCTGCTGAACGTGTTGTGTTGTCGGGCGGACGTGGTGTCCTCGCTGTCGCAGACGGACGAGTGCGTGTTGTGGATGAGCATCCTGCAGACCATGCAGTGCAAGGCGCTCACCATGGAGATGCGCACGAGAAGGGTCGGTGGAGGGAACTACACTCAACATACATACTGTGTGAGACTGTGAGCACAGAAGAAGTATGCGCAATGCGCATCGGTTTTCATTTTCACATCAACTAGTTCTGGTCTGGTGGGCGACATGAGTGGGTGATGAGATCTATACGAGCAACGATCGGTCTCTTCAACCGACTCCAAAAATGTCTTTTACAACAACTTCGAACTCCCTCGGAATATCCTCTAACCAGCTATTATGAATCACTACGAAAAGTTCGCCGTCAAGTGCACAGGTCATCTAGTAGTTGTTGGTTTTCATTGAGTACCAGTGGTCTCACATGCTGGCGCCGGCTGGGCTATATAAGCGGCGCATGAGCGTCACGGTCACTTACAGACAGACGGACGGACAGGCCGTTTTCTATATATATATATATATATATATATATATATATATATATATATATATATATATATATATATATATATATATATATATATATATATATATATATTAGGTTTTGCAGGAGTCGACGAACCTGCTGCAGCGGCTGATCGTTGCCGACGTGGGGCATGTGACGGTGGCCCGTCTCCTCGTACCCAAGATATTCAAGCTAGAGGTGAACGGGTGTCTCTGTCTCTGTCTCTTTTCCTCTACCTTTCTCTCCCCCGTCTCTCTCTTTTTGCCTAGCTTTTTTCTCTCCGCATATTTTCAAGTGAAACCTTCGAATTTGCAGGACGAGATCCGCAGCTCGGAGGACAGCGACGAGCGGGTGCGCGAGCTGCGAGACATGTTGAACTCGCTGAGCAGGGTGAGGCGAGAGAGAGAGAGAGAGAAGAGAGAAGAGAGAGAGAGAGCCCTCTTCCAGGCGTTCACATCTCGCCTCGTCGCCCTTTACGACTCGGACGGTGTGGACAGCGATAACGGGGAGAAGAGGCGGCAGCGATTGTTGGATGCAGTCAGCATCAAGGTGCCGTTTATGAAGTGTCCTGTAGAGACATTTTCGGTTGTTGTCCTCGACAGCGCTTGATAGATCCAGGGTGTACGCAAGGTCGTCTGAGTACTCGATTCTTGCAGGACCTGCTCGAGTGGACGCGGCTCTGCGCCGCGCACGCGCTCCTCTTCCCGTCAGTGATACGTGAGTGGAGATAATTAAAGGACATCAATACTGTATATCATCCATACTTACAATACTTTCACTCATAAATTGAAATCACATGACCAGTATGACGAAGGATGACGATTGACGAATGTAGAAAATGTGATGATGAAGTATACAAATACTAGAGAGTGATTTGAGAACTTGAAACATTCTCATTACAGCGCCCCGCCTCGTCTCGATGCTGTGCGCGCTGTGCCGTCTGCTGTGCTGCGCGGAGCCGGAGGACGTGGGAGAAGAGGAGGCAGAGATGTTGGGAAGAGTTGCGGACAATGTCAAGGTGGGTATTTGTGATGGCAATGGCATGAGAGAGAGATAGAGAAGAGGGAGAGTGCATAGACGATGCTCGAAGAGATGGCCGAAGCCACGAAGCCGAATGTCAAGGTGGTCGGGGAGAAGATGTGATCGCTGGGACATCCTGGACTGGCGGCTAACACTAGAGAGAAAGACATAGTTGATGGTTTTAGAGAGGGATGTCGGTTTTGGACTGATAGCGATAAAAACATGGAACAAGAGTTGTGTGACGATTGCTGGTTTCAGAAAGTGGCGGAGAACCTGCTCAAGTCGTCGTCGGCCGCCACCGACGACTCGCCGAATCCGCTCGCCGACGTCATCCACCTCCTCATCTACACCGACGTCGTCCGGCAGGAGACGTGAGTGAAGGCTCGAAAATTATTACCGATTTTACGAGTCTGTCCGAGCCTGTCCTAGACGACTAGATTCCTAGATCTTTCTGTCTGTCCCTTTTTCTGGGCGTTCTGGGGCTGTTACTTGCGCGCTTGCCATTTCCGACCGAGTCTGTCTGCAACTTGGTGGAAAATAGAGAAAGAAGAATACGTTGCAGGTCGCTCTGCTCCTGGCTCGTCTCTGTCTGCACGACGTCGTGGTCTCGGTTCGCGACGCGGAAGGAGGAGGCGATCCGACAGAAGCGCAAGCTGATCGCCGCCATCGGAAAGGACGGCGCGGGCGGAGGGCAGATCGAGGAGGTGGGAGGGGGGACTGTTCTTCTGATTGTGAGATTCTCTCGAGCCAAATTTTGGGCGTGAAAGTTTGCTCAAAATGAAAATTTCACCCTTCTTTGACCCATACCTCTGCCGAAATACACCTTGGAACCCTACTCCTAGTGCAATGCAAACAAAAAAAAGAGATCTGTGAGGCTGTGAATGTTCAGGTAGTGGCCCGCTCGCGCCAGCTGCTGCCCTCGCTCATGCTCAAGGAAGACGAGGTTCGCGAGGTGAGTGTGAATCGGTTTCATTTGCCGTGCGTTCACTGACCGAGTGTTCCTGTACCATTCACGACTTGTAGACAGTCCTAATGAGAGTAAGTACCAGTACCCCTCTCCCTTAGGCCGTCCTCTCGTGCGCCTCCCCCGCGTGTCGTGACGGGGAGCGCGTGCTGCTCGCCCTGATGCGCCTCATCGGGGAGATGTCGGCTGGCGGCATGCATGCCGACGCCGCCGGCGCCTGGCTGAGCATGCCGTGGTTGAAGGTGAGTTTACATGTTACATGTTTTGATGTTTCCCCTTCTGTTTCCTGGATACTAGAGCTAATAAGTCATACGGAACACAATTACGCAGGTTACGGTATTCCATATCTATTCAGGACGCGAACGTGCGCATGGAGGCGCGCCGGTTCTACGCCTCCCTGCCCGCGCTGCGCGAGATGAACGACATTGTCAGCCAGTGCAAGCACATCATCTGTGAGTGTCGGCGCATCCTTCTTTCTTTCCATTTCCTTGCCCATGTCGTTCTGGAGGTGTATCGAATGGCAGTTCACAAGTTTGCCCGAGCCTCTTCTTCTCCCCTTTCTCACCCTTTTCCTGGCTTTTCTGGGCTATTTCTGAACCGATTCTCCGAAATAAGTCTGCGATCCGCCTGATTGCAGCCCCGGGAGTGCAGGAGGCCACTTTGTCCGCCCTGGCCTGCCTGCCCCTTAAGGGCGAGTGGCGCCGCATGCTGTTCGAGCGCGCGCTCCAGTCTGGCCACGCGGCTATTGTCGAGTCGGCGCTGACACACCTGCCCGTGCTGGTGGCGAGTCACAAGGTGAGAGGAGCAGAGTTGCTAGAGTCAGCCTTTTCGAAACTCCCGACTGAATTCGAAAGGCGTTTTAAATAGGCAGAGACTGGCCATATGTTTAGTCGATCTTTGAGGGTTTCATGTTGAAAGAACTTGAAGAGTTCTGACAAGCAATACATCTATTCCAGGCCGACTCGCACCGCCGCCTGATCCAGATCGCGTTGGAGCTACTCAACGTGCGCGATCTGGCGGTGAGTACTCTGCTCTGCTCTGCTCTCTCTCTGCTCTCTCTCTCTCTCTCTCTCTCTCCTGACAACCCATCTTTAGAACTCGTCCACCGACGTCTCGCTCGTTCTGCATGCCATAAATCGCTCTCTCCACGCCACCAGTGCGAGGAGTGAGGTACTGGAGGTTACGGTAGTGCGATCACTGCAAACTTAATTATCTCGAGGTGACGTCATCTGGAGTGGCGTGCGCGACATGTCGCGAGGTGTCTTCCGGTGTGTTGAATCCGGAGGTGTCCGAGGTGCCGGATCTGCTGCTCCAAGTGCTGCTGGCTGCCATCCAGAATCGACACACACTCAACAGCCAGATACGAACCGGTGAGGATAAGCAGCATTCATTCATTCACTCACTCACTCACTCACTCACTCACTCACTCACTCACTCACTCACTCACTCACTCACTCACTCACTCACTCACTTTACACACACTTCGACCAACTCGTAGATAGTTAAGTGAAGATGTTTACATTTACGTTTCCGTCCATGGTTTGCCATATCGATGTGTTCAGAGATGTGCTCGCTGCTCTTCTCGCTGCTGTCGCATCTGCGCGACGCCAAGGACAAGGCCAAGGAGGTTGGACCTCTCTATCTTTCTCTCTCTTTCTCTGTCTCTCTCCCCCCTCTCTCTCTCCCTCTCCCTCTCCCTCTCCCTCTCCCTCTCCCTCTCCCTCTCCCTCTCCCTCTCCCTCTCCCTCTCCCTCTCCCTCTCCCTCTCCCTCTCCCTCTCCCTCTCCCTCTCCCTCTCCCTCTCCCTCTCCCTCTCCCTCTCCCTCTCCCTCTCCCTCTCCCTCTCCCTCTCCCTCTCCTTCTCCCTCTCCCTCTCCCTCTCCCTCTCCCTCTCCCTCTCCCTCTCCCTCTCCCTCTCCCTCTCCCTCTCCCTCTCCCTCTCCCTCTCCCTCTCCCTCTCCCTCTCCCTCTCCCTCTCCCTCTCCCTCTCCCTCTCCCTCTCCCTCTCCCTCTCCCTCTCCTTCTCCTTCTCCCTCTCCCTCTCCCTCTCCCTCTCCCTCTCCCTCTCCCTCTCCCTCTCCCTCTCCCTCTCCCTCTCCCTCTCCCTCTCCCTCTCTCCCCTCTCCCTCTCCCTCTCCCTCTCCCTCTCCCTCTCCCTCTCCTCTCCCTCTCCCTCTCCCTCTCCCTCTCCCTCTCCCTCTCCCTCTCCCTCTCCCTCTCCCTCTCCCTCTCCCTCTCCCTCTCCCTCTCCCTCTCCCTATCCAGGTGTGGCTGGAGAGCGCGGTGATGGCGGGCGACGATGACGGCGCGGTGCGAGACGAGTACCTGTGAGTGGAAGAGATTTGATCGAAAAGACTTGAATCGTATGGCATTTTGGCATTGAAGTTTGGAGTCGATTCCAGTTGCGAAAACTCAGCCGTAGAGAGAGAGAGAGAGAGAGAGAGAGAGAGAGAGAGAGATCGACTTTAGCGAGGCGTTCGCTGTGCTGGTGGGCGGCGAGTGTCCGGCGGACATCCTGCACACCGCCAAGCTCACCCTCATCAAGATCGCCTCGCCACTCGAGGAGACGATGGATGAGATGAGGTGGGGGAGAGGGGGGCGACACTTGAAGGCGGGTGTGATACAGCTGACTTTTGTTGTACTTTAATTAGTTATAACATTCTGTTCTAGTTTTCCTTTTTTTTGGAAGGTTTGAGTGTGATCACTAGAAGGGGGAAGAGAGGGAGAGACAGTGTTAAGATAGAGAGAGATAGAGATAGAGAGAGAGAGAGAGAGAGAGAGAGAAATACAAAGAGACTGCTTGTTGCAGGGACGAGGAGACGGCGCAGCGCGAGGAGACGATGATGCTGCGCGTCGCGCCCTTTCTGGCTGCTCTGGCGAGGTGGGTTTTTCTTTTTCGAAATCCCCTGATTCCATTTTCTTTTACTTTGTTGCCCAATCACCAAATCTAAGCCGACAACAGACATTTACATAACAAATGATTGAGAGTAAATTGTTTTTCTACTATCCTACTAGAAACGTTTTTCATGTATTCCTTTTCCGTAACCCTTGACTCTCTCCGTTGCAGCGAGTGCCAGACGGCCGCGCTCGCCTCGTCGATGCTGTGCCAGCTGCTGGCGTTGTGCGCCGAGTACCACTGGAACGCCGACCTGGAGACGATTGCCAAGGGGCTGGTCGGGGTGGGTGTGGGAGGGGTACGACGAATCGTGCGATCGGGATGGGTAGTCATGCCGATCCGTACGGTGTGTCTTATCCACGATGGAGTGAGGCGGAATGAGTGACGAGCATCGTTAAAATAGTGGTGGTCAGTCTCTCTCATTTGTCCAACGACTTCCAATCATTACCCCGAACTAACTTCTCTTCTTCTGTGAGCGTGTCTTGCTACCGTGCTGTATGCGTGGAGGATGTGGGGATATTGAGTGACTTATGCGAGCGAAGTAACAAGGGAAAACGATTTCGGTGTGTTTGCAGAAGCTGGCGACGCGCCTTCACCCGCACAAGCCGCAGCCGAGGAAAGTGTTCGAGCGGCACTGCAGGGTGAGTGGAATGGATTATTGATTCGTTGAAAATTGTTCAGGCGATTTGTGGTGAGCTGTGGACGGCGATACAGCGCGAGATGGCGGAAAAGCGGCAGCAGGAGGGATACAATGTAGGCTCTCTCTCCCTCTCTTTCTCTCCTCTCTCTCCTCTCTCTCTCACCCCCCCCCCCCCTGCCACACTCTCTCCCCCTTCAGAAGCTGCTCGACGAGCGCCAGTCGATCGAGCGTCCCATCCACATGCTCGCCAAGGTGTTCGGCTACGGCAGCGACGAGGAGTGGGTGGTCTTTTATCAGCCTATTCAAATTATACAACCTTATGTTCCACTCCCATTCTATTCTTAATCTACGTGTGATTATGTCATATCTATCTTTGAATTGAATTTTGTTTTGTTTTTTATTATGGAAATAAGAAAATATGATTCTGGTTGTGATGTCATGTCAACTCAGGTTCATCGTGGCGGCGATCCCTCTGCTATGTCCGCTGGCGCTCCTGTCCAAGGACGGCTCGGTGGAGGCCGAGTGCGCGCTGCCCCTCCTCGAGCATATCCGAGATGTGACGGGCAAGAGCAGACGGGACCTGGTGAGTGCGGTAAGGGTCCGTTAGAGATGCTGCAGCAAGCTATTGTGCTACCGGCACAATAACTTGTAGATGTGCTACCGGCACAGGCGGTAACTGATGAGAGAGAAGGAGAGAGAGAGATAGAGAGAAACGATAGAGATTGTTGTGCAGGTGCAAGAGGTCTTCCCGGCGGTGTGCGAGCAGACAGCGCTGCGCACCAAGCCTTCCTTCAAGTTCCTCCAGAACTATGCCGATATGAGCATGGTGGGGTGGACGATGCAGCTCGAATTATTCTTCTACCGTAATTCTAAGGGGACGATGCAGGTCAAATTCTTCTTCTACCGTAATTCTAAGGGGACGATGCAGTTCAAATTATTCTCCATCTCCTATTACTTACTTTTTTTTCTCTTGGGAAGATGCAGGTGAAATTATTCTCCAACCGTAATTCTAAGGGGACGATGCAGTTCAAATTATTCTCCTACCGTAATTCTAAGGGGACGATGCAGTTCAAATTATTCTCCTACCGTAATTCTAAGGGGACGATGCAGTTCAAATTATTCTGCTACCGTAATTCTAAGGGGACGATGCAGGTCAAATTATTCTCCTACCGTAATTCCAAGGGGACGATGCAGTTCAAATAATTCTCCTGCCGTAATTCTAAGGGGACGATGTAGGTCAAATTATTCTCCTACCGTAATTCCAAGGGGATGACGCAGTTCATATTATTTTCCTACCGTTATTCTAAGGGGACGATGTAGGTCAAATTATTCTCCTACCCGTAATTCTAATAGGACGATTCAGCTCAAATTATTCTCCTACCGCAATTCTAAGGGGACGAGGACGATGTAGTTCACGTGTTCCTATTGTAAAATTAAGGGTTATGGTAAGATAATATTTCACCCTTCCTACGAAATCAAGTATTACGGTAATAGAAAAATTTGACAAAATTAAGGGGTTACGGTAGAATATTTCCCTGGAGTGGATAATGGTAGGAGTATACACCCTGCTGGAGAAAATTATGGATACGGTAAGATAAAATCTTTCAACCGTTTCCAGGTCGACTTGTACATGAAGAAGCGCGTGATGGCGCGCAGCTATCTGTTCGGCACGCTCGCGCAGAACGAGCAGGGGGTGAGGATTTCTATTGATTTTTTCACACAAAAAAACGAGACAGAGAGATGGAGGGAAAACCACAATTTCAGGTGTGGAAGATTCTGACGCGATGCGAGAACGCGAGCGAGTGCCCCAGCCTCACCGAGATGTTCGAGTACAAGTGAGGTTTTTTCCCAATCAATAAATCAATACAGTAACATCATTCCTCGATTGCTCGATTCGCTTACCTTTTAAGTGATTTACATCGTCTTTTGTAGATGCGAATACGTGGGGTATCTGATGACACTGACGCACTTGCTGCAGGACGACATTCACTATGAGAGACGGGTGGGAGGGAGGGAGAGGAGGGGGGGGGGAGAGAGAGAAAGAGAGAGAGAAAGAGAAAGAGGGGGAGAGGGAGAGAGAAAGAGAGAGAGAGAGAGAAAGAGGGGGAGGGAAATCGATAAATCTTTTCAGCTCGACATCGTGAACAGCTACGCGCTGGTGCTGGAGAAGCTCGACGAGCAGTTTGTCGAAGGGGTGGGTCGAGGTTACAAAGTGTCAACAACGAAACAAATTTTGATTTGATAAGTGATGTTGCTGCTCAGAATCTCACTTTTTTACCATTCTGGCGGTTACTTTTTTAAAGAACATTTCGTCAAAACAGTATCGATTAACCGAAGGCAATGATTCGTGTCGTCGTTTGCAGATAGCCAAGAACGTGCTGGACGTGCTGCGTGCTGTGTGTGGGGTGGGCGAGCCGGTGCTGCGGCTGTGGACGGCGTTCGTCGTCCGACTCGGAGAAGAGACCCTGTCGAACATGCTGCCGCAGGTGCGGCTGTCCGTCTGTCTCTGTCTCGCCTCTCTCGTGTTCTCCGCTCTGTAGAAAGTGTCCCTTGATGTCTGATGAGGCGTGCGGTCTATTGAGTGGGTGATATTATCGATTTATCATCATCGATTTATCGTTGTCCGTTTTCAGATTCTGATCGAGATGCAGCCGCTGTTGGTGTACGAGTCGAGTCGAAAGCTGCTGGAGCTCATCTTCCAGCAGAAGAACGTCGGCCACAGGTGCGATTCGATTCAGAAAAACTGGACTCAACTTGCTGGTTGGCAAACAAGATTCATCAGACAGCGATCCCAATAGAAAGACCATTCTGTGTATTCACCATATTCCACCAAAAAGTCGCTGCAGCGCAAAGCAAATAATTGATCAAAGCATCATTTCAATGAGCATTTTCATCATTTCATCTTTCATTGAAAATTCTCACTGACCTGAGAGTCAATTCTGGTAGGAGGCATCGTTGGGCATTGCAGCTGCGAGGAGCGCACAGCCATTGTCCTCCTCGGCCGGGATTCGCCTGGCGCGCGCCACGTCGCCCCCTTTCTGTCGGCCGCCCATGCTGATCAGCCCGCCGAGCATGTGCTCGAAGGTGAGGAAGGTCATAGTATTAGAGAGTATCCTGAAATATAGTGTTTCTAGCTTTTCGAAGCAGGTCCCTCAAAATTCGAAGGTGGTTTCGAAGATGGTTTTGAAGATACTGACTGCTGCGAGAAATAAGAAACACGGTAACGCAACGGAAAGAGAGGAATTATATATCGGAAAGGTATATCGAGACAACCGAGGGTATCAGACATGTAGCTACTTATAAGGGTTCTCAAAATTTGCTCACAAATATGCTCACAGAGAGAGGTTGCAGTGTGCGCGCGTATGCTGCGCGAGGAGTGCGAGTCTGTGGGCCGGGTGGTGGTTCGACGCGTGCTCGAGACCCTGAATGGACAGCCGCTGCCCGACTCCCTTGCCGCCAAGCTGGTGGGTGCGAGGATGCTAGGGTGACAGATGACAGGTGGCAGATGGTGGAACTCGGTTGTTACCACTTTCTTGTAACTGCTTTCTTTCGAACAGTGCTGCTTCTCCTATTGCGGCTGATTGGATTCCTTGCAGGTGTACGCGCTGCTGCACTGCATCCGCGGGTGTGGGGACGCGGCCGTGCGCGGCATGGCCGCAGAGTGCTTTGGCCGGATTGGCGCCGTCGACCCGGGACGACTCGCGTTGGCGCTGGGAGAAGGTGGGTGGGGGGGGGGGGGGGGAGGAATGAAACACAATCAATTGTTCATACGCTCGCCCAACGCGCGATTTGCGTTGGTACTGATAGAAGCTGGGAGCGGGAAGCAATAAAATGTTCAAGTTCATGTGTTTCCATTCCCATTTTCTAGGATCCTGTAGGATTCTTTATACACCGTTTTCTCTACCGTTTTTGAGACGTTTTGAGTTTTTGAGATGAGATGAAGATTTTTCTCACTCAGGCAAGAGCGAGGCGGAGAGCGGGCGGCGCGAGGTCGTCTTCATATTCGACACCGAAAAGGTGGGCGAGGGGGTGGGAACGAAGATGTAACATATAGTATTTTGTAAAAAAAAACTTGTGAGTTGATGATTAGCATATTCACCGATCAACGAATTTCATTTGTCACAATTGCACAAACTTATTGTATTGTAATTCGTTGAAGGTGTAATTCACTAGTTGAGAAGAAACAGTCTCTTTTTCTACCCATTAGTCACCAATCCCATGTATAGTGGATACACGCCACCCTTCTTCGGAAGTAAATACCAAACTTCAATCTCGTTCAGTGGTGGGTGGAGCTGCTGACCCTGTGTCACTCTGTCTTCCATTCGATAGCCGACCAACAGAACAAGTCATGCGTCGGATACGCGATCCAGGAGCTGCTCAAGGTTGGGGGGAGGAGAGAGAGAGATTGAAAAGGTTTATCTCAAATGGTATGGCATTGGGAGGAGTTTGGAGTTTATATTGGGTAGTTGGCGAATGACTTGGGTCCGGCCGCATCCGTCGTTGGTTACTCAGCAGAGAGAGAGAAGAGAAGAGAGAGAATCGAGATAGAAAGAGAAGAGAAGAGAGAGAATCGCCTTTTCCAGGTTCTCGCACACAGCAAGTACGAGGCGAATGTGATGTCGAGGTGAGAGGGATTGAAAGGAACATATATTACCGTTTCTATCAGTCTATCGTAATTTCACCGTGCCGTACTTCTTACCGTACCGTACTTTGTTTTACCATATTTCACCTACCGCACCTGTACTGAATACCGTACCATACTTTTATCGTACTTTCACACAGTCTGGAGGCGGAGTGCCGGCGCGATCTGGAGCCGCTCAAGAAGACGTCGCTCACGCAGAATAGCGACACCAGCAAGCTCATCAAAGAGAGGTGAGCGTGGTGACGTCATCGTGACGTCATCTGATGTATCCGCTACAGGCCGATCGTGGACGCGGTGCAGTCGTACGAGAAGTGGCTGTGTCAGTGCATCATCTCGGGCATCAAGGTAAAGGATCTCGCTCTCTCTCTCCCTCCCTCCCTCTCTCTCTCTCTCTCTCTCTCTCTCTCTCTCTCCGGATCTTACCCCACCAATTTGGCTGAATTTGTGTCTAAAATATGAGGAATGAGCACTATATATTTCGTAATGGATTGATAGTGCGTCGATATGGTTCGGCAATCCGATCGATGACACCGTGTTGCAGATCAAGAATCACGACGTGCAGCGCATGTTCACTGCGCTTCGGGTGGTGGCGGAGACGGAGGACGCGCGGTTCAACCGCAGACTCCTCCCGCAGCTGGTCGTACAGCTCATCATCGAGGCGAACAGCCAGCAGATACGGGAGGTACGGGTACCCTCACTGTTTTTTTTCTCATTCTTCACTCTTCACGTTGTATGGACCTGAGTCTGAATACTTTTTAATAATAGTCTGAATACTGAATACAATAATAATACTGAATACAATACTGAAAACTTTTTTCCAGTACATCGTCGAAACCATTGGTTTCGTTTTCTCTACAAATATCTGCTGTCTGGATGTAGAATGTGGATCTGATTCTAGACACCTCTCTTGCTTGCAGTACATCAGCGAGTTCCGCCGCGTGCTCCTGCTGGCAGTCACGTCGTCGTCGCACTCGACCGCCTGGGTGCGCACCGCCGCGCATGTCGTCTTCGCCGTCGTCGACGTGCTGGAGAGCTACGTCAACTACAGGATCAAGCTGAAGGTGGGCTTGGTGACTTGCAGCTTCATATATCTTGAGCGCGTGTGGGACTAGCGAGGGTAGTTGCAGATTTGGGACTACGTTCGGAAGAGTTTTATACCTGGGTATCAGTCCAGTGCCAAAAGAGTGACAAGAGGGTGGCATGCGCTACTCTCTGCTTGCAGAAGTCGACGGACGGGGAGAAGACGCGCGCGGTGGAGATGTACAAGGCGATCATGGAGACGCGCATGGACGACGGCAGTCTGCTGGGTGGGTGGAATGAGCAGTTGGCGAATCTGAGTTGTGCGGGGGTGGGCAATTGAATTGATTTACTGCCGATATAACAACGGAAATGAAACACAAAAGGGTTCAGTTTGCGTGAAGTATCTGTCGGTGGTTCCTTCTTGGGGGTAGGCAAGCACATCTTTTTTCACGATACTTGATTGACGTTCCCGAAGTGGACAGTCCCTTTCAAAAAAGAAGAATGCTATATTATTATTATTATAAGAATGCGTTGGCAAGCAGTTTGAAGTGGTTTGGGGGTAATCGCTAGTAGGCGAATGGCAAGGCATTTCGAAAGGCATTTCGAGGGTAGTATGAATTTTGGGAGTGATTCTAAATGACTGACCGCGACTTCAGCGGTGCGCGCGGCGGAGGCGTGTCAGTGTTGGCCGCGCGCGCTTCGCTGGTGCGAGCAGCTGGCCATAGAGCCCACGCAGAGGGGGCAGAGGGGCAAGGCAGGCGAGGAGGCGAGACGGCACTACTACTCGCTCCAAGTGCGTTTCTTGCATATTTCGTACATTCTTGTTTTTTACCGATTAAGATTACATTACAACTGGTACAATAGTGACATACTTGCTACCTGCTACAGGTGCGTAATTTGCATAGTTACCCTGTCGAGATAAATGTCGTGATTGTGATTGCGCTCCTTGCACAGTTTGTAGTACGTTGTTTCATTTGTATTTGTGTATATTCTTCACTCCCCATGTTGTCCAATCCTCTGGGGTTTGTGTTTTGACGAGTTGAATACTTGAAATTCAGCGCATCTACTCGCATATGCACGACGTGGATGGAGTCGTAGGCGCGTACAAGACGATCGAGAGACGCCACCAGCCAACTCCCGACGAAACGGTGAGTAGAGAGAGAGAGAGAGAGAGAGAGAGAGAGAGAGAGAGAGAGAGAGAGAGAGAGAGAGAGAGAGAGAGAGAGAGAGAGAGAGGGAGGGAGGGAAGATAAAAAGAGAGAATAGAGAGAGAGAGAGAGAGAGAGAGAGGGAGGGAAGATAAAAAGAGAGAATAGAGAGAGAGAGAGAGAGAGAGAGAGATTTTAGGTTCTGTTCCTCGAGGCTGTGGGCGATTTCAACGAGGCTCTGCCGCTCTATAATCATACCAGCGATCGAAAGGTTTGTTTGAATACCAGATCCAAACGTGGAGTATCTTTCAGTGTTTCCTGTGTAGAGTTTTCACTAATTCGTTGAGTTGTTGAATAATACTGAAGTGAACCTTGTTACGGTATGAGTGTGTCTTTCCAGCTCTAAAAGTGAATGTTTATGTTCCACTCATGAATGAAGTTGCGCTTTCGTTTCAGCTGAAGATGATCAAGTGCATGCTGCGACTGAACCTGCCGGAGCTGGCCCTCAACACTGCAATCACGGCGTACGAACAGGTGGGAAGAGCACACTTCTCGGTTGACTATTCTATAGATCTCCTGGAGTGTGCTCTCTCCTGAACCCACTGTTCAATTCAGTGGATTGATATTGTAAATGTTGTGATGACTGCTTCCTTTAGATGTCCGACTCGCCGTCTCCCTCCTCTCCCTCCTCCTCCTCCAGCCCCGATTCGTGCGCCCTCCGCGCGAGTCAGATGGAGGCCGCCTGGCTGTTGAGCGACTGGAACGCGGTGGAGAAGATCTCCAAACAAGGTGCGGGGGGAGAGCTTGTGACGTCATCGAGTGATGTGATGATCCGTGACGGACGGGGTGATGTCATATATGGACAGCAATGTGAATGTTAATTTGTGTTTAGAAATTTGAATTTGTGATTTTCTGTGAGTTCGGTGTTTTGCAGTGGGCGGTGTGAGTCGGTGCGGCGACCTGCCGTGGGGAGCGAGCTGCGCCACGCTCGTGTCGGCTATTCGGGTGAGTCCAAGTACCGTAACCGGTGGAACTACAGTGCTTTGATAGTACTATAGTGTTATTGTTTACAATAATCACCCCACAGCGCCAATCGGAAATGTTTTATTATCACGCATCAACGAGACCGGGAGTTAGGGGGTGTGTTGGAGGGCGATGGATAGAGAGAGAGGGAGAGGGGAGGGGGTGTCTAGTAGTCTAGTAGGGCCTGCCGGTGTCGCGCCGCTCCTTGGCGCGTCGGTTCTGGAACCAGATCTTGACCTGTCGCTCGGTCAGCTGCAGCCGCTGCGCGATCTCGCCCTTCTGCTCGGCCGCGATGAACGGGGTCGAGAGGTACTCCTGCAAAGGGTACAGTACTGTGATTCTGGGTTACGGTAATGTGATTCAGGGTTACGGTAATGTGATTCAGGGTTACGGTAGATTTTTTGTGTGGTTGCGTAATGTGTTTCAGGGTTGAGGTAAAGGTACGGTACCTTTTCGAGCTCGTTGCGCTGGTAGTCGCTGTAGACGGTACGGTAGCTGGTCTCGGTGCGCGCGCGGACATCTGAAAGGACACAATATAGAAAGGGAAAGAAAGAGACATAAAGAAGGAAAAGCAAGGAGACACTCACGATTGGTTCCCTTGCCGAACGGGCGATCTGTGGGTGGTAGATCGGGAAAAGACGGGGCAGGAGACGGATCGGAGAAACACGGAGCGGGAGAAGGCTCGGTCGGCGGGGAGTAGGTCTTCGAGGGGCAGTAGGACATGGAATATGCGGCGGGATCGAAGAAGTGGTAGTAGTGCTGGGAGTAGAAGGCGGCCGGGTCGTAGTGCGGCCACGACCACGTCTGCCAGTCGTAGTCGACGGGGACGGAAGGGTAGGTCAGAGGGGAGAACGAGGGGGAGAACGAGGGAGCAGGAGTGGGGAAGGCGGGCGGATGGTCTGGGGACGCGAGCTCCTCCTTGGGAAACGAGTAGGGCAGATTGTTGGCGGACATCTGAAGGGAAGGAGTGAATGCATGTATGAAAGAAGCTGGCGAGTAGCAAAAATGTGAACGAGAACAATGTTGTATCACTGATGTCCTACGCCTGTTTATATACGAGCCCTGTGTTGTCGTAGGGCTCTGCAAATGGCGAGTAGGAGTGAGATTGCCGTAGGCACGCCTCTGGTACAAGAGTGAGTGATACGCCGAGTTGGCTGGATGGATTCTCCGAGGGCTATGCGAGGGGTCTCGCATTAGATACGCGAGTGAGTGCGGATGTGGGTCAAGCGAGTGATACGGTGAGATGCCGGCGGATATGTAGAGAGATCAGCTGCATCGACTGATGGGCAATTTATGATTTTGACTCCCGCGGCACATGTGACTTGAGGGCACTTCAGTCATCACGGCTGATAATCACTGATGTAAGAACATTGTGAAATGACATTCATTGAACATATATATATATATATTACATTTAGCATTGAGCCTTGGTTTTGTCTTGGTTCAGAGTCAGAATCAGAATATTTATCTCGAATCAAATCAGAATCAGAATATTTATCTCGAATCAAAGTTCAGAGTAGTAACAGTTTTTATCAGCATTAGGGAAAGAAGAAGGGCAAGTGAGGCGGGAACGTGGCTGACAGCGGGAGTGGCGGGAGGAGAGGGAGAGGGAAGGCGACAGTGGTGGGAGTGGCGGGGGCAGAGCGGTGCGCGAGCAGCGTCTCTATCCGAAAGTCCCGCACGCGGCTGCCCATCTGAAAGCGGTATTGTAAGACAACTCGCACCGCACTGTTCCAAAGCCACCCTGTAAGATTTTGAGAGCTACCAAGCTAACATTGTATGTCCGAGATTAGGCTGATAAACTAAGCGTACCGTAGCAGGCGGCGGGGGCATGGTGAGTGGCGGGGGCAGGGAGAGAGGCATGTGCCGCCGCCGCACCACGCACGCGTACGGGTCGATAGGCGGCTGCTGCAAGAGAGTGGCTTTCAAAAAAAAACTTTCCACTTGCCCAACTACTTCCAAAATATTACCTTACCGTATAGCATTACTTCAAACTACTCCAACTACTTCCCGATGGTTCCCACACACTGTAGTCACCGTGACTCATAACTTTGATGTCTAATATGAATTGCTCTGCTCCCGCCTCCCGCGACGTAGTGCTAGATTAGAACCTACAGTCACATTCGCACTGGACTCAAGCCACGCACCGTGGCGAGCTCGAGCTGTCGTTGCTCCTTGCGCGCGCGACTCGCGTCCTCGATGGCGCGCGCGTATCCGCAGCCGTGTCGCTTGGCGTGCCGCGGCGAGTCGGGGTTCTCGAGCCAGTGCGTGTGCGAGACGCGAATGCGAGCCACCTGTGATATAGCAACTATAGCCGCACCTTCCGGGCATAGATCAAGTTTCACTCTGGTTTCTGGCAATATGCTTCCGGTTTATCGTAAAATGTGAATACGAGTCACACCCTATTGTCACCTTCCTTTCGAATGGAGTTTAGAAATTTCTAGCTCATTCCAATGAACTCGATTGACAACACAAATGAAGTAAGAGTAAGATATGAGGGGTTGCGAACTTTCCATATGCAACTCACCATCGGCTCGTCCCTGTGTCGTCCCAGTCCGTTGATCGGGCGCCTCTGCCACGCCTCGAACTCGAGCATACAGTCCAGACACCTACAAACGCTCAAGGCGTCATAGAGTGACGTCATTTGGTTGAGACTCACTGCAAGATATAGTGGGTGTCGGCCTTCTCGATCACGCAGAAGTTGACCTCGGTCGAAGGGCACATCTCGCTCACCCATCTAGAGAGATAGATATATACACTAGCAAAACCGTAAAAACTGTCATTCTTGCGGGTTACTATAGCTACTTACTAACGTATCTATAGAATCCTATAGCCAAATACTGTGTTTTCTACCAATTCAAGGTGGTAGTAGATACAGTTCAACTCCACTACATCACAATATAGACCCTTAGTCTACTGTATCTACCGTACCTGTATGCGGTGTGTTCTCCATGCTCGACGACGTGGAGATGCGGCTCGATGGCGACTCTCCGGGTGACGGGACAGGGCGGCGGCGGCTCGGAGCGCAGCAGGTTGCGGATGCGCTGCGCGAATGCGACTGAGCGCTGGTGGGATGCGCAGTCGGCACGCCTGCGCTCTGCAAGAGAGTGGCATCGCATATCTCACACAACTGGATGAGCACACTTTGGTTACGTAGCAATACAAGTGCTAAAGTAGCGTTCAGTCTCTTCGAAACTCCCTTCGATGGTGACTTCGACACACGACCAAACAGCTTGTTTCGAAGGCGTTTTGAAAGGGCTGTTTCGAGGAGACTGAACACGCCTTAAGTGCTAAAACTCGGCACGGTGACGCTTGGGAAGTCATACACTAGCAAAACCTTCTCGTCTGCCTTCTCGCGAAATGAAAGCCTTTTGGTTCCGTCGTCCAAAATGTTATGACTCGCAGATAGAAGGGAATAGTAGTGGAACAACTGTCAACTGCTCTAAAGAGCTCTGAGAAGCGATACCTACACAACTAGGTTGCGGATGCGCTGCGCGAATGCGACTGAAAAAGATACAACAACGGTAGCGATATAACAGCTTTTGCGTTTCCATTGGACCACCGACCAAACAGATGGCGTTGTGAAAAGACCATTGGCATCACTGTGGAGAGATTTTTTTCTAAAGAAATTTTTCAACAATTTTGGAAGTTTGACTAAAATATAAAAGCGCTTACCTTCGAACAGAGTCATCTTGCTGATGAACTGATCGCGGTGGTGTTGGTTGTTGGAGCTGTAATGGTTGAGATGAGAGAAAATAAGAGAGAGAGAGAGAGAGAGAGAGAGAGAGAGAGAGGGGGGGGGGGAGGGGGGGGAAGAGAGAGAAAGAGTGAATGAACCGAGAGAGAAAGAGAGAGAACCGACCTCATGGCGAGCCGTGTAGGGGATTGGGTGTGTGTTGCACTAGGGGTTAACAATTCTGGAAGTTCTGTGTGGCGGGGTCTGTTTATGCTAATCGCGCATTCGAATGATGAGAGCGCATGCTAATTTCAAAGTGCAACCGGCTGTCTGTCTGCAAGGAAGAGAGTGGTTTGCAAATGCGGCGCGCGACCGGAAGTGAGAGGCGCGGAGCGAGTATGCGTATGATTGATTGTGAGATAACTATGACGATTGACGATTTTGGGAGATAGTGAATGTATTTGTACATTTTCATTTCTGACAGACCACAAGACCACACAAGTGTGTGGATTTAAAAAAAAGGAATGTAAAAACTGTAGTGTTTGATATTTTCAGTCGCGCGACTCTTGCCGGGTGCAGGAGGGCATTGGGCATAGTGGCATCTTGAGTGATAGTTGACCTACTTGTAAAAGTTTCCGGGGAAGAATCGTAATGATTAACGAATGGATCTATAGAACACAATATATGAATATCGTTGATTTCAGTCGCGCGACTCTTGCCGTGTGCAGGAGGGTATGGCGGCGGCGCGGCGCCGACTCACCGACCGACTCACCGCCCTCACAATCGAGGACAGCAACACCTACACGCAGGCGTACGGGGTGATCGCACAGTGAGTCGGGGATGTTCTGTGCTATTCAAAATGCTTCCCAGACAAGTGTTGTGGTGGGGTTTCGAATGCTGGTTCAAAGTGGCTGTCCACACCTGTACTGTAGACTATTGTAATAGTGATCGTCTCTTCAGACTGCACATGCTCTACGAGATGGATGAGGCGCGCGAGCCGCTGCGCCTGGTGGGAGGAGGAGTAGGGGGAGGAGCAGGGGGAATTGAGAAGGCGAGTAGCCGGCACGGCGGCCAGTCGCGGGAGCAGCGCCCCGTCGTCGGACTCAAGGCTGTCATGGACAAGTGGCAGGTAAGGATGGGGGATTTAAAATATTTGTCGTACGATTTCGAAATGCTTTGTTGTTACTGGATCACAAACCTTTTTGGTGGAATGTCATGATGTCAAGTGTGAATAAACTAAGCGTCCACAACTGCAGGCACGGTCCGAGTTGTCATAAAGAGAAAAACATGAACACCACTTATCCCACCATTTGCAGGCCCGGTCCGAGTGCGCGACGCAGTGCAGTAGTGTGCTGGAGCCGGTGCTCCGCCTGCGCAGGGAGCTCCTCCGCGTGTCGCCCCTGCCGAGGGAGACCCGCGACGAGGCGGTGTGCACGCTGTTGCTACAGGTACACATAGTAAAGATTCAAATGTAATCGAGTCAGCAGTCTATCATATACTTCTCAGAGCTGTCGTCTGGCGCGTCAGGCGGGCCACCTGCAGATTGCTCGCACATTCCTTGTTGAGGCAAAGCAGCTGGCGGTGTGCCCCCAAGAGACGGTCATGGAGGAGGCGCGGTACGAGTTCAGCAAGGTGGGAGAGAGAGAGATAGAGAGGAATGAGAGAGGGGGAAGAGAGAAGGAGGATCTTTCCAGAAGAACCAGTCGACTGCGATTGCGCTGCTCGACAACCTGCTCAAGACCAAGTTCGAGACGACCAACGAGCTGTTCAACAAGTGAGTCGAGTGTGTGGTCTAATTAAACAAAAATAAACAGGAAAGAGTACATGTAATTAACTACGCTCACATCCGGTTTCGGCCCCCCACCGAATGTGTGATCCTACCCTGTGTCTATGAACGCACTCTGTCCCGTCACACGACTGAAAACGGCCAGTTTCCAGTGCGCTCTCATGTTGGGACAGAGTCAGTGATTGTCTGAGGATGACGGTTCCCAGTCTCCTCCAATGTTCGGACATATTGAGTTGTTTTATGAAGTTCACTGTTTTCTCCAGTGTTTGGAGAGAATCAATGATGTGTTGGTTGCCGTTGCAGGCTGCTGTCGAAGAAGTGTGTGGACAAGGAGGCGGTGCTGCGCGTGCCCAAAGAGGAGCGGAAGGCGTACGCGGAGGTGAGGGAGGAAGGCACTCATTACTCAGTATTATGAGAGAAACTGTCTGTGTTGTACACATGAAGTGTGCGGAGTGGAGATTGTTGACATCTGTGGACTGGACACTGGATTGTTTTTCATCCTTTGATCACGCCGGTCAAGATGACATCATTCACAGGTGCAACTGCTGCGCAACGAGTACATGACGATGGCCGGCGCGGGACGGACGACCGAGCTCTACGACAGCTACATAGCACTGGGGTGAGGCGGGCAGACCACCCACGTAGCGGCAAGCAGCGTTTGTAGGGAAGACAGACGATAGGCGTCTGTTAGTGTTAGTATGTTGGTTGGAAATGAAGTGTGGCGAGGGAAGAGAGAGAGAGAGAGATGAGAGAGATGAGTGTGTTGCAGGCAGCTGAACGTCTCGTCCGAGGACCTCTACTACCGTGTCGCGTGCTTCGTCGATCGCATGTTCACACAGGAGAGCGAGGGCACACAGGTGAGTGAACGAAGAATCGAACTTTCCATGTTTGAGTTGGTTTTCAAGTAGAGTCAAGCTTTGTGGTGCCAGTTTGAGTTTCACCTTTGCAGGACAACAGCAAGTTCCGACTGCAGCTGCTCACCACGTATAGTTCGGTTGGTTTTGTCTTATAGTTGTAATGTGTATTTTCCGAGTATTGTGATGTGTAGATCCAATGCGCGGCGAACAAATGTGTTGCATACGGCGCACGCGCAATGTCTCTGGATCAGATCGCACCGTTACCATCCGCGTCTGTGGTGTAATGGTTAGCATGGATGCCTTCCAAGCATTCGACGGGGGTTCGATTCCCCCCAGACGCATAACGTTTTGCAAAATTGTTGACGGTAAATCTGCGTGGATTATTTCTTAAAACGTGGTCCATAAGAATGTTGTACTGTTTTTTTATGTTTTTATAATACTTTGTTTAGGTGTTGCGACACGGACGGAGCCATCTGTTCCACGCGATGCCGCGCATGCTCACCATCTGGCTGGACACGAGCGAGAAGAAGGTGAAAAGGGGAAATGGACTAGTAAGTATGTTTCTATATAAACATGTGTACCATAGTACCAATTGGCAAGTCGAAGAAACTTTGTCTGGCATGAATCGTCAACAATGTGGAATCGTCAACAACTATGCCCGCAATAAGTTGCGCGAGGTGGGGTAGATCAGAGAAAGACGGAGAATCAGCTCTCGGCAATAGCGCGCAAAACAAGAGAGGCAGACGGTTATGGCACCGTGTTTCGAGTTGCAAGCGAGGTAGATCGAAAACTATCGCTATGGCGCAGGCTATAGGAGAATGAATACTTTTCAGACACGTGCCATGCTGGACCGGAAGAAGGAGGGCGGATCGGCGGCGTCACACAGGCTATCCTTGGAGGACGAGAAGGACACGGCGGTGATACTGCAGGTACGTTTTGTGTTCCTATGTCTTGATGCCATTTTACCTTATCAGAGTCCAATCACTCTCTAGATGAATCACGCTATGGTGGACTCTATATCCCTCAGTTGTACATAGGGAACGCTTGAATTCATGTCATTTCATCAGTATTCGTATCCACTCTCTCCCCAGATGAATGACGCTATGGCGGACACTCTGCGCGCCGTCGACCCGTACTGCTTCTACACGGCCTTCCCGCAGCTCATCTCCCGCATCTCCCACCCCAACGAGGACGTGTTCAAGCTGCTCAAGGTAGGTCTACATTGTCTTGAAATTATGATAGTTCGAGTAAGTTGAGATCCACTTCCCCATTTATTTGGCAGTCTCGGCACCCACATCCTCTTTATACTGTTTCCACGGATCGCACGCAGTTCTTGCAGAAGTTTTGCGCGTGTCATTCATGATCCGGTTCTCGGAAAAAAAACATTTGATAAACGGTTGACGGTTTGCGTGGTTGCAGAACATGGTGGCGCAGCTGCTGGTGCAGTTCCCGCACCAGTGTCTGTGGCAGTCGATAGCCGTCTACCGCTCCACCGAACCCAACAACACCCTCGTCAACACCAGGGAGAAGCAACAGAGGTGAAGCGGTTCACTTTTCTCCATTTCGTTTTCATCATCCATGTTTTGTGATTTTTAGAGACTTGTGTGTACGTTTTTTGTTGTTTGACGGCTAAACGCAGGTGCGCTACGATCTACGAGGTGGCGTGTAGAAAGAACAAGGAGCTCGCGTCGCTCATCGATCAATACGACTACCTCTCCTACCACTTCATCAAGTGAGTCAGCGCGCATTGTAGCTTAGCTGAGTTTCGCATGCGACGGCAAACGACAGTGTTAGATGTTAAGGAAGCCTACTGAGCATCACACAAATGACATCAGAAGATAGTAAGATGAAATAAGGAGAAGTGCCTTCCGCCATTACTCGCATGACGCCCGGTGAGCATTCATAGAAGCTCATCCGAGTCGCATACAAGTGACGGCAGAAGACAGTAAGAAGGGATGGGGGAGAGTGGCTTCCGCCATTACTCGCATGACGCCCGGTGAGCATTCATAGAAGCTCATCCGAGTCGCATACAAGTGACGGCAGAAGACAGTAAGAAGGGATGGAGGAGTGGCTTCCGCCATTACTCGCATGACGCCCGGTGAGCATTCATAGAAGCTCATCCGAGTCGCATACAAGTGACGGCAGAAGACAGTAAGAAGGGATGGGGGAGAGTGGTTTCCGCCATTACTCGCATGACGCCCGGTGAGCATTCAGAGAAGCTCATCTGAGTCGCATACAAGTGACGGTAGAAGACAGTAAGAAGGGATGGGGGAGAGTGGCTTCCGCCATTACTCGCATGACGCCCGGTGAGCATTCAGAGAAGCTCATCCGAGTCGCATACAAGTGACGGCAGAAGACAGTAAGAAGGGATGGGGGAGAGTGGCTTCCGCCATTACTCGCATGACGCCCGGTGAGCATTCAGAGAAGCTCATCCGAGTCGCATACAAGTGACGGCAGAAGACAGTAAGAAGGGATGGGGGAGAGTGGCTTCCGCCATTACTCGCATGACGCCCGGTGAGCATTCAGAGAAGCTCATCCGAGTCGCATACAAGTGACGGCAGAAGACAGTAAGAAGGGATGGGGGAGAGTGGCTTCCGCCATTACTCGCATGACGCCCGGTGAGCATTCAGAGAAGCTCATCCGAGTCGCATACAAGTGACGGCAGAAGACAGTAAGAAGGGATGGGGGAGAGTGGCTTCCGCCATTACTCGCATGACGCCCGGTGAGCATTCAGAGAAGCTCATCTGAGTCGCATACAAGTGACGGTAGAAGACAGTAAGAAGGGATGGGGGAGAGTGGCTTCCGCCATTACTCGCATGACGCCCGGTGAGCATTCAGAGAAGCTCATCTGAGTCGCATACAAGTGACGGTAGAAGACAGTAAGAAGGGATGGAGGAGTGGCTTCCGCCATTGCTCGCATGACGCCCGGTGAGCATTCAGAGAAGCTCATCTGAGTCGCATACCAGTGACGGCAGAAGACAGTAAGAAGGGATGGGGGAGAGTGGCTTCCGCCATTACTCGCATGACGCCCGGTGGGCATTCAGAGAAGCTCATCCGAGTCGCATACAAGTGACGGCAGAAGACAGTAAGAAGGGATGGGGGAGAGTGGCTTCCGCCATTACTCGCATGACGCCCGGTGAGCATTCATAGAAGCTCATCCGAGTCGCATACAAGTGACGGCAGAAGACAGTAAGAAGGGATGGGGGAGAGTGGCTTCCGCCATTACTCGCATGACGCCCGGTGAGCATTCAGAGAAGCTCATCCGAGTCGCATACAAGTGACGGCAGAAGACAGTAAGAAGGGATGGGGGAGAGTGGCTTCCGCCATTACTCGCATGACGCCCGGTGAGCATTCAGAGAAGCTCATCCGAGTCGCATACAAGTGACGGCAGAAGACAGTAAGAAGGGATGGGGGAGAGTGGCTTCCGCCATTACTCGCATGACGCCCGGTGAGCATTCATAGAAGCTCATCCGAGTCGCATACAAGTGACGGCAGAAGACAGTAAGAAGGGATGGGGGAGAGTGGCTTCCGCCATTACTCGCATGACGCCCGGTGAGCATTCAGAGAAGCTCATCTGAGTCGCATACCAGTGACGGCAGAAGACAGTAAGAAGGGATGGGGGAGAGTGGCTTCCGCCATTGCTCGCATGACGCCCGGTGAGCATTCAGAGAAGCTCATCCGAGTCGCATACAAGTGACGGCAGAAGACAGTAAGAAGGGATGGGGGAGAGTGGCTTCCGCCATTACTCGCATGACGCCCGGTGAGCATTCAGAGAAGCTCATCCGAGTCGCATACAAGTGACGGCAGAAGACAGTAAGAAGGGATGGGGGAGAGTGGCTTCCGCCATTACTCGCATGACGCCCGGTGAGCATTCAGAGAAGCTCATCTGAGTCGCATACAAGTGACGGCGGAAGACAGTGGGCAAGGAGTGTATTGTGAACACGATTGAATGATGCCATTCGGATCCGGCGCGCTTCTTTTAAACGTGTTGGGGGTTGGCTGGTTGCCAGTGGTGGTCGGGGTCTAGTGAGCGGTAATGAGAGTCGGTACACGCGGGCTGCTGGAGTGCCGCCGGACACACTCGTATCGTAGCTGGCGGGTGTGTGTGTGTGCCGCTGCTGCTGCCTCTCACAGACCCTATACCGACAGTGAGGAGCGTGCCTCCGGCAGAGTGAGAGGAGAAGGAGGGAGAGTGAGATCGGGAGATTAGATTCACGTGATTGGGAGACGAAAAAAATTGATGCGTGGCTGGAGAAGTGATGATCATTCAAAACTCATGATTTTGGGAACATTGCACTGGGGGTATGTGAATTCAATTGAATTTGAATACAAATTAAAGAAATGTGGTTTCAAATTCATTGAAATTCAGTCTCTAACAAATTCATTAGGGTTTCTACATTTTACACAATCAATAAATTCAATTTATGTTCTTGTAGGATCGCCGAGGACAAGAATCTGAACACGGGACGTTGCAAGCTGCCGCAGGTGAGATTATAACTCTTGTAGTTATCATCAGTTAAATTGTGATGTAATGAAAACAATTATCAGGATAGTGCAAGTACCACTTTCGACTCCGGCTCTTGTTGATAATATATGTTGATAACAAACGTGTTGAGGCGTCGCCGATTCTCTCGAAGCTCTCCTTCTCGTCCGGCACCATCGACACGAGTGTGCTGAGTGAGTGTTACAACCACTCAATGTGGCTTTCTCCTACCTTTTTAGTCTGTTATCGCACACTGCCGTTCCTTCTATGTGTTTTCCTGTTCGATTTCCCTCTTGCAGTGCCCTCCTCTTCCCCCCGACCGCTGTTCGGGCGGCACTCGTCCCGACCCGGCCAGCTGCGCTGTGCACAGATGCAGGTACGTCAACTTCGTTATGGTATCGGCCAGACTTGACTTGAGCAGCACCACTCTCATTTGAACGCCCAGACTGATATTAAAATTTTCAGATAGTCTCAAATCGTTCAACAGAAATAGATTGATTCAGGTAGTGGTACCGTTGATGCGGTGCATGCCTTCTAAACATGATCACACAGTGTTGCGAAGGCGCTCTCTGGGGCTTTTGTGAAGAGACGTTATCAATGTGTTTCCAGGTTGTGGTGCCGTTCATGCAGTGCATGCAGGCGGAGAGTGCCGGCGGGGCAGGAGGAGGAGGGGGTGGAGATGCGAGGACGCAGACACGAGTCAGGGTGGGTGGGTCTGAGAATAGCACCAGCACCTAGTCTAGATTGCGTTTTCAATACCAGAATGCCTAGGTCAATTTTCCATGTGGTCTAGAGTCTAGAGTCTAGACCACAAAGTAAGAGATCTAGGCATTCTGGTATGGAAAACGCAATGAGAGTCAGGGTGGGTGGATCTGGAGGGAAGCATATAATAGAGAATCTGGTAAGGACTCCGGGGTCCGGCGTAGCTGCAGACTGCAGACAGACAGACGTCTCACTTTATTATTGCTCTAGTCATCACACTTTGTTTGACAGGTTACTTGAAATTCTCTGACAGGTCCTTCGAGTCGTCTTCGAAACAGTGTTCGGTCGCGTTTTGCAGTTGCGATGATACTGACTGCTACTTCTTTTGAACCACATTGTTTGCAGTCGGACTGTCTGTCGCAGCTGATGGTTGACGAATCCCCAGTAGTGCAGAGCGGACACATCGACAACGTCTTCATCGCGGCTATGGAACTCGAAGTTCTGGTGGGTGTTAGTTTAGGTTTGCGGGAGCGTGTTGAAACGAAAAATCTGATGAATTGTAGGTATTGTTCATGTTCGCGATTTGGAATAAACATTTGATTGAAACTGATTTAATTGATTGATTGCAGGTGCTTTCATCGATGCAACGCCCGAAGCGCGTGGGCGTGCGCGGATCGGACGGCAGGGTGTACCAGCTGCTACTCAAGGTGCGCCACTCATTCTCTCTGTACTTCTCTCTCTCTCTCTCTCTCTCTCACACACACACACACTCACACTCATCCACAGGATTGTTGGGTAAAAGTCGGAATATAGCTTTTAAAAAAATGTTTTCAGTGTGGTGACATGAAGTTGTTTGATGTTTTGACCGGAAGTTGTTTTGATTGTTTTCAGTGCGGCGACGAGATGCGGAAGGACGCGCGCTTCATGGACATCAATCGGATGATGAACACGATGATGCGACAGAACGCGGAGGCGCGGAGGAGACAGCTCGCCATCAAGGCGTTCACCGTCGTGCCACTCCAGGTGGGGTGGGGTCGTCTTTTTCCCCACTCCCCTCTCTTCCTGACTCTTGCCCCGAGAGTTGACACGGAAGCTGATTACGAACGGATTGATGCTATACGAGAGGCGTGCGTATTGATCGGTTGTTCTAGCTTGCAGAACAAGGGCGGTCTGATATTTAGACAAACTGGAACTGCTGTAGATAATGCTAGAAGAGTGTATGATTTGATAGTGTATGCATTGACATAACAGGCAAATACCTGTTGCCTTTGCAGAACAAGGGCGGTCTGATGGAGTGGGTGCCGGAGGTGGAGCCGTACAGGGCAGTGCTCGGGCCCCTTCTCGAGGAGGGAAGACACAAGACCAACGGGGCCACCGATGAGAAGGTGGGCGGTGCTAAGCTAATCGATTCAAACACGCACATAATCATCTTCATTTGTCGGTGGATTGGTATTCAAATATTTCATAACACTCGTAATGTTTTGTGTGCATGTTGTCATTGGCGCTTGCAGATCGGCACGTCCAAGTGGAACGCCAAGTGGTCGGACGAGGAGAAAATCGCGCAGTTCCGCACGCTGTTCACAGACAAGTATCCGACAGTGATGCAGGAATGGTTTCGGTGGGTGGAGAGAGGAGAGAGAGACAGAGAGAGAGAGAGAGAGAGAGAGAGAGAGAGAAGAGAGAGATTTCCCGATTGCAGCCGCCAGTTCACTGACCCGTGCAGCTGGCACGCAGCCCGGGTGAACTTTGCGCGCACCGCGGCAGTCATGAGCATGGTGGGTGTTCATCGGCCTCATTACAACATACAATGTTAGCAATTGCAATTTCGCGACCTCAAAGCACATACAATCCTACACTGGTGAATTGAGGATAGGTGCGGGCGGGGCGGGCTTTCTCGAGTTTAGTTGCAAATGATGTCAGTGTCTTCTGTGCAGGTGGGCTTTGTGGTTGATAACGTTCTGGCCTGGTATCTGATTTCTAAACGACATTGCAGGTGGGCTTCGTGGTGGGTCTGGGCGACCGACACGCGGAGAACATGCTGCTCGACATGAACAGCGGCGGCGTCGTCCACGTCGACTTCAACCTGCTATTCAACCAGGGAGAGTTCCTCCCCGTCTGCGAGGTACGTAATCTCTCTCTCTCTCTATCTCTCTCTCTCTATCTCTCCCCATCCTTCTCTATCTCTTTCTTCTACATTTCACATTCCCGTCCATGCCTAATAGTAGAAGGGGAGAAGTTCAATGCTACACCATGTCTACAGGTGGTGCCGTTCCGTCTCACCCGCAACATGGTGGCGGGAATGGGCGCGAGTGGAGTGGAGGGTGCATTCCGCGTATCTGCCGAGGCGGCCATGCGAGTCATGCGGGCCAATGCCGACACGCTCCTCACTGTGGTGAGTGTTGACAGAAACAGTTTAAATATGTTTTTGATAGTGAATAAGCTGATATATTATTATGGCTTATAGGCGCAACTACGGAACAAAACTAACTCCTGGGCAGTATATACTGTGGTTTAAAGTGTGGGCAGTCTCTTCAAAACATTCCCTTCAAAACGCCTTCGAAACACTTTGTTTGGTCATGTTTCGAAGTCAGTATCGAAGGGAGTTTTGCAGAGACTGACCGCTACTTCATTATCGAACACGACCAGTGTTACGTGTACGAAGTAGATTTGATCTTTGATCAGTTTTTTTTCTAGTTCGGATTATTCATCATGACATGTTCATCATCTGAGAGATACAGCGGTGGTTTTCTAGATGGAGACGCTGGTGCACGATCCACTGCTCGAGTTCAGCACGGTGTCCAAGAGTCAGCAGGGACGGGTGAGGAGAGAGAGAGAGAGAGAGAGAGAGAGATGACGTCACTTCAGAACCGCACCGGCGTGCTGACGTGTCCGGAAGACGTGCGCGCGAATGCGGCGGAGAAGGTGGATATGATCCGGAAGCGCCTACACGGCCACATTGTCTCGCCCAAGATCTACAAGGGAACCTTCGAGAGCGCTATGGGACTGGAGGGACAGGTGGGGCAAGTGTGAGGTTACGGTCATCATGGAATGTGTATGTCCAGTCTGAATTCACTGAAACCTCGGATCTCTCTCCGCAGCAAAAAAATGATCAATATTTGATCAGGAGACCCGTAGCTATCGATTGAGCCCTATTTTGTTCAATTTCGAGCGGATTGCCTGGGACACTGTCCTTGTTAGCAAGCCTCATTCACCTCGCATTTGATATTATTCATGAAGAACATTTCAAATAGCAAGCGAAACAAATGAGACTGCGGATATTTGCCCGGTTTCAGGTGGCAAAGCTGATCGAATTGGCGATGGACGAGGGCAACATCTGCAAGATGTTCATCGGATGGTCGCCCTACCTATGAGGATCACTATGTCCATATGATCTTGTTTTGTTCGAAGCCTCGTTTTCATTCTCTCTTCTCTTTTTTTGCATCACGTTTTGTTTTTGTTGTACTATCTTACGATATCACCTAGTTTTGCCCAGTGTTGCTTAGGTATTACATTTAGTCTTGCCCAGTGTTGTTCTGTAAATTCGGGTTTCGATTTCCATTTCTGATGAGACTTTTATTTGAGATAAAAATAATTAAAGGAACAGTGGCGGCTTATTTTTGACTCGGATTATTATTAAAAAATTTATGAACCTAACACATTTGCAATTATCGCGAAAGAACGACGATTCTGCGTTATTTTTGAATCTGCCACTGCCGCGAATGCAGACGAAAATTTGAATTACCCGCCAACGCTTCAATACTGCACGTTGTGGTCGGAGACATTAACGACGACCTTTCACTTGCTTCATTGCTCAGTGCATGTGCGCTGCGTTGTGGCCCCGAGCTTCGCGGGTTCGATTCCGGTTACTGCCAAATGTTTTGCTCTTGTGAAAGTGAGGAGTTGTGGCAGGTTGTGGTAAAAAAATCGCCACTGTTCCTTTGAAGAAGGCCTCCACGGAAAACAGAGTTTGTGTTACCCAACGTAATGCAACAAAAGCTCATGCATTTTATCAATCGAAATAGTAAACAAACCTGCTCTTTCTGCAATAAAAACTATTGCGAGCAAATGTTGTACGTCGGCAAATTGATTTCGGTATCTGATCGATTATATATATCTTGTTGAACTATTGGAGCAGGTTTGTGTACTATTTCGATTGATAAAATGCATGAGCTTTTGTTGCATTACGTTGGGTAACACAAACTCTTCTCTTACGGAAGTCCTTTTAAAAGATAATGAATGTACTTTTATTGGATTTCATATAAATCTAAATGCATTAACATAAACCACAAAACATTTTTTAAAGAATCCAACTGTTCACCCATCTTGTTGAGTCCAAAATTGTATAAATTTTGCAAAAAAGAGTTTGGGCAATGCTGATAGGAAAATTTACAATCCCAATGTCATTTCTATGTAAAATCATGCAGTACAAAAATTTTGCCTCCAGCCGGAACCGAACTCGAGCTATGTATCTCAACGAGCGCAATCGCTAACCACAACACTACTGCGCACACGGCAGGGCACGCAATCTGAACGATATCAGTGCGATCCACAGGCAGTGCGGAATGTGCACTCCCTGTCTGCTGGGGACAGCCGGTGCGCGCCACACCCCTCCTAGAAAACCATTCGTACACGGGGGATTGCCTGCCCCTCAGGGGGCGCGCGCGCGTATCTCGCTTCCTACAACAGCTAGCGTTACCAAAATCGAAACTCAACCATTTTCTAACATCCTGATAACATCTATCAGCATCACATTGTTCTCGCAAAGGTTCTAAGGGACCTTTCGTTCAGTCGCCTTTTGCCGATTCTAGCGCGCGACTAGTCTTAACACAAACCAACCAGCGCTGCCGCGCTGGTTGTAATTGTTTATTACTAAGAATAGTTTTTGAAATTTGAAACATAATTTGTTAGCGTTGTAACCATTTGCGAGATAAGTTCTGTACAGTTGTTGGCTTCTTAGTTTAAAAGTTGATTTCATAGTACAACATCTGAAAATTCGAATAATTTCTCCATGCAAACAGTTCATAGCGATGCTTGACTTAATATTACTTTCGCATTGTGGGTATCTGATAACATCGAATGAGTAATCATCTGTTTTGTTGTAGAGTTCTGTTTTTATCAAATTATGTTCCACTTTGATGTTCAAATCTAAGAATTCTGTTTCTTTATCATGAGTACTAGTTTGTTCAAGGGTCAGAGAAGTGGGGTATATTTGTGAAGTCTGACTTTGTGAGTTAAAGTGTGAATTATTGGGGTCTAAATTTGTGGAGTCTAAGTTTGTGGAGGCTGAGTTTGTGGAGGCTGAAGTTAAAGGTGAATTTGTGGAGGCTGAGTTTGTGGAGGCTGAAGTTAAAGGTGAATTTGTGGAGGCTGAGTTTGTGGAGGCTGACTTTGTGCGTTAAAGTGTGAATTTGTGGAGTCTAAATTTGCGGAGTCTAAATTTGTGGAGGCTGAGTTTGTGGAGGCTGAAGTTGAAGTGTGAATTTGTGGAGGCTGAGTTTGTGGAGGCTGAGTTTGTGAGTTAAAGTGTGAATTTGTGGAGTCTAAATTTGCGAGTCTAAATTTGTGGAGGCTGAGTTTGTGGAGGCTGAAGTTAAAATATGAATTTGTGGAGTCTGAGTTTGTGGAGTCTGAATTTGTGGAGTTTGAATTTGTTGAAGCTGAAGTTAAAGTTGGAGTTTGTGGAGTCTGAGTTTGTGGAGTTCAGATTTGTGGAGGCTGAAGTTAAAGTCTGAATTTGTGGAGTCTCAATTTGTGAAGTCTCAATTTGTGGAGGCTGAGTTTGTGGAGTCTGAATTTGTGGAGTCTCAATTTGTGGAGGCTGAAGATAAAGTCTTAATTTGTGGAGTTTAAATTTGTCGAGGCCAATTTGCTAAAAGCGACGAAAAATGAAAGAAACACGCACAGACTTATCACACACCAGGTCGATCAATACAGTGACACGCGCGGTATCACTCGAGGGCGCGCAGTGAATTATACTACGGTATAGCGTTAGTAGTGTCTTGCATGGAAGATCTGCAGTGTCTTTTCGATTTTTTGATGTTTCTATAATTAAATTTAAAAAAAATCTCCCTCTCACATCTTCCGACATTATTTATCTGTATAAATATTGTTGACATAATTACAAGTGTTACAAAATTCAGATAGAGTGCGGAATGAAATGGTCATAGGGAAGGGGGCGGGGAGAGAGTGGGCGGAGTCTAGTCGTCCTCCATGACGAGCTCCTTGATGAGGGCGGCGTTGGTGAGCTGGCCCTCCGAGAGACGCTTCACCTGCAACAAGGGAACCTTCTACTTTTCCTCCCTCCTCTCTCTCTCTCTCTCTCTGTCTCTCTCTCTGTCTCTCTCTCTGTCTCTCTCTCTCTCTCTGTCTCTCTCTCTCCCTCCCTCCCTCTCTCCCCCTCCCACCTTGCTGCCCCACTCGATCAGCGTCGGCACACACGTGAACATCATCTGCGCATCGGTGCGGAACACGTTCGACTTGTCCTTCCACCTGCAAGCATGCAGTAGATGACAACATCTCGCGCACGCAAAATGCACCGCTTGTTGACATCGAACAATGACCGATGAGCAACAATGCAAGACTAGCATGCCAATTTTAAAGCAAAAAAGACATAGAGAGATAAAGAGAAGAGAGAGAGAGAGGGAGAGAGAGAGTAGAGAGAGAGGGAGAGAGAGGGAGAGAGAGAGAGAGAGAGAGAGAGAGAGCCCAGGACTCACATGTCCCTTGGCACGGAGCAGGTGATGAAGGTGCAGTCTGCCGACTGCCGGCTCGACTCCAGCACCCGCTCGATCACCGGCTCGGCTACAACAACTCGGTCACACTCACTCTTTCTTATTACTTACTTTCTCTCTCTCTCTCTCTCTCGCTACTTTTTTCTTTTCTTATTTGACCAGAACAATATCAATCAATCTATTCAAAACCATTCTATCAACAACAATGTTACAGAAGAAAACAAGCGGCTGGAATGAAAACATTCTACTCTCAATGTACGGTCAGTCTCGTCGAAACTTCAAAAACAGTGCCTGATTTACGAAGGCAGTTTTGAAAAGACCGATGGTGCGTGGTTTTAAATGGAAGGTGCACTAGTTATGAGAGAGATAGAGAAAAAAGAGTCACTCACCGACCACGCAGTCGGGGCACCAGCTCTTGCCGCCCACCTTCGAGCCGGTGAGCAACACCAGCACCTGAATCAAACACCTCTTTTCTATTTCTCTCCCTCTCTCCCCTCTACACTCTCTTCCTCTCTCTCTCTCTCTCTCTCTCCCCTCTCACCCTCTGTCCTCCGGCCGCTGCGATGGCGGCCTTCAGCGCATCGTATCCCTCCACAGCGACCTGCTTCAGCGGCATATCTGACAGAAATGAATTAAAATTTGAATAACAAAATTGAATGAAAAGTGATCATGTATAAAACAAAAAAATCATAAGGTAAAAGAAAGGAGAAAGGCAACGTGAGTCAGTGGTTAAAGGTAGTGTACCCTCTGAATCAAATATAAAAAAATATCATGAATGTATTATCAATGTCTTTTAGAGGTATTTTTATGTCGTTTATGGTTGTTTGTAATAAAAAATAATGAAATTAAAAATTGTCAAACATTTATTTTAATCCAACATGATACGCATATTTGCGCAACGTTGTGAGTTATGATTTTTAACATCATTCAACATATCTTACTGCGTTTAGCATATAATTTCCCATAAGCTGTTTTCGCCAGTTTAGTAAAATAAACACATAGTAGAAATGTTATATAAAATAAGAATGACATAAGAAACAATATAAACACATGCAAATTTTTTTGTCTTGAATGAAACAGCCGTTAGTGTGGTCAAATTGTGTAACTTCGTGCAGTTGTGCACACACCCCCGAGCTGATTAAAAGTTATTAGTTTCTACGATTTCTCACTCCAATATTCAAATAATTTTTTAAAACTAAATTGTTTCAGAATATATGTTTGCATCATCATAATATACTCATTGAGTCGTAAACAATGACATGTTGTATCTACACATGCACCCAGATTCAGAGGGTACACTACCTTTAATATCATCAAAATTCATGTGGAAACGCGATTGAATGAGATTGAAATTTAGACGATCAACAATCACAGTTCAAAATAGACGGCGGATAGGCGAGCAGCAACTGTGCGCGCAATTTAGGGAGACGGGACACAAGGACTGGTCAGCTTATCACTGATCAGCCAGCGCAATCAATACACAGCCGTTCCCGTTCTCGCCAGTTGCGCTACTGACTCTCTCTCTCCCTCCCTCTCTCTTTTTTTCTTTCTCTCTTTCTCTCTCTCTCTCTCTCT
The DNA here is from genome assembly GCA_963966185.1 of Rhabditoides inermis. NCBI lineage: Eukaryota > Metazoa > Nematoda > Chromadorea > Rhabditida > Rhabditidae > Rhabditoides > Rhabditoides inermis. The sequence goes on along the minus strand of CAWZYM010000087.1, from coordinate 1,019,671 downwards.
CTCTCTTTCATTTCACTATTCACTATATATTCAAAATGCATAATCAAATATCCACCGTACGACTCCAGAAGCTTATGCATGAGAAGAAAACGCAGTCAAAAGTCACTAACAAAACACTCAATAGGATTGAAACTAGTAAAACTCACACCCACCAAAAAGGCCATCGGGTGAGCAATTGACGAAGGACTCCACAAGTCCTCTCTCTCTCTCTCTCTCGCACCCGCGACGCACTTCCGGGATAACAGAGGAGAGAGAGGGGGTGAGAAAGATAGAGAGAGAGAGAGAAAGGGAGAGAGTAAGAGAAAAAGGAGAGGATGCAGAACAACAACACACATTATCACGTCTTCTCGTTCGCAGACGTCAGATACCCGAAAAAGGACAATAAACATTTCCCTCGAAACTGCCAACACCCACAAAAAACGCGCACTACATAACTCCAAGCGCGTCTCTCAAATGGAGTGTCTCGTCTCGCTAACCAACCACCAATCCACTCGCAACCCACATCTTCCTCTCTTTCTCTCTTTCTCTCTCTCTTCTCTCTCTCTTCTCTTTCTCTTCTCTCTCTCTCTCTCTCCACACTTACAACACCCTCGGGAGATCGCAGACAGCCATGGTCAACGCCACAAACACACAACTACTATACCAGTTTACCAGTAAACACAATCCATCTCCTTCTCCCCCTCCTCTTTCCTCTACTCTCCCCGGACCACCCACCGAGATTTGAACGAGGTCGGTCGGCGAGACAAAAACGACATTACCGACTAGACATGGCCTTTTCCAGAACATCGTAAATCATAGATATTCAAGCAAAGCGGAACTGGCTCCATTTGCTTTTTACTCCAAAAAGAAATCACATCATATCGACGTTGAACTTGGTAGTCCGTAGTCCATCGAAACCAAAACGGGTACATGCGAAAGCTGCTGATACTTCTTCCGAGCGCGCATCAACTCACCGCCTCACCCTGCCACAGACAAAGGCAAAACAAAAAGCACCCTTTCTCCTCACACGCCGAGAATTCCGAATTCCCAATTGCGGACGCGCGCGCGCGGAAGAAAAAGAAAAGAATATGTTCCGAGGCGGAAAGGGGAAGAGTTGGAGAGAGAGAGAGAGAGAGAGAGAGAGAGAGAGAGGGGCATAACCCCGGGGGTGAGATAACGAACTGGGTCGCATGCTAGCAAAGCACTCCGTAGCATACATATAAACAAATGAGAATAAACATATACACTCTTTATGCTCGCTCAACACTCCACGTAACAAAGACATCAAGTTCATAACAACACACTCGATAATGCACAAATCAGTAAACAACAACATCAACAACTGGCAGTGGCTGCTCCTTCTCCTGCTCCTTCTCACCCTACTCCCTCCAGATCACATTGACCTGATCCGTTCTGTAGCGCTGCGTGAAAGTCGCATCCTTCACCTCCGCCTGAAACGATCATATATCTCCAAGTCCCGCCCCCTCAAACCCCGCCCACCTTGAGTCCAGCGCCCAGCATCATGCATCCGGCCTGCGCAATCATCGCTCCGTTGTCGATACAAAAGCGCTCGTCGGTGGCAAACACCTTGAATACCGGATTTCAAATGCCCATAAAGTTCCCGCCTAAACTCGTGTTCCCATCGCCCCGCAATTCGCGTAACTTTGCCACATCGCAGTCAGTCTCTTCAACCATTCCTCGGAATGCCTCCCAACTATTCCAAGCACTTCCAACTACCTCCGAAAAGCCTCAAACAATCAAGAAATGTCCCAGACAATCAATGTCAATCAATACCCCTCCCCCCTCACCTTGGCGCCCCTCTCCTCTGCCATAATCCCGGCCATCTGCTGCAGTCGCTTGTTGCACCCCACCCCGCCGACAATCAGCAACTCCCGCGAGCCAGTGTGCGCCATCGCGCGCTCAGTGATCTCGATCAGCATAGCGAACACGTGCTCCTGCAAAGTAATCAAAGCAATCAATCGATGATATAAATCAATATGTGAACTCGATCAGCCTAACACGTGCTCCTAGAATATCACATTCGATTCAATCAATAGATTGATGAGAAGGTAACAGTTCCAGAAAGAGTCACATCTCACCTGCAGCGAGAAGCACAGATCCTCGGGCGTGTACTCCCCGGACGCGATCAGCTGCGGCGCCTGTAAGCACTTAATTGGGCCACGCCCACTCAAGCTCCGCCCCCACCTTTTTCTCCACAAACGAGAGCAGCCCGGACAGCGAGACGTCCATGCCCTTGACAGTGTACGGGAGCTCGAGTAGCTTCGTGCCTATGAGAGATTGGTAGAGACAGACAGAAGGAGGTGGAGAGAGAGATAGAGAGAGAGCAAGAGAAAGAAAAAGAGAAAGAAAGAGAGAGCGAGAGAGAGAGTCTGCTCACCCTTCTTGGCCGCCTGCTCAATATTGTAGCCGGGCGACGGGTCGTTGGGCAGCTTGAGCACGCGCGCGAATCGGTCGAGACAGTTGCCCACCTGTACAGAACCAGTGAGAACCAGAAACCAAGAAACAAAAAGAACCAAGAACCAATCAAGGCACCACCATACGCACCGCAATATCGATCGTTTCTCCAAAGATGCGGTACTTCTGGTGCGAGTACGAGATCACCTGCAGTGTCAGTGTCAACCTTCTCATTTCTATTCTTTCTCCCCCCTTCCTCCACTCACCTGCGTATTGCCCCCACTGACATACAGCACCACTGGGTTCTCGGCGCCCGTCACCAGCCGGCCCATCTCGATGTGGCCGACGCAGTGATTGACCGGCACCAGCGGCAGATTCCACAGCTGACACAACGTGCGCGCCACGATCGCGCCCACCTAAAGTTGCCGTCTCATCGAAACACACACGCTTTCAGAACTCCATACAATTCGAACACACAAAAAAAACTTGAAATGCCGACTACTCCCTTGGGAATTCGTTGATATCCCTTCGAATCACTTCGGAATCGGAGCTACACTCACCTGCAACGGCGCGCCCATGCCCGGTCCCTTGGTGTAGGCGATACCGTCAATCTCCTTCTCTGGATCCTGAAAGAATCTCTCTCTCCCATCTCTCTCTCCCCTCTCTCTCCAACTCTACTCACCTGAATCCCGGCCATCTGCAGCGCCTTGTTTACCAGCTTGAGCACCTACAAAAATGATCAGGTACGTGTACTATGATCACATTGCCGAAAAATAGCAAGCTGCTATATATCGGTGAAACGTACATAGTACACTTTCCCCCTCAAATCTCTGAAATCTGAACTCTCTCACAATTTGACGATAGTATCTTGTACAAATAATAACAAGCACCATCCAAACCTTGTCACATCTCCCTCCCCCTCTCACCTTACTCCTATTCCATCACCTCACGGCCTCAACTTTTCCCCGTTCCAATTCTCTCCCCCCCTCACCTGTCTATGATGCTATACGGAACCACCCCCATCTCATCTACCCCCTCTCCTCCCTCACCTGTTACCTATGCTATGATGCTGCATGCAGTCGTTTCCATCATCCCCTCCCCCCTCACCTGCTGTCTATGGTGTTGTGCCGTCTCACTGGGTCGGAATCCCTCTCCGGGCGGCGCGTGGAATGTCTCGCGAGGGTTCGACAGCACCTGCCCGTCGCGCATGATACCCACCTAGGGAGATGATCATCGTATTTATAACGAATCAAGTAGTACATTATGGCAGTTTCGTAATTTACGGCACGATTGCGATAAAATCCCGTGATACAACGACGATCAGAGCGACTCTACATACTGTATTTCGTTGTTAGGAAAAATCGTGTGACGAAAGTTCGACAGCACCTCGCCGTCGATCTTTTGTGTCGCACCCTCACCAAACACTTGAAAAAAGATGAATCGATAATCAATCGATAGACCGTACCCCATTTCTTTTGATAACACTAACGATAAAAAACTAATAAGAGACAATATAAATTCGATAAATAAAAACATCGATACACCCACACCCACCCCAATCTTGTTGGCCGAGCCCTCGATGCCCAGCACGCACACCATCTCTCTCCTTCTCTCTCCTAGATGAACCTTTTCAGTTGCAGCAGACGGACGCCCTTCTGAAACCATGAGAATCAGAAGCCCGCTTGCTAAGCCAATAGACTGATTAACCTGACTGATACTCGGAATATATATGTGCGTTGTAAAATACATCAATAAACCGGGAGTTAGAGTGCAGATAAAAGGCAGACAGTCAGATTCAAGAACTCAATATGCATCATTTTTTCATTCAAAAACGCCAAAATGGTACTTCCCCCCTCTCACCTTGTACGCCTCTTCAATCAGTCGCTGGTCCCTGCGCTTTCTTTCAAACTCCTCCCTAACTCTCGACGCGAAGAAGGTGCGGTCGGTGTACTGTAGCTGGCGAGAGTAGCGGACGAGCGAGCGGTAGAGAGTCAGAACCTCCTGCCGAGACGGCATACACTAATCGATCAATAATCAATGACATTTATGTATTAACCAAAAATCACACAAACCACACATCCAAAATACCGATACTTGCCTGGTCTCGAACCATTCTTCCTTTTCAAAATCAAGAAATCACAAGTAGGATAAAACATTTTCATTCTAAATCACACACACGAGAGACAAACAAGAAAACACACAGCGAGAATAAAGAGATGTACATATGCAGGTACGGGCGAACAAAAACACACGAATAAATGTGTACACATACAATTCATCTTGAATCTAGAAACACCTCGAGTGGGGGCGGGGCGGACGTGGGCGGAGCCACCGCAAAAAGTAGACAGGAACGTAATGTAATAAACTTAGCAAATATGGACAATATGGAAACAAAAAAAAACACTCACTCGCACTCTCGTCTACCTATAGTTCCAATACAACTGCAGGACTGTGGAAACGTATCCCACCGTACACGAAAACGTATCGGGATATCACATGCTACCGGCTATACGCAATTCGGAAGAGAATAGAAGAGGGAGAGAAACCAGGACAATCAAGTAGAGCTGATAAGAGACGAGGGGATACATAACTTACAGTAAAAGATACACATGAGACTTTGAATCCAGAGAGCAGAGCCGGCCTGCTCCTTCTGCTCCTCCTCCTTCTCTCATCACTTCTTCACGCTCAACTCTTCTTCAGATCGGTCCCATCACAGTGCTGACCTGAACACAACACGTGTAACAATCATAGACATGTTTTCTCACTTTATATCTATTGTCTGTCTAAACCAACAATCGCCCACCTTGACAAAGAAGAAGATGGCAAACTTGTAGAACAGGTAGAGGGTGAATGCGGCGGCGGCGAGCCAGGAGAGATAGAGGGAGGGGTGGGCGGACGAGAAGCCGCGGGTGAGAACGATCAGGAGGACACTCAGCAGAAGGGCCACGGCGGAGGCGGCCAGGTAGGCGAGAGACCTGACAAACAGAGATACTTCATGTCATACTAGCCTCGTCATCGTATTACAGGTTAAGCAAATAACAAAATGGATATAGATATAGTGAAGTCGCGGACAACCAGATTCAGAATTAGGCTCTCTCTCTCTCTCCCTCCCTCTCCTCCCTCCTCACCTCGACCTGGCAAACGCCCTTCCGACCGACGTGTTGCGGGTGCAGTGCGGGCAGCGCGCCAGCGAGTTGGACAGCGTGTTGTACATGAACACCTACAACAAGCACAATCACTAAAATCAAAATCAAAATCAACAACATATACCAGATCCATCACATCATACACACCGTCGCCTCGCTACCATCAGAATAGCTACCACCACTCTACCACAACACCACCGCCCTTCCTCCCTAACAAAAAAAGCTAGAGCCATCACATCATACATATCACCCTCCCCTCCCTCCTCAACTCATCCGAATAGTTACATGTTACATCTACATGATCCACACCCTCCTCCCCCACCCCCTGCTCACCTCGTGGCAGTAGGCGCACAGCACGCGACACGTGCCTGCCGGAGCGCGCACCGCAGTCGACGACGAGTGAGCAGACTGCAACCACAACACCATCAACCATCAACGCATGTAGCCTGTAGTAGACGTGACTGACCACCACATTTCTTGGTCAGTCAGTCGGATCCGTTTTCAAAGTGATTAGACGGAAAAATGATTGAACGGTTTGCAGCAAAGTTGAAGGACATTTCGGGAGTAGTTTGAAGAGACTGATCGTTACTTCCTCTTCTCTCTCCCCTCCCTACCTGTCCGAGCGTGATGACCCGCTTGCAGTTGGCGCGAGGACACGCAATCCGGATCGACGACGCCTTGCAGATGAGCAGACAGTTGCACGGACAGCGCACGTATCTGCACACCATTCATATTACGCATAATATTCCTTCTTCCTAACGATATTGATCGTTTCAACGGTCAATAGACGATACAAAAGAAGCAATGTTAGATAGTTGCAAATAGGTTCCGACACGCGGGCCTAATCGGCATCGCTTCATGACAATGCGCGCACTTGATGACTTGATCACACTGAATATCCCTAACACTAACCAAATCACGCCCAGACACCCCAGCTCACAATTTCATACGTCATAGCCTCAGTCGAATCCTCCATTCCTTCACTCACTTCTTCCGACCGGCCCTCCATAGCCAAATAGCCAAACTGTCAACCAACACTGTTTCGATACCAGTTTTCCTCGCAACCCCTGACCCCCCACTCACTTCTTGCCCGCCGGCGCGGGCCTGATGGGCGTGGCCTCATGGCAGTGTGCGCACTTGATCACGTGCTGGCTGCCCTTGCCGTCCAGTTCGATGGTGGCGTCGCACACCCGACACGACACCGTCGCCCCGGCCGCGCGCGCCGACGGCTGCGAGTGCTGCTCGAACGTGTCCTCGCCCGTCGTTCCCGTGCCCGTTCCTGCAACATCAACACCATTTTTCTCACAAATTACGTTCACTTAAAATAGGTTCTTTCGTTCGTCTAGAACACGGACGGTGGTAAGAGATTTCGTAAAACCTCACTACTCATAGTACTCACACACATAGTCCTTTCGCTTCCCCCTCTCCACCCACCATCCACCACCGGTAGACTAAAACCTTCAACTACACAGAACCATTGTACCCTCTCTCTCTCTACTCTGCACACATCATCCTTAACATACCATCAGTAGACTGGACGGACGGCTCCACGTACTGGCTGGTCGGCGGCTGCTGCTCGCCCCGCAACAGCGGCACCTGCTCACTTCCAGACATGCCTGAAAGGAGAGGGGGATGGAGTCTCTCTCTCTCTCTCTCTCTCTCTCTCCATCCCTCCTCTGAGAGAAAGGGATGAGAGACGAGACAAAAAGAGAAAAGTTACCATGATACTGATACGCGCCCGCACTCATCCTGTAATGTCAGAGATATCATCGATGCGAACCAAAACGCATGTTACAGAGACGAAAAAACGAACACCGCGGAAAAAAACATAAATAATTTATACAAAGTCTGATACAACTTGCACAAAATGTTATATGGACGCATCTTATAGAGAGATTTGGGAGTTGTGGTGTTATTACAATGTACAGATATTCGAGGATAACGCACAGAAGAGTTGGACAATGTCACATATTCATTGCACGACTACTATAAGAGAGACACATACACATGCCACCACCGAATGATCAAAACTTCTCCTAAAGCGAGAGAATTCGACTACAACAGATAGATATAAACAGCAGATGAGTGGAAGAACAACATAGAATGAATATTAGAATATTTGGGACATTCCAAAGAATCCAAAGTCACACTATCACATTGCAAGCTGCAAGCACATGTGCAGAAGAGAAGAAAAAACTACTTGTCGAGAAAAAAGAGAGAGAGAGAGAGGTGTTTCAGACTTTATAAGTAGGGTACGATTTTCTATATGGGCATTCAACTGTGTCAGATTACATCAAGAATCGAGAACCGAGAAAATTACAAGTATGATACAAAAAGGTAAGGACCAACGATCGTTTATCATCCAATCATCTCGAACGGTTCCGCCTCCTGAATCAATCAATAAATAAATAACAGCTGATACCGTCACAAGAACTCCTCTACTCAGCTCTTTCGCGCAGTGTCTTCCATTGTGCGTTCGTCTCCCATAATCACCTTATCTCACTATCACCCAGCCAGCAGCTATCAGCCATACACAATTCAGCACTGTCGCGGACGACAACCAGACAAGTTCAACAGCAAGCGTGCCACCGGTCAGAATGGCACAATAAAGAACACTTTGCACTGCACTGCTACTGCTATCGCTACAGCTTCATATCTAGCACTAAACTAGCACTTGCAACCACACACCTAATCTCTAGCGTACAACCCATAAGAACCGAAAACTAGGTATTGGAATCTTGGAATCTCTTCCCCTTTTCTAAACCCTTCCGCGCTCTCTCTCCCCCTCCCCACATACTTCCCGTCCCTCTCCGCTCTCACTCCTTCTCCTCTCTCCTTCTATCTTTCCCCCTCCATCTCTCTCTCTCTCTTTCCCATCCGCACCTTCTTGCCGTCCCTCTCTGCCGCCACCAGCGATGCCATGTGGTAGTGCTGCTTCCGTAGCCTGGCCAGCTTGGCGCGCTCCTGCGTCAGCGCCTGCTCCAGCTCCAGCATACGCACCTAGAAAGAGAAAGTGCATACTTGTCTTGCTGTTTCCCATCTCATCCTCCTTCTTTTCTCCGTTGGTATATGTCTGTCTGTCTCTCTCTCTCTCTTTTCCTCAAATGTCTCTCTTCCCCTCTTTCTTATGCATGTATGCCTGCCTTTCTCTCTCTTCTCTCTTCCCTCCTCCTCTTCTCTTACCTGACTCTCCATCTCCTCCTTCTTTGCCTCGTGCAACGTAAGGTGCGAAAAGTCGAGCGACACTGAAACAAACAATACTCATCGAAAGAACAACAACAACAAACAAACAGCCTACCCTGGTCGTTGAGCGTGTTCTGTCCGCTCTTGGCCGACGCGACGACCTGCGCCGTCGACTGGTTCACCAGCTTGGCAGCCTCCGACAGAGCCGCCAGCCTGCAGACGATACAGTAATACAGTACATTCAACATACCGTAACCACAACAAGTACTCCTCACACTCACTTCCGACTCTCCCTCAAATACAATTACAACACACCGTCCATGATTACAGCCTGTATTCCCGCACTCACTTCACACTACGGTACTACTACCGTAATACAGTACTCCTCACACTCTCACTCACTTTTGACTCTCCCTGTCGGCTTTGACGCGGCTGGAGACGAACAGCTGCGCGGTGCAGGCGGCAATCTCCTGCGCCGCCACGATCAGCGGCTCCAGCTTCCCGCCGCCAACCTAACACATCAATCAATCAATCAATCGATACTTTATGAATTATTCAATCAATGAAAAATAGTATAGGAAAGGAAAAAAGTACACAACAAACAACAGTTAAATCAATCAATCAATCAATTAATCAATCAACCCACCGCCGTGTCGGCCGCCGTGACGAGCACCCTGGCGGCCACTCCGACAGCCTTGGCCGCCGACAGCAGGCCCTCCGTCCACTGGTGGTTGCGCTTGTAGAACTCAGCCGGACTCGCGCCGCTCTTACCCGCAGCCACAATCTCATTCTGCAGCTCCCGGCTGCGAGCCACCAGCATCTACAAAAGGTAATGTGAATCCACCCACAATGACGTCACCGGATTCTCAAACCTACTATGACGTCACACACACACGCTCACCTGTATAGCGGTCATGAGGGCCTGGCAGCACTCGAGCACCTTCTCGTTCACCTCGAGCCGCACTCCGTCCGTCTGCTCGCGCGCCTTCCGCTGGATCTCCTCGATCTGGCCGACCGCCTGTCGGATCGCCTCGTCCATCCGACGCATCTCCTCCTCCAGCTCCGACCCGACCACGTCCTGAAGAAATGAATAGATCAATCAATCAATAGCAATAATGATCGACCAGGTACAGAACAACACATATAATCCGCAATCTGCTATATTGCAAAAAATAAGCAGCAAGATATGTGATATATAATCGAGTCTGACCTAGCCTCGAATCAATCATTTCCACCTTTAATCATAAGATCTTCGACTACCTACAGTGCTTACAGTAGGATACTCCACCTACACCACCAATCAATCAATCAATCAATCAATCAATGCTAATCCCCCTCACCTTGTCGACATCGGTCTGCAGTGGCAGCGCCTGCATGAGTCCGTTCAGCTGGGAGACTGCGTCGACGAGGGAAGACGGGTCGGCAGAGGGGTCGGCAAACGCCGAGCGGGCTGCCGAGACGACGCGAACGCACGCATCGTTCACACCTGCAAACGTACAATTCGTTCATAGTAAATGAGTACTTGGGATAAATCTGTCCAATGGATGTTCATTAGTTTAGTTAGTATATTTCTCACTGCTATTAGATGGATATGACACAACAGACAACACAGAGAATGAGATATGAGAATGACTCATATCCAACCAAAACCGAACGAATGGAAAAAGACAAAAGGTCACATCACTATTGCCCCGGCCGTTTGCAGTATACAGACACCAGCGCTGACTAATCCATTGTAATATCCTCATAAATTCGAGTCTCCGAATATAGAGAACAGAATTCAGCGAAAACAAAACCGATTCAATCGATACGACGAGGTGAATTGGTGAATGAGAAAGAGAGTTTACAAAAACCATGGCCCATGTATACAAAAATGGCGTACAGTCATGGAAGTATACAAACGTGATGCATTGAACAGAAGCGCAGTTCAGATGACAGAAAGTGACACGAGAGAGAGAGAGAGAGAGAGAGAGAGAGAGAGAGAGATGCGAATGTCAGATCGCATCTGTCCCACTGCCACTCACACCGACAGACGAGACAAGACGACAGTTCAGTTCAGCTTCCCAGCCAGAACAAATTAGTTGCCATAAAACTGATGAGAACATGAACGCACTGAACAACCAGGGCCGACAATACACCTCCATCTCACGATCACAAACATACATGTACGTAGCCAATATGCAGTGCTCGAGGTTCGCTCAGAATAAACAACCCGGGACAATGGACCGATCAGAGACAACATACTACACACGGATCAATAGCAATACCGCGCGGCTGAACCATCAACAAAGAGCAAACAAGCTCAACCTATCAAAGCAGTTTCCACTTTCCACAAATGAGTCAGATTCCTTTCAAGAGCCAGCCGGAAATCACCTTTCAACCTGGAAGGAATCAAACAAGTAGACAACACAGAAACACGGTTGAACGCTGGTCTCCGTCTCAAAATGAATGCAAAAGAGAGAGAGCGCGAATAGCATCGTGAATCGATTCTCTCTCCTCTTCCGATCAGCTGACTGGCATCACGCAGGCAGCACAAAGAGAATCGCGAGAGAGAGAGAGAGAGAGAGAGAGAGAGAGAGAGAGAGACTGCCGCACCGCCGATGCGCTCCAAAACCACCATGAGCCATGACCTCTATCCCAACCCACCCCACATCTGCTGATTCTAATCCAATTTGAATAGCCAGAACCCCATAATAATACCAAGAAACATGAAACATGATAGCACAATCCCACAATCAAAACACAAAACACACACCCACCATCATAGTGCTGGATACTAGCCGAGTAGGCAGCCGAGGCGGCGGCCATGACCGTCCCGGCCAGGGCGTGCGCCGTCAGCACCCTCTCCCGGGCGGGGGAAGAGGCAGACAGGGAGACCACCTGGGCAGCTACGGACGAGACGGCAGACTGGGCCAGGTCTGCAACAAGATAGTCATTATGTCATGCAAATTTCAAATTTCAAATGTATCGATGCCGATGCCTAAGGCCTAATCCATCACAGTAGCACTCACGCGGCGGATAGCTGACACTCGTGGCGTTGTCCAGCTCCTCGCCGCACTTGTCCATCATGTGCACACACGCCGCGGCCACCTCCCCGTCCCTCTCCCTCCTCCTCTCATCCTCCCTCTTCTCGTGTTCCCCCCGCAGCGTGTCCATCTCCCGGCGCACTCCTTCCATCTCCAGGTCGGCGCGCGCCAGCTGACCCCGCAGCTCGTCCACCGCCGCGGCGTCCGAGGCCGCCCTGAACATGGTACCAGTACAGCACGTTGTATAGCATATAGCAGTATAGCACAGACTTCCCGAGTCTTTCTTTAGCCAGACCAGAGATGCGAGATTTTGTGTATGTGTAATTGACGGGTGAGGTGCTAAGGGAGAGGCGGAGGGAGAGGGGGAGGGAGAGAGAGGAGAGAGAGAGAGATCGCTCACCTATCGGCCGCGCTCTTCTGCTGTAGTGACGACTCCTCGCAGCGGCGCGACACAGCCACCAACTCCTGCTCCTAAACGAGACAGAGTTTCAAAATTGACAAAACATTTTGCACTGAACCCAGGTCACACACTTGACATTTGCTTGTAAGCTCCGCCCACTCAAGCCACACCTCCTTCCTCCCACCCACCTTGTCCATCCTGAGCTTCTCGCTCTCCTGTAGCTGCTTCTGCAGCTCGCCCAACTTGCCCAACACAGACACGTGCTCCTGGCGGAATCTGAAGACAAAATAATGAAACAACTCTACTCTACACTCACTCAACTCTTCTATGACTACAAGCACATAATAGACGCAGCAGCAACAACCACAACTCAACAACGGGCTCACCTCTCGTAGACGCTTTTCATCTTTCCGAATCTTTCCTCGGCTGCCTTGGCCCTTCCCTCCATCTCCCGCACGCGCGCGTCGTCCGACGAGGCGCGGGCAGAGTCGCGGGCCGACAACTCGCCTGCAATACAAGTAGGCTGTGAAAATTCATGAAAAAAAACATTGAAAATTTGAAACATGTTCACATTCGATTGATAACTGATCACTGATCTTATACCGAAATACCATTGTCTTCCACTTGCACCCACCCTGCAGTCGCTCCGCCTCTCCCCGGTGCTCGTCCGCCTCGCGACGTGCGTGCTCCATCTCCGCGTGAACCTAGAATAGTACATTGTACATTGTACAGTACCCTTCCACAATTACTGTACGCCTTGCCGCAGCCGCTCTCAAACATGGTGTACAGTACCCGTACCCTACTCTTCCATAATTACAGTTCCCCTCATACCCTCCCTAGCATAACTATAGTCTACAGTACACCTCTCATCTCAGTCTCAGAGTACACTTTCACAATTATAGTACCACTCTCCTCTCCTCTCAAAGTACCTTTTCACAACTACAGTACACCTTGCCGCCCTCAAACATGGTGTACATATCACTATCTATCACGATCGTACCCCTCACCCGCAACCCACATTCCCTCTCTCACAAGCATGATGTACAGTACTCTCCAATACTACAGCACCCCTCCCAAGCATGTAACATCTACAGAGCTCTCATACACTCCAACAACTACAGTACCCTTCCCCACCCCACCTGTGCCAGTCTGTTCTCGTACTGCTCGATCCTCGACCTGGCCTCTGCCACCAGCCGCTCCTTGGCCATCCTCTCATCCTCCACCGCGCGCTCCAGCATCAGCACGCGCTCCGCGTCGCTGAAAACGAACACTAGTTTCAACTCTAGAACAAAATTAAACAAACTCTAGAAAACGACGAGAATGTTTGGTATTGATGTAGCAAATTCTCACAGTCACCAAAACATCGTGATTGTGCGAGAGATGACTGTGAGAATTTGTTTTGACAACATACAATAGACCATCCCATGTTCTACTCTCACTCTACAAATGCACAAACGCACTATCATCCCGCAACAAAACTGCTCGCAGATGCCTTGCAACTTGCAACGTTTTCGAATCAGTTCCAACTCCACATGCACTATGCATTCCCCCGACGAACGGTCCCCTCGCCGGACAGGACAACATGTACTATTATGCGTTCCTTCTACAAACACAATCCCCCTTACCGGTTCGCCTCGACACTGCTGGCGGGGCTGGGCTGCTGCAGTTGCACTGGCTCGTCGAGGTCCACGAGCGATGCCGCGCCAGTCATCTCCAGCACGGAGCGAGAGTCGTCCGCCTCCGACGCCCCGTCAGAGTGAAGGTACGCCTGTAAGTCAATCACAATTTACAATGATATAAATGTATGACATAGTGTGTATCTGACATAACGGTCTATCTCTCCATCCGAGTGCAGGTGTATTGTGGGTACGCCTGATAGAGCATAATTGGATTGGAAAAGTACGAACCCCTACTACAACAGTTTGTGTATTGGAGTCTTGCAGTCTTGTATTGCTTGTTGCATGCATTGCAGTCATTCTGACTAGAAATAAATCTTTAAAGGGAGTGTACACTCTGAATTTCGAAGTTGAGTTAGCACTAGGATGTGAAAACATGATGAAAATGATGCACTTTTGTCAATACATATATGTGTCCGAGATACCTGTAAGTCTGTGAAAAGTTCTGTTGAACATTGAAAATTGGCACCAATTGGCACCAATTTCTGCATTTTGACACATTTTGCGCTCAATTTTTATCGACTTGCCGCCATTTTCAACAAATAGTTACTGGCAAAATTGCATCGTTTTCGTCATATTTTCACATCCCGGTGTCAACGCAACTTCGAAATTCAGAGTGTACACTCCCTTTAATATTTAACATTGCAGGTACGCATGCTACTGCAAATTATTCTCCGAGCTCCGACTGACCACTGATTCAAAATCTCAAAACATTATCAACTGGTACTTTCAATGAAAATCTTCAACAAAGATGTTCAATACGCTACTAAGTTGTGCATAGTGTATCTATCTGCTTTCTCTATCTCCCCTTGTCTGCTTGTCTCACTATCACATGCACGCACCTGCGGCGTCTGATAAGAGTCCAAGTCGGATGCCTGCAGGAAGTTGGGTGCGGTCTGGAAAGGAGACATAAACAAACATCAACAAACAAACAAACACAAGAAACACTCACCGCGGGTAGAGTGGGAATGGAGACGAGGAACTTGAAGTACTGCAAGTTGCTGCTCTCCTCGTAAAACTTCTTCGTGCGACGGAAAATCACCTGGAATTAGAAATTAATCAATTTTCACCGTGAGAGCTGATAAACAAATTCAATCAATCAATCAATCAATCGATAAATCAATAACGCACGTTGAACCTGTCCCTGTGTCCGGCGAGCACATCGGGCGGGATCTGCGAGTGCAGCTTGAACAGCATCTTCACCAGGAAGTCGTAGAACTTGGACGAGTCCAGCACCACGATGATGAGAGGCGCCAGCAGGGTCTGGCCTGCAATCACAACATGTAAACAAACAAACAAACACAAACAACAACAACAAGTAAACAAACAACGCACCCTGCGGCACGAGCGACGACCAGCGCAGCGACTCCATTGTGTCGTACACTGAACACGAGGTTCTTATTATGCCAAAAACATATTATAATATTAAAAAGATCCGAAACGCTCACCCTTGCTCTGTAGGTCGAGCAGATTGTCCATCTGATCGAGCATTTCGCATGTGATATCAAACGAGCTGTCCAGATCCGCCTATACAAAAATCAAATAAAAAAATCGTTAGTGTGAATTTGTGATAATATTAAACATTAAAAGTTAAAATCGTACATGCCATCGTGCAAAATAGTGCACTCATCGAATACTCTCCTTTTACATTACTCTTACCTGCAGTGCCTTCAGTTGGTTCTCATTGAGCTGCAGTGAACCAGGAATCGCCGGATTCTGAACGGGGTTAATAAACAAAAAACTGATAAACATTACTAGAGTTGTAATATAAAGAATATACAAAATACCTTCTTGTGAAAGTCGAGTCGGTCGATGATCAGCTTGCAGTACGACTCGTTGCACACACCGTACCTAAAACATTCAAAATAAATAAATAGAAATGAAATGAATAACTCACCCCGATGTGTGTAGGTGCTGCCAGAACTGCGACAGCTGGCGGATCTTCGGAATGAACCTGCAAACAACAAGGTAAACAACAATATCAACAACAAAAACACGCCTGTGGCTCTCCTCGGGCACCTTCTTGTAACCGTCGCGCATCAGCTTGTGGAGGAGGTGCGCAAACTTCCATGTCAGTACCGGGTTCTTCTCCAGCTGAAAAAGTGTATTGGTGCATTGAACAATACAATAATGTAATAGTAATAATCATAACAACAAACTAAACGAATAATAAGATATAATAAAAAGTAGTCGACTATTACAAAAACAAACTGTAATAATGTAATATAAACAATAACAATAAACACACCTGTACTCTATTGACGGCGTTCCAGAACACGCCGCACGAGTGGTCGTGGTGAGTGCCGAGGATGAGGCGGCGCGCGTGCTTCGGCTTCAGCGGCACCTCCTGCTTCGTCAGCGCCTTCGACACCGCCTCCAGCTGCAACTCGTTTGTTTAGCCGAGAACAAGATATGGTTCCGCTTCCAGCTACAACTTTGTGTGTTTAGTTTAGCCGGTTGAATCCGGGGTCCTTACGATATCGATAACGCTTCCAGCAAAAACATTTTAGTCAGTTAAACCCCGGTTGCTTATAGTCGAAAACCAGAAATGGTTCTTGGATTTCACCTCTTCCAGTTGCAACACTCCGCTCATGTTCAGCTTTTTTGTCATGCCACGCTTGTACTTTTCTGGAGGAGTTGTATTGCGTTTGTTAGTATTGCGTTTACTACACTATTTATAGAAAATATGCTGTAGCCAATTGTTCGAAGCTGTCTTATTTGCTTGTAGGTTCTTTATAGCAAACTATTTTAAAACGCTTGGAATTAATATAGAAAGCTCTCACCTGTCCCTTGAGAAACGTCTCGCGATCCATCATGTGGGTCATGGCTGCTGCAGGCCTAGACCCCACCTAATGGCACACTGTAAACAAACAAGTTGTAATGTGATCATGTTTCGAAACTATATATAAAAGATAACGAACGAGTTCATATCACAATGCGAGAGCGCGCAATGGGTGAATCACAATTCACGCAGCGGTCACGAGATTATACATTGCATTTGGTGATCTGGGGCTGTTCATAAAAATGAAACATGGTTACCTTATCTTATAGACTAAACAAATTCAAAAGTATTGTGCATGCAAGTGTCTAGATTTCAAACACGATCGAACTTGTTTGAGAACGACGCGATTTTGCAATTGATCACAATAGTTTGTAAGTGCGAGTGGTTGACTAGAACACTCGAATCCATTGATCGTGAGTTGAGGGAGGAGGAAATAGGATGTGCGGATGACTCAAAAGTCAAAAGCAAACAAACGAGAAGAGCGAATTTCAGCGGAAAAGTGGAAACCAGCTGATAATGCAGCCGCCCCTGCACTCTCTTCTCTCTCGCCGTTGAAAAATAGATACGGTACCTGTTTTGTTCGTGGTGGGACCATTTTTCGAGGAAAGTTGTTTAGAGATTGTAAATAGAGTTTATTCTCAAATTAAAAAAGTTAGAAAAATATCAAACAACATCTCATTGTCGTAATCATCGAAGACAGAACAAAGACAAACAAAGACAAATCACACTCGCTGGCGGATTGTGTAATTCATAAATCATAAACTTCATAAAGTTTCTGAATAATTCGAATAATTCATAACGGACGGTAGTAGAAAAATTTGGCCTGCTTGCGAAAAAGGTTACAGTTAGAGAAGAATAGAACCATTTGCAACAATATAATTTCAGCTGCTTACAAAAATATAGGTGACGGTAGCAGAATATAATTTGATCTGCTTGCAAAAATAAGGGTTACGGTAGCAGAATAATTTGAGCTGCTTGCATCAGTTCATTATCGGAACTCTTTTTTTTGCAAGCGTACTGAATATCGAATTCGCGAACCTCACAATCAGCTTGATATGGGAGCGAATGAGAAATCATGTCCTAGATGCGCATGAAATGTCTGTTGTTTATTCCGTAGAACCATTCCGTAAAACTGTTAGACAACAAAATGTTTCTGACTGAAAATGTTGATATGAGTTCGAACGAAATGTATAATCTGTTTTGTTCCGCTCTAGAATCGCACGACCAACCAATAATATACAATACCTTTATATATTATGTGAATAACGCGTGTTGCACACGCCATATGTGACATACATATCAACTGACATTTCTCTCATGCACGGTGGTAGGGTTAACATCCGAAAAATACAACAGACATAATACTTGAACGTACGTTACAGTAGACTCTCTCAAAGGAGGCGAGAACGAAAGGAGAGAGAGAGAGAGAGTGGAAATCACAACAATTCGACCTGCTTGCTGGGGTTGGGGTGTGGTGTGTGTGGTACACGGGGGGTAAAGCTGTGGCTCATCAACACAGTACGGGATAAGTGAAGTACGGGGGGCGGCGCCTAAGGGGGCGGCGCCAACAGGTTCTAATGCGTATATTATAGCCGGTGTTAAGAGAGAGGAAGGGGAGTTCATCTTTCGATTCTCGTGAGAACAACATGTAATACGGACGCCGTAACAAATCAACAATAAGTACACAACGTGAGCGGAGTGAGAGTGGTTGGAGTGGGTGAGTAAGGTGGCGTGGCCTCCGGGGGCGTGGCCTATGACGCGATGCCGGACACGGACGAGTGGTACGGTTTCCGGCGCACCTGCTTCTCAGATGAGGCCGAGAACGCAGTGGCTGAAGCAGAAGGGTAAACCTCTGATTCTTATCCCCTTTCTATTTCCTCCCTCCCTCTCTCCCCCCCCTCTCTCTCTCCTCCCTCTCTCACCTAGTAGACTCGGCTCTAGCCGACTGCTCCCTCTATGCGAGGGTTGCCTGCCGGGCATGCGGCGCACGCTGCGCGTCGACGCTGTGCTGCCGGTAGAGTTCTGAAAGCGTAGGCGATGAGTCCCGCCCCTCCAAGCTCCGCCTCCCACAAGCTCCGCCCCTCTAAGCCCCGCCCACTCACCTGCTGCTGGATGGGCACGTTGTGCGACTTGTTCTCCTGCTGCTTGAGGAAGTTCTCGATCTTGTCGATACA
Source organism: Rhabditoides inermis (assembly GCA_963966185.1). NCBI lineage: Eukaryota > Metazoa > Nematoda > Chromadorea > Rhabditida > Rhabditidae > Rhabditoides > Rhabditoides inermis. The sequence continues at coordinate 1,000,890 of CAWZYM010000087.1, read as the reverse complement.
CGCCTCCTGGTAGTCGTGCACCCAGCGGATGCCGTTGTACTGTAAGAGGGGTACGGTAACATCTTTCTCTCTCTTCTCCCTATCTCTCTCTCTCTCTCTCTCTCTCCCTCCCTCCCTCCTACCTTGGTGATCTGCCGGATGTCCTCTGGCAGCTCGGCCTCCAAGGGGTACTCGAAGCCATTGTCCAGCACCGGGATGATGTTCTTGTTGTGATCGATGGCGCAGCGCAGCTGGAAAACGGCGTGGGTGGTCTCTCTCTCTCTCTCTCTCTCTCTCTCTCTTTCTCTTTCTTTTTTTTCTCTCTCTCTCTCCCTCTCTCTCTCCTCCCTCTCCTCACCTCCTTGTGCACCCAGTCCTCGTTGTTGTTGTCGTTGATCAGTCTGTCCATGCTGTTGGGGGTGAGGACGAGGATGAAGTGCTTGGCCGCCTGGATGTTCTTCAGCAGCGACGAGTCGAACTTGCCCGCCGTCAGCTTGTCCACGTCGATAAAGACCTGTGACATTGGGTTTATCTCTGTCTGTCTGTCTGTCTCTGTCTCTCTCTCTCTCCGTTATTATCATGGCTTGTCAGCCCCACACTCGCTACATCGGGAGACGTAGCGGATTGTATGCTTCAGCTCCCTCTCTGCCTCTCTCTCTCTCTCTCTCTCTCTCTCTTCTATCTATCTCACCTTGTATCCCCGCAGCTTGAGCAGTACCCGGATGAGACTGGCCAGCTGACTTCCGGTGTCCCTCCTGTACGAGATGAACACATCGATCTGCTTCGACAGAAGGGCCACTTCCACGTCGTCGATGTGCTTCACGTCTGAAAGAGAGAGGGGTGAGAGAGAGGGGGGGAGAGAGAGGGAGAGAGGGTGAGAGAGAGAGGGAGAGCAGAGAGAGAAGAGACAGACAGACAGACTCACCCTGGAACGCCTGCTTCAACTTGAGTCGGTGGATGTTGTTCGTGACGACGTTCTGCATTAGGTCATCCGTCAACGCCGGCAGCATGTCCCGCGTGATAGAGGCGGTCTGCAATAGAGAGAGGGGTTAGAGAGAGCGAGCGAGAGAGAGAGAGAGAAACGCCTCACTCACCAGCATGGAATAGGTGTAGATGGACAGTTCGGGGGAGATCGATCCGAGAAACTGGTCGAGTCTGCTCTGATCGACACTGCTGTAGTCAGCCGCGATCTGAATGCGCGTGTGTTATTTTCTCTCTCTCTCTCTCTCTCTCTCTCTCTCTCTCTCTCACCTTCAGACTGTCCAGCTCTCGCAGGAACCTCTTCCGGTGGATGGATGACGTCATGTGGATGTCGTGTTCCAATTCGGCCTCCGTCATTCTCAAGAGAAGATCACCGTCGACCATCTGTTCTACGAACGCTTTCGCGTACGCGTCGAACTTGATCTGAAGAAAATCGATAAATCAATAAATCAATAATGCATCATGTTTACTATGAGTCACTCACTATACTATTGGTTGTAGCTAATCTACGGTGATCTTGACATGTCAGTCAACAAGTGCCGAGTTTAGCTAATGTTGTGATCAGTGTTGACTATAAAAAGATCGGGAGCAGGATAGGCGGAGTGAGCGAATGAGAGTGGAAAAAGGAGCGAAAGGCACGGAGACCATATATCACACTCGTCTGCGCCTCGTAAATAGGCATCCTGTGCGCCGCAAATAGAAAACGTGTACTCTGTTTGTGAGTATGTGATCTCGGGATAACAGGTGTAGTGTGTGGAGAGATAGAGAAAGACTGCCGATAGTCACGAAACCAGACACCTGATAGGAGAAGTCGCAGTATTGCGCAACATTGGGTATACCAAGCGCACCTCCACGATAACGACTACTTTGTGGAGGCGTAAATGGAGAGAGAGAGAGAGAGAGAGAGCGCCGCGGGCGATAGCGATTTCTTAGTGCAGCTTGCAGCAGCTTATCAATTCATGCCGACCATTCCAGAGAGTACAAAGAGCGGATTAGAAATGAAGAAATACTTATCACTTATCACACAACACGAAATTGACTCACCTTCTTCACCCAGTATTCCACGTCCTCAATGGCCCAATTGGGCACCTGCTGGGACAACTTGTGGGGAACCTGCAATCAGTCAGATGATCAGTTATCAGTCATCAGATATCAGCATGATCAGCTGATCATATCACTTAATCACCCACCACTTCGCCGATGATGGTGAGCGCTTCGCTGGCGAATTTGGCGGCGACTTCGTTGGGGGAGGAGGCGACCTCCTTGAGTGCCTGGATCGCCCCGATCTCCTGTAAAGAAGGAAGGATGAGAGAGAGAGAGAGAGAGAGAGAGAGAGAGAGAGAGAGACTCGTTTTGCAGAAGTACACCACAACACGCAGCGTCACTATGGGACAAAGCCAGTGAGTGAATCATCGACGTCTCTCAGCGAATTATGAATGGGTAAAAGGGATGCGCGGAATGGAATGCGTGGGCGTCTCAGGTATCCGCGGAATTCCACTGATGATGCAATCTTTCGCAGAATGCCCCCAGGCGTGAGAAGTGAAAAGCGATCGCCGAAACGAGATCAGGAACAGTCAATGCCACTATCATTCAAATAATCATAGAATCAAGCGGCCAAAAAACCGAATCGAGAGACACGCGCCCAGGGAGATGTAGCAGGTATCAACACGTGTGGGGTGAGAGAACGGCGAGAGAGCGGGGAGAAGCGAGAGAGCGCAGAGAGAGAGGAAGATGGATCAGCTGTTCGGAACAAAACTACGCAAGTGACAATAAGGAGCACATGAGGTGTGGAGTGTGGAGCGAGGCGCCGCATACGCAATGTTTTCGAAACGACCACCCGACCCCGCGGGCGGGTCCGGCCAGTGAGAGAGAGCGGAGAGAGCGCGCGGATCAGAGAGAGCGCAGAGAGCGCAGACGGTGCAGACGGTGTTGCGAAACCAAAGCGACCATTACCTCCTTGGGAGCGATCAGCCTGCGAGTCCGCGAGCGACAGAAATTGTTGAGCCGCGGCGAGCACTGACTCTTGCGCAGCAAAACGCGCTTCCTGAGACAGCACTGCGCGCGATTGTTGTTGATGTTGTTGTTGACATCAGGAAAAGCTGGGGGAATAGGCTTGCAGAGCTCGACGACGTCGGACGTCTTCCGGTGGTCGACGTCGAGGTCCGTCTCCGTGCCGCTATCTTCACTCTCCGCTTTCGTCATACTTCCGTGCACGGTGTGTGATCGAGTGAGCGGTGAGAGGGGGGCGGGGCGCAACGATCAGAGGGGGCGGGGCTTGGCGCGCATGCCGCCATAGACCAGGCCAGATAACGATCAGCTGATAGCGGTTGTTCCGACTTCCGGCCAACTGACCATGTGAACGAGGAGTACAGGTGTGAAGAGCCGAACGAGTACCGCGAGAAAGAGAGAGAGAGAGAGAGAGAGAGAGAGAGAGAGAGAGAGAGAGAGAGATGCTCGAAATAATATGCAAGCGGCGGACACGGTGAGCGTACAAACATCGAAAAGACCAAGAGCGGGATGGGGGAAAGCAAGAGAAGACCAGAGAGCCAACGGATCGCGCCGTTCAAGAAACCAGGTGGTAAAATGATGAGTAGAGAGAGAGAGAGAGAGAGAGAGAGAGAGAGAGAGAGCGGTGCCCACCTGGAATACATCGAGCTTGTTCTGCTCCTTCTTGATGGTCGCTTCCATGGTGAAATGGAACGCGGCCATACTCTTCGCTTCTCGGCATTCGCATTGCGTGGCCAGCATGGGAAGAAGCCTGAAAGAGTACTGTAACCATGCCGTAACCCCTCGAATCCTCACTATACTCTTCTGCACACCGCGCTTCTTAGAAGCGACTCTGTATACGGTACCAATACAATGTTTTAAAGAAGTTCCATTTCTCACACACATGTGTTGACTCTCTTCCATACGCCCACAATATTTACCTCACACACCTAATATGCCCGCTATTTCGGTGCTCTCTCAATGAGTGTAAAGTGTGTGAGCCGATCAGTCACCCGCAGTCCTATTTCCAAGTCGTTTTCGTCTTCATCTCTTCACTACCACAATCACCTGATAATAATATGCAACAACACTACAGTACTGTTGTAGCGGCATGGCACATAGACTAAGGGAGGGGGTGTGTGATCGCAGCGTTCTCTCGTCTTTGCGCCTGTTTTGTCGTGTGTCACTGGCCTCACGCGAGCGATCTATGTCGCCGAATTATATATTTACCGCCGTGTGCTATTGGCTCAGTTCGGACCGCGGCGACAACACCAGTGATCGTATGAATCACTGCTCCCTCACAGGCACAGGAAACACGATTACGGGACTCCTGTTTGCAGCGATAGAGACAGACAGATAGACACTACACTGTGGTTTGTAACCGCGCGCGCCGGTCGGTCGCGGAGGACGCATTTCGATTCGACCCTATCTGCAGAGCTATTAAAGGGAGTGTACACTCTGAATTTCGAAGTTGAGTTAGCACCGGGATGTGAACATATGTTGAAAATGATGTACTTTTGTCAATACAACTATGTGTCGGAGATCTGTTAAACATTGAAAATTGGCACCAATCGACACCAATTTCTGCACTTTGATACATTTGGCGCTCAATTTTCATCAACTTGCAGACATTTTCAGCAAATAGTTGTATTGACAAAAGTCGTTTTCATCATATTTTCACATCCCAGTGCTAACTCAACTTCGGAATTCGTACACTCCCTTTAATAGCCTGACCTTGCGCTGATATGTACAACCTGAACGATCAACTTTCGTGTTTCATATTTCTCACGTATGCGCAGCTAAACCACTAAGTGTAAGCCGTGTAAGCAGTGCGAGGGCGAGCAGAAACAGCCAGTCTGGCACCTGATATCGATTTATTGATTTATCTATTTGTTGATTTGTTGATGGTGTTTAGTTTCAGATCAAGACAGATCGCAACTACGAACATACACGTGAGAGGTGTGGAATACTGATAGGCAATCAGGCGAGAGAGAGAGAGAGAGAGAGAGAGAGAGAGAGAGAGAAAGAGAGACTACTCCTCTACTCTATTTGAGAAAGTGTGATCGTCCTTCGATCAAATCAACAACTGTTCATAAAAACCAGATCACGCTATAGAAATGTATCTATCATAGTCCATATTTCATCGTAAACAGGTCATTCGAAACAAACAACAAAAGTGCTGATCGATGAGAGTTCAAGTGCTCTTTGCAGAATACTTACAGATCACACGTGCACTTTGCAAGTGGAAGATAGAGATAGATAGATAGATAGAGAGAGAGAGAGAGAAAAAGAAAGAGAGAGAGAGAGAGAGAGAGAAAGAAAGAAAGAAAGAAAGAGAGAGAGAGAGAGAGGGAGAGAGAGAGAGAGAGAGAGAGACGGCGTGCGTGCGTCTCCTATTTTGAATAGAGTGTGTCACAATAGGGGCAAAGCACACCTGCGTATGCCCGCACCACAAGTGCACTATCTCTCTCTCTCTCTCTCTCTCTCTCTCCCCTAATTCGTCTGAATATAGACATGACTATCCGCCGATCTCTATAATGAAATGCGTCAGTCAACTTTTGATTCATTACACTTTTGAGTAGTGCGACAAATCGCCAAATCGTCGTGTGAGAATAGGCGATGGTGAGATAACTATACACGGGACGAGAGACGCTTTCGAAATCTGGACTCGGTCCAACGCATGATTACAGAGACAGAACAATCACAGATTGCGTAATCACTGGTGATAAGAACGGCGAGAAAGAGAGAAAGAGAGAGAGAGAACCTGGGAGGGAGAAAGAGAACGACAAGAAGATCGTAGATCGGCGAGAGATCACGTAGAACGAGGGAAGTTTTTCTATATGGTCTTCTTCATTCTGATATTCTATACAAGGTGATGGTGATAAAGAGAAAGAATTGGAACGACCCATGTTCCGCATAAAACTTTTTCGTGAGAGAAAGAGAGAAATAGAAGGATGATTGGACGCACCTTCTTCTGTATGATCTTCTTCTTTCCCTCGGAGCACGAGTAGAGGGAGAGGTTGGCCAGCGCGAGCGCCGCGTGCTTCAGTGTCGACGGCGTGTCGGTCGCCCGCTTACAGGTCAGCAGGATGTGGTCCAATACACCGTACTCGATCAATCTAAAAACAAGGGTTACGGTAGGTAAAGAAGAAGGTGTTCTCTTTCTCTTTCTAACTCTCTCTCTCTCTCTCTCTCTCTCTCTCTCTCTCTCTCTCTCGCCTTTCTGTGTGGCCAGTCTCTTTTCCCCTATAAAACGACCCCTCTAAAACGCCTTCGAAAACAGCAACCGCTACTTTACTATAGTGTAGTGTTTCGTTTCACGCGTGTTCAGATTGTTGGGTGCGGTCAAGACTTGCCTACGCACCTTCCGCGTTCCTATTTCTAATCAGCGCTCTCTGTCTCTCTGTCTACCTGTCTCTCTCTCTCTCTCTCTCTCTCTCTCTCTCTCTCTCTCACTATTTCTCGCAGTAATTTGTGGCCACGTGGTAAGGGCAACACAATATTATCAATCACCCCCTATCCCTGTTTGACTGTTTGTATGTCTACTGTCTACCCTCTTCTCCCAAGATCAGAGCACATGTGAAGAAGGAGAAGTAGCGGGAGAAAAGGGGAGCAGAAGGGCGATCCACTTGTCTGCGCACACCCGCCTACGTAATCTGACCCTCCGCTATCACTTAATCAGCAAACAGAAGGAGGTGTTGACAGGGAGTGCGAGGAGAGAGAGAGAGAGAGAGAGAGAGAGAGGCGTGGGAGGCGCGACTCACCGGAAGGAGGTGTGCGTGCTGTGCTTAAACAGATTCTCCATGATTGAAAGGCTGATCCGCTGCTGCTCAGCGTTCTCTGCAAGAGAGGGGGTTGAGAGAGAGAGAGAGAGAGAGAGAGAGAGAGGAAGAGAGAGAGAGAAATAGAAGGAGTTAGAGAGAGAGAGAGAGAGAGAGAGAGATACGCACTGCTCAGCTTCTCCGCAGTGGCGACGATCTTCTTCAGATAGCCCTTGTTGACGATGTACTCCCGATTGTTCAGCGACAGAATCTCTTCCAGCACCCGCCCGCTGGTGGCGCGAACTGCAACACATATCAGTGATAACCTGATTACGAATGTATACTCGATGTCCTCATCCACTGATCCCAGCGAAGGCTGCCAAAGTCTCCCTAATCCACTGTAAGTTTGTTGGTGCTATCGGATCACTCTGTATGTGAGAGTCAGACTGATTAACAGAACAAACAATCTGATTACACCCCGTATTAAGCCTATCCCATGGCATTCTTGCCACCTTTGACAGAAAAAAAACTGTCAGACATCGTGCGACTTTTACTAAGCACTTTCTGACGCAGGCAGCACTGCTTTTCTGGAGCCGTGCAAACACCGCCTATCACTATAAGTCAACTATCGCTATAAGTCATGATTCATTGAGTCGGTCTGTGTGACCCGAAAGCTGCTTTTCGTAAAGCAACAACCCGGATGCGCGCTATCTCTCTCCTTCCCCCCACTCCTCTCTCTCTCTCTCTCTCTCTCTCTCTCTCTCTCTCTCTCTCTCTCTCTTTCTCACCATGATCACTCGTCGAGGGCTTGATGAAGAACTGTATGAGCGTCTCCAGATAGTTTTGATCCCTGAATCAGGATTGAAGGGGAAAAGAATGGCGGGAGATTCAAACCTGATATAGTCGCAGAGCGCATAGCTGAGATCGTGGCTGATCTTCGGGAACATCCACGACTTGGTCATGATCTTCAGCACGATCGTACATCCCTGCAACTTGAATATTCAAGATAGGTATGAATATGCAAATTAGGACAGGTAACCGGCAACTCACTAGTAGCGTGAGCTGCGCGTAGGGATGCGGCTGACTCTTGGGAGTCATAATCAAGACTGGCTCCGTCTTTCCCACAGGTGCTCACAGTGAGTGAGATACGGTATTGTGAATCGAAACGCGTGACTCATGCGTACGTATAATTGTGGGAGCCTCCGGGAGCGGGAGAGAGAAAGGTGCGACGGTCAATACCCCTCCCCCCCGGTCGGAATTTTGTATTTCATATATACTGTGGAATTCGAGACTGTATCGCAAACGCCTGCGTTATCTCCGCGTCTATTCCGAGAAAACGCCGGATTGGCGAACTCTGTGCGATTAGTAGGTGCGGTCAGTCTCTTCCAACCAAAAACAGAGTTTCTCTAGGGATCATGACATTCCATTTAGTGGGTTCTGCAGGGAGCGCCCGCGACTTTAGGGGACGTCTACTGCCCATCTCAGATAGTTTTCTTCACCGTGGGTGCACGGTGAAACAGCGTGAGATATATCTTACCTCGATGATTTGGTCTTGATCCGAGCTCTCAGCAATCTGCTTGAACGCCTCGTCGATGAAGGTTTGATACTTGGAGATCTTCGTCTTCAGCGTGTGCATCATCATTACCTGAAAAGGACTACCGTATACCCACGATTACGGTAGACCACTTAGGTATACGGTAACTACGGCGCGCACCTGTTCGGTGTGCGAGTGCTTCGTGAGTGGGCCCTGCACCACCGAGTCCTGCTGAAACAGGGAAGGAGGGTGACGTCATAGATCAGCTGACCAGCGTCGCGATCGATAAATCGATACCTTGACTAGTTCGGGTGGCATTTTAGTGGTGCAGCGTTGGCGGCGTGGTCTACAGCGACAGAGTGCTGATCCCATCTACTGTCTACCCTGCGTCTCTCACCCCCTCGCGCCCGCTACTCTGTCGTCTAGTCTCTCGCCCCTCAGTGAAACAAGTTGAATTCCGCTACCAACCCTCATTAAGCGCTAATGCCGGGGCGAGGGGAGGGGGATTTTTGGTTTGGGCACAGGGCTCACTCCGAGAGATAGACAGAGAGGGTGCAGACAGGTCAGAGACGACACCGAAAGAATAGCCTAACTAGGGGCGAAAGAGAGCGAGAGAGGGCACAGAGGGATCACGCACGCACGGTTCTATGGCTATACACCTATACAGGTAGGACTCACCTGGAAGAGCGCCCTGTGCGGCGGACTGGATCGCGGATCGGCGATGGGGCTGAGATCGTCGTGAGAAGCTCCAGCACCGTCAATCTCCGAACCGGCAGGCATCCCCGCAGCACTTCCCTCCGACTGAAAAGAGGCATACGGTAGGACGAAATTGGGCGAATTGGCGATAATCAGACGACGATCGGACCAGAAACGTGTGCCGATGACGTCAATGCAGATTGAGATCAGACCGCTTTGGTGTGTGTGTGTGTGAGAGAGAGAGAGAGAGAGAGCGGGACGAAAATAGCATCGGGACACCGAAATAGACAGGGAAGAGAGAGAGGGTGATACTACCGGGGCAACTGGTCGCAGGCATTGTAATAGGGATGTGCCCTGGCTATTTTCACAGTTGACAGGATACAATGAGAGGAAACAATGAATAGCGAGCCTTTCTCCCTTCCTCTCTCTTTCTCTCTCTCTCTCTCTCTCTCTCTCTCTCTCTTTCTCTACCTTGAATCGTCGGTATTCGCCGTCCCTCCTTGTTTGTTGCTGGGCGAGTGTTTCTTCTGGACAGGGTGTGGAAAGTGACTGCTGCAGCCGGGACGGACCGTCGTGGGTGGTCTGCAATCAGCTGATTACTGCGAAGAAAGAGAATAACAGTACCTCAAAGGTACGGTAGCAGTTATTCATCGCTGGCTGAACGGTTAAGGTGTTGCGGATATGCGAGGTTTTTATAGGGATATCGATATCTGATCGATTGCGATCGGATCTGCACTCTCCATCATTACAGGATTAATCGAGAAGCGAAGTTTCCAGGGGTTTTTGTTGATGATGCCACCCACATCTATGAACTGTGTACTATGGCTATGGTGTAGGATGATAGCTATCTCGCCGAGTAACTTGTGACATCTCTATTAATATGGCACGAAGCACAAGTGAATTAGGCGATTATAGTGCAAGACGAAAATCTGGCAAATCCAGACTCCGATTGCAAGGTGACGCATACATAAAGCAAAACAGGGATGTACTGTAGCGGACCGGTGTATCACTCACTCATCACTCACTACGCACACTCTCACTACTCACTACAGACTAGATTGCATGTGCGAAGAAGAAGAATAGTCTTCTTTCTTTTTCGAAAAGTCACGTTGCACAGACACCTCCTCTCTCTTCCGGGGGGGGGGGCGCCGCACACTTTCCCAAAGATCAGCCGGCTATCGAAGAGAGAGAGAAAGAGAGAGAAAGAGAGGGAGAGAGAGGGAGAGAGAGGGAGAGAGAGGGAGAGAGAGGGAGAGAGGGAAAGTGAGTGGGCTGACTCATGCCGGCTGCAAACATCGCGCAGTGTCTTGAAGGGTGACTGTACCCCCGACTGGTCACTTTTCGAAAACGGTCAGTGAATAGGGTTACGAAATGCGCTGGAAGGGAAGGGGGGGGGAGTGAAGCAGGAAGCGCCATAAAGAGGGACCGACTGTCTGGGGTGGAGAGAGAGAGAGAGAGAGAGAGAGAGAGGATGATCGTTCTCACGCAGTGCGTACCACGCTACCACGTCATTGCTCTTTGCAGAGCACGAATTGCCCGCCGCTTTCTGCAGCCTTGAACCGAAATAAAACAGCAGCCACCCCGAAATCGCTGTGTTATTTGATCGCAACCAGATTGTCTGATCTTTTAGTATTACTTGATCACAACTTATATGGGGATTCACACGCATCTCTCACCCAATTATTTATGACCCTAATCGGGAATCTTTTCAGTCTTTTCTTCCGACCAGGAAACGAGAGAATGTTGATCGGGCAGCGACAACGGAAATAGCAACACTGTTCTTTGATTGGGGGAACACCTGGTCAAGGTGCTCTCTCTCTCTCTCTCTCTCTCTCTCTCTCTCGTTACGCGAGTCAGACCGTATTTCAATCTACTCGGCTTCTAGTGCCTTACTCACCCGCAGGTGCATTCGTCTGATAGTGAGTCAGTGCGGTGAGTATATGGGAAAGACTGGTCTTGGCAGGTAGCCACATTCCACAGAAGAGAGAGAAAGAGGGAGGGGGAGGGAAGAGAGGGAGGGGGGGGGGAGATGAAAGAGACCGCCAAAGTAGCAAAGTGCATGCACCCGGGCTGTGCCTATTTGAGAGATCAAAGGAACTGAGTAAAGTGTAGGAGCGGAAAATGAGGGATCTGTGACATTTCAGTGAAATGAAACGCAAAAAATCGATAACAACATATGCAAATCACTCACCGAATCACTCCTCGAGTTCATTTCCAACTCATGCGGTCGCAGTAAACTCTCGTCGCTCTGAAATTATATGTTTTTTGTCTATAGTATAATGTATTTCAGCCAGCCAAAGCCAAACTGCCCTTCCCCGCGTTATCCAATGTATCTAGCATCTTAGGCATTACTGTATGCTTCACATCGTTATGATTGTGTTGTAATATTCAGATAAGGATTCCGGATAAATGATTGATTGATTGATAATGTATTTCTATAATAGACTGTATTTTCCTTTTTAAATTGTATTTTTTAAGTTGCTGTATGGGAGTGATGCCACGAATTTGCTACGTTTTATAATATAATATGGTCTATTTACATTTATCATTTCAACTTGACTTATATCGTAATCGTTAGTGAATAAAAAGATCGGTCATTGCTTTCGTTTCGGTTCGTAGTACTTGCATTTTTACGTGATAAATATGTGTTTTACGTGACAAGTCAAATATCTTTCAATCTCATAACTTGTAAACATGCAACCATACTCAGACTCTCAAAAGTGTTTCACAATTATAAATGATTACGTATTTTGTTTCTCTTGCTCTCTGGCTCTATCTTCCTCTAAGTATATGGTTATCACTTTTTGCTTGTGTATCTCTCTTTCAACGATGCAATTTATAAACGAAAATAATACGGTGTACAGTGCGCCTCGATTTTCACATTGAAATGTAGATTCTTGACATCGTCAACATAACAACAGTACCATTTGCTTGAGAGAAGAGAGAGAGAGAGATAAAGGGAAATTACTCTACCTTCAAAATCGTGGGCGTGCCTCCGTTACTGCTCGAGTATCCATTTCCATTAATAACGATCACATCGGTCATCTAAAATGGCTGTGAATTATCATTTTTGATGTAAAATACGAATCTAGACAATAACACGCTAACAATAGCTGCGGCGCATAGTCCGCGGGTGGATGGTAAGGTGCGAATCTGTGTGGCTATCAAAGATTACGCCCATTAATCCACATTACGCATGTGGAACACAGATCAGTGTGCTAGTGATGATCTACAGTGCAAAAAATAAGCGATCCACACACTACTACTCGACTACTTACACAGTCGTCATAGGAATCATACACACAGATCTGTAATAGTATAGTCCGATATACTGTTTACTGGAGAGTCACGTTCGGAGGAGCATGACGTAGTAAAATATTACATACCTGTCGCGGGCAGGGTGGCGCGCTTCTCGGCTGGCTCTGGCCGGGTAGAGAGATGGCGGGTCGGTGGCGGGGTGCAGGAGATCTGAGAAAGGAATTCTCTCTCTCTCTCTCTCTCCCTCTCTCTCTCTCTCTCTCTCTCTCTCTCTCTCTCTCTTTCCCTCCCCTCTCTTCAATCTCTCTCTCTCTCTCTCTCTCTCTCTCTCCCCTCTCTCTCTCTCTCTTTCTCTCTATGCGTACCTCGGCGAGCCGGGCGATCCCTCTCCCTCTTCCAACTCCAACCAGTGATCATCGGTTCTGAATTGTAAATTGTAATATTATACTTATTAATTTTCACGAAACTTCTTATTCCTACTTTTGCCCGTCACATGGTTGAAATTGTGGTTATAAACTGGAAATACAAATTGTATAATTTTGTACGCGTATTTACATGTGCTTGATGTACTTACCTTACCACATGCTTTTCTGTGCTATGGACTATGGTTAAGCTTGTTTATTCCATTTGTGTGTCGGATTTCCTAGCACACAATAAGCAGGTAACACTCCTGTACACCCAGGTCGCACAACTCGCGCCAGCTCCACGAGTGCGTCAGTGTCGTCTTCTGACACGCGCGTTGCGACCAACACAATGTGGAAACAATAGCGGGCGCGCCGCCGCGCATATGGTTGGTTGGGAGCAGGAAGGGCAGTGACTCAAGAAAGAGCGAGGCGCACCCACACACATGTGCTCTTCTCACATGTGGCTATACAACAATGTAACCCCAACCTGCAAATTTGCTGTTTTCCAGTGCAATCCTTATCTTCTGGGGGTGAGAGAGAGAGTAGTAGTAGTGAGTACTCACTGCATTCCTACTGATCTTATCGCCCCCGCACGCGGCTGATAAGAGATTTGATCAGTGTACAGTGAATCACTGCGGCGACATTGTGGGATCTCGTAAATCGTGTGTCTAGGTTGCGATTTCGCAAAAGACGCGCAGTTAATTGTAACACTGTCGCACAAACACACACAAACAACGAAGCGTCTTGTGAAAACGAGCGCTGTTTGCTCAGGTTCTTTTCTCACAGTGAGAGACTCACTCGCAGACCACCGAAATCAGCTGGGACTGGTATAGTGAGTGGAGAGAGAGAGAGTGTGACGAGAGATCGCAGGATCGCGGAGAGCGCACAGAGGGCAAGACACGAAGAAGGAAGCTTATCGGCGCGCGATCGATCGACCAACAAGACAACGCGCGACTTGCCGGAAAGGTAACACAAATCGATACGCCTACCTGATCGAGAGGTTCTTGACGTTCCTGGACGCGCCACTCTCCCTTCTCGGCACCGGGTCCAGGGGCGAGTCGACGGGTGGGGAGACTAAGGCAGGGAAGTCGACGCCTTGCAGGAAGGGTGTGTCGGGGGAGGCGCCGGCGCTGCTGCCTCTCTCCCTGCCTTCCAGCTGCGCGCATTCCAAGAGGGACACTGGCCGGTCGGCCATGTCGTCTCTCTTATCCGAGGACAGCTTCCGATCGGACAGCTCGCAGATGCGCGGCAGTCGCGCGTCGAAAGAGAAGTGGGCGGGGCCGGCGGCGCCGCCGCCGCGCGGTGTCGCCGGCGACGGAAGCGCGCGAAGGAACATCGCGGGGGCGGGGCGAGTGGGGGCGGGGCCCGGCTGATGAGAGAGAGAGGCTTATCATGGCGGGACGAGCGGAATGGCGTGTGGTGCCACAAACGTTTGAGCGGTGAAAGGAGGAGAGAGGGAGATAGAGAGATTATGAGGAAGAGAATATAGAGAGCAAAAGACGCAAGGAAGTGAGTATGTACTATGCAGGAGTAGCTAGCTACTCACTGATTCTAGGTTGCACATGCAACCATCTATAATTGATAGTAGCGTCGCTTTCCGAACATGGCTGATAGTAGACACAACATGTATCGGAATTGAGAAGGATGGAAAACCATGACAAACAAATATGCAGGGACGTCACGCACGAAAGAGAGAGAGAGAGAGAGAGAGAGAGAGAGAGAGAGAGGAGAGAGAGAGAGAGAGAGAGAGAGAGAGAGAGAGAGAGAGAGAGTTGCTCCTACATACAGCCAAGTTGAAGAAGGTAAGGAAGTCAGTAGTCAGTGGTCGCCAATTATCTAACCGCGATACGAGAGGTGTGAAAGACAAAGATAGAAAAGGAGAAGGAGAAGGAGCAGTAGGAATAGGCGGGGGGAGCAAAGCCCTAGCAAACACACCGCAACTGTCAATTAAACGCGTATATCCTGCGAATTCGCGGAAAGAGAGAGAGAGAGAGAGTGGAGATTAGAAGGAAATTTTGCGAGGATATGATTGTGCGGCAAGTTGAAAGTTTGTGGGGCCAGTAAGCTCACGAGCAAACGAGAAGAGAGAGAGAGAGAGAGAGAGAGAGAGAGAGAGAGAGATGGAATACAAGTAGAAAACAGGGGCTCTCCGCCTGTGGGAGGGGGCTCTAGGAAGCCCGTCACTAACAATCAATACACGCGAGTTCGAAAAGTGCCCCGGGTTATGCCAAAATCGGCATTTATGTATATTATAGATACAATGATATGACTGCCATACACTTCACATATCACTTCCGCCATTCACAAAGACACTTCTATATGTATAGTCACATGAGGAAGAGGGAGAGAGAGAGGAAAGAGAGGGAGGAGTCTAGAGAGCAGCGAGAGAGGGAGGAGGAGGCCTAGGAATTCTCCCTCTCCCTCCATGACTAACTAGCTGCTAATCAAAACGAAAATAGCGTCGAATTTTCGTCGCACCATTTTAGTGAGAGAAAAAAAGATACAGAGAGAGAGAGAGAGAGAGAGAGAGAGAGAGAGAGAGAGAGAGGGAGGGAGGGAGGGAGGAAGGGAGAGAGAGTAGAGATATCAACTTATCACGAATTGTGCGATATTTCGCCTACTCAAACATCACTCATGTCAGAAGTTGAGGAGAAGGAGACAATGTAATCGCTCAACATCTAAATGTGTCCTTCACCTGTGAATAATACGCATAAATTCCTTTCATCGAGAACAGGGCCCGGAAAGATTACTATCTGCTCTCTCTCTCTCTCTCTCTCTCTCTCTCTCTCTCTCTCTCTCTCTCTATGCCTGCACCTTTCGTGCGCACTCTCCTAACAGCACCACCTCTTCCTCTTCCGATCACATCTACATGAGCGAAAGAGGGAAAGTGAGAAGTCAACTGATATCGATCGCTTGATCCGATCATCGCACTCTGTTGACGATTATATACCCTTTATAGGATTAGCGCTGAAGTAGTCACTACCGAAGAGAGAGAGAGAGAGAGAGAGAGAGAGAGGGAGAATGGTGAAAGGTGGTGACAAACAGAGTAATGACTTAGTGAGATGCTTCGTTTCGATAACCGTTGTTGTTTGGCGAGAGAGAGGGTGAGAAGCGAATTGTAGCATAAGGTACATAAATTGAGTCACACAATACAATGCACTGTTTCAGGAAGAGAGTGAGTGGGAGGGGGTGGGGTGGAGAGAGAGAGAGAGAGAGAGAGAGAAAGAGAGAAAGAGCGAGAGGAAGGGGTGAGGAGGAGAAGAGGGAAAGATAGTAGTCGCACCCGAGGGCAGTGGCCGCCGCAATATAATGAATCCTCCCCGCGTGCTCCTCTCGCGAGAGCCCCCAGCTAGCGCGCGCGAAATTAATTCGTCCAAGCGAAGCGCGTTTTTGGTGCAACAAAATGTCCCGGATAACGTGATATGGATCTGTTTCTTTCTTTGCTCTCTCTCTCTCTCTCTCTCTCTCTCTCTCTCTCTCTCTCTCTCTCAGGGGCTAACTCGATAGAAACCTCTCGAGTAATTACGCGCGTTCCAACCTCACGACGACTCAAAAATTGCGGGAAGCAGCGCATTTTTCGCAAAAAAAAGCAGGCATTCTAAAAGTCGCAAATTCACTTCCTTACAAAACCGCAAGCGAACATACCCATACCCACCGTGGAAATCGAGTGGAAATCGAAGAGCGTTGCAGAAACAATGTGAAAACCCCGGAGACTCACTCGTGTCCCCTTTGCAAGTGTGCTTCGAAGTCGAAATCGGAGCAGAAATGATCGGGACAGGAAGACGTGAGGTGGAATAGATCCGGCTGAGGAACCAGCAGCGACATTGGGGAGAGGAGAAGGAGCAGGAGCAGGGGCAGTGGTTTATAGAGGCCCGATCGACAGCGTCGAAAGCCGATAGGCAGTGTTTTGATTTGACAGCGAGATGTGATAGTCAGGGCAGAGTTGCACAGTGCAGAGATCCGGTTCACTGATTGCAGCCGGAGGCACATATGAAATGCACGCGTTGAGTTGAGAGTCGAGAGAACGGTTTCGATGAAGTTTCATTCTACTCATGCTTGCAACGATGACAGTGACCTATTTTATACGTGAACTATGCCAGATTGCCATATATAGAATACATATAAATTAGAAATGAAGGGCAGAATACGTAAGAAGATTGCATGAAAAAGGCTAAGCGTCAGAGAAGTGAAAGGACAAAAAGAGAGTGGCAAAAGGCAAAAGGAGAGGAGATAAGACAATAAGTGGCTTCGTGTGCAAGCTCTCCTCTCGTGGATATATGATAGTCGCTGCGAGCGTTTCATTCCCTTCTCTTAATGGGTGAGCCTACCCCTTTCTCTTTCTCTCACCCCCCTCTCTCTCCCCCCCCCCTCTCTCTCTCTCTCTCTCTCTCTCTCTCTCTCCCTCCACGAATCGATCATTATTCATTACTCTTGATAGACAAAGTTGACCAAATATAGTAAACACATAATTTGTAGTTAGAATGAAGAGCGTGAATCAGAATTTGCGGGATTACCCGAGAACATCGCTAAAAGAACGTCTAGATTGCCTTTGTTCCTTTTGTCGAGGGGAAAAGCTTCTTGAATAAAAATGTTGCATGTTTCACACTGTGTTTATGCCATTTGCAAAGCAGGGGGTATATGAGTAATTGGCTGGATTATTCTCTCAAATGTTGCTTGTTGCTAACAACGTCCGAAGAAAGAGAAGACTTGTAACATAAATCGAATGTGAATAGTTCGTACTATTCCATTTCTCGATGTGTGTATATAGTATGGAACTATGCTTTTCTATTAAATTCAGAGAAGAGCCAAGTGGCCTAATCAACACAGGACGTCAGATGAATAGCAGTTGCATGAGAATTAATGGAGAAGTGTGCGGGCTATGGTACTAGTGAGTCAACCAACTATTAGAGGTATGTATGTTATCACAACGATCGTAGTTTTTATCGGGATAATACCGATGTAAATCGGTGTATTCGGGTATTCGCGTTGTTTACGAGTAGATATTCCAACCAGATCATTCAGTCACATGAAGTAGATCTTCTATCTTTTTCATATCTAATATTGTACGTTATGCACAATAAAAGTAGCGTTATTTGAGGTCTTCTTCCTTTTATTACAAGGAAGTCCTTGTAAAAATGATCTCAGTACAGTAGTACTGAGTTTTAACCTTGTGCGAGGGGTAAGAATACATTTTCACATCTCGAAAAACTTCAATCTGACAAGAAAATTGTAAGAATGATTTCAGAATGCCATCAAACACGATCTGTTAGACCAGCCCACATGATTTTTTCATATGAACACTGTCACTACTAACGTGTCTCTACGGGATGTTCCCCTCTCATGTCAGGCAATAACAATTGACTATAACATTTATCTGCATAGATAGGTACGGGATGAAAGGTTACGCCAAACACACGCGTTAGTCCGCCGCACGCGTCCGCCACACCTATCACACTCCCCTCTCGCCCTCCGGGCTCGCCTCTCTCGCTCGGTCTCTGACCCCGCCTCCTGCGCACTCACTCGCGCATTACACATTAGCTACACATATACATGACACTACCATAATTATTCCAGGAGTTCTCCTGCCCCTCCTTTCCCTACGTACTTTCTTTACTATCCGATCTCTACTACTTTAACACAATTACCTTTTAACCCAATCTTGAAGCTCATATTGTTCTCGAAAGGTGACCCCAGACTCAACCGTCAAAAAATCTTCTCATAGAAAACTCTCATCAAACCAAGCGGGCTCTGTTCGAACTGCTTGAACCCTAGGTGGATTGAGGAGAAGGCTAGGAGGAGTTGTCGAATCAATCATCTTTGCACCCACCTGCCGAGCGGGCTATACCCTATACCTGTTCTGTGATGTTGTGTGCTACTTGATTCGAGATGAAAACATGGTCTGGAAAAAACATCCCACCTGCCGAGCGGGCTCCTGCCCCTCCTGCTCCCGCTGCTGACACTGGCGTCCTGCCTGGACAGGGTGTTCCGCTCCACTGTGATGTACAGCGGCTCGTCACCGGCCATCGTACGAGACCTCACATCCTGAAGAAGGGGAGATGGTCCCTCTCTGTCTCTCTCTGTCTCTTTATTCAGATATCTCTACCTCTTTTAGAGGCACTGTATGTCTGTCTGTGCTCTCTGGGAAGTCAGAGTAGAAAAAAAGGGAAGAGATAGAGAGAGATAGAGAGAGATAGAGAGAGATAGAGAGATAGAAAGAGATAGAAAGATAGAAAGAGAGTAGAAAGAGATCTCCCCCCCCACCTTGATGAGCCGTCGCTGCGTGGTGGTGAGTGGGGGCGGGAGGGTGCGCGGATCGGCAGGCGCCACGGTCACGGATCTGCAAAGCAAAGAGAAGATGTTACCGTAACTATTTTTTTTAAAGTAAAGGTAAATTTAGGGTAGAGCCCCGGATTCAAGAGATTACTCTGCGAAGGGGGTCGAAATGACACTACACCATATTTTCAATGTGTTTATTACTCGTTATTAATACTTCTGTCACCTGCAGGTCACGGGTGCGCTTCCGAGGGACGAGCACGATGTGACGGAAACCGCGGGCGATAGCGACACCAGGGTTGCTGAATAATTACCATAGTACAAATCAAAATCAAAATCGTTTCTTTTCCAGACTCACAAACACGATTATGACACGTACAAAAAGGAAATAACTAAAAATACTCGTTTTACATTACTCGTTTCCGCGACACGAGGACGAGAGAGAGAGAGTAGCAAACCGCGGTTCAAATTCTGTATTCTATTTCACAGAACCTTATATGAAGAGAACAACATACCAACTACTTATTAGCTCATTTTTTTCTATAAATGTTCCCGATCTTTGGTCATTGAGAACCCGCTATTATATATAGATGCATTTACAAAAGAAGATTAGTATTAGCGGCTGATGAGTCAATGACCACGGTTTCGAAAAGCAATTATGAATATGCAACTCTCGTAAATATGGAAATTATTTTTTGCAGAGAATTTTCTAAATACTTGGAACTGAGAAACTTAGTATTAACACCTCTATAGTTCAAATCACGCCATTCTCAAATCGTTTCAGCAAAATTAAAACCGATAGTTTTCGTGCACTAGATTATAGGGAAAACGATTGAAGGCGAATCAAATAATGTATGATGATAAATCGCGAAAATTGAATGACAATCCAGAAAATCATGAAATTTCTCCCGCCAGTCTGGGAGTGGCATCAAAGAATTTGATTCACACACACCAAAAAAAAAAACGTAGCTGGTGTGTATGGTTTGAGGAACATGTGAACATATTGTCAGTGAATCTTCATGAAACCATCAGAAACAGCAACAATTGAATAATAGAATATTGGGGGCGGCCGGTGTGAGAAAATAGAGAGCGCGAAGAAAATGTGATGAATGCTTTATGTGTGAATGAAGAGAGAGAGAGAGAGAGAGAGAGAGAGAGAGAGAGAGAAAAGAGGCGCGTGACTAGAATCGTGAGATACCTCGTGGCATAGAGAGTAAGAAGCGGTGGCACGCATCCAAGATATGCAAATGAGATGGACAACCTCCGAGGAAAATGCGCGCTTTCGAAAATGACTCGAGTGCGCCGCAAACCAGGTGTGTGTCGAGTGCAACAATATACGGCCGACGGAAAGCGCGCAGGTCCGGCAGATTAAGCAGGGATCAACACCTGCTTAGTCTTATCGAAGAGATCGAGAGATAAAGAGAGAGAAGAGAGAGAGAGAGAGAGAGAGAGAGAGAGAGAGAGACTGTGTATCTTCCTTGCCTAAGACGTCCCGTTTTAGACACACACTGTGTGTGAAGGCAGAATTAATTATGCTTCAGTCGGCGAGAGAAAAAGGGGGGCGAGAAAGACAGAAAAGAGTGCAGACACACAATCGATCTAGCAAAATGAAACTAATTCGACGACTACTGGCACACTTACTGAACGCTGGGAGAGAGAGGGGGGGGGGGGGGAGAAAGCGGGTCGATGACTGTGCGAGATAGTGGAAAAGCAGCTCAAAGCCAGCTCAAAACGTGTGCCACGGACTCGGGGGACACTTCATTGTGCGTCAAATAGGGCTTACGCGGAAGAAGATGCGAGGAAATCACGCACGCGAAATTCGAGGGTTCGCTCTTGCAAAAAATCCGAAACATAGAGATAATAAGCAGTTTCACAAAACGCCGCGAGCCGAACGGCGGGAGAGAGAGAGCGGGATGTGAGGAGTTGGTATGTAGATGTGGTGGCATGAGGGAGAGAGAGGGAGAGAGGAAGAGAGAGGGAAAGAGAGAGAGGTAGAGAGAGAGATGGAGAGAGGGCGGATCGATACGGCGCGGCGCTCTCTCCTCTCACTCAGAACTGGGGGCGAGAAAACACAGCACACTGCCATATATATAAAATACATGGTGGGGATAAGGGATCAGCCGAGCGGATGGAGGGGGAGGGGGTAGAGAAAGAGAGAGGGAGAGAGAGAGAGAGAGAGAGAGAGAGAGGAAGAGGGAGAGATAGAGATATATATAAAAGAGACCACGAGGTTCGCATTCCAACTTAATACGAGTCTAATACATTCCGATGGCTTATCGCTAGTTGCAAATAAGCTCCAAAACACTCACATACTCAAACAAAACAGAACCGGTACAATGACGCATGTTTAGTAATGTGATGAGTAACCGCTATGGAAGTATTCTTTAGCACGACATGTGTGTGGGTCTTCTTAACTCTCTCTCTCTCTCTCACTCACTCTCTCTCTCTCTCTCTCTCTCTCTCTCTCTCTCTCTCTCTCTGATCGGATACGCCAAAAACTCTCCGGCGCTTATTGCATTTTTTCATAAGCCCGTGGATATGAATAGTTTTGCGAAAAGAGAGTGGGCGAGGGATAAAGAAGGGATTGACGATATCCGTGCTCATATCATATCACAAATCAGGCGAATCAGTGAGTGAGTGAGAGAGAGAGATGGAGAAAGAGGGAGAAAGAGAAAAGGAGAGAGAGCCCGGACACTTCTTTCATTAAATGATCAGACTCAGATACTATTTGCCCGCAAGGAGTGGATAGAATAGTGTGAAAGAGGGAAAGAGTGTATCTCAGCGAAATGATAAGATTTACGCAAGTGCACTGTGGCGTTACGGTAGCGCACACACAATCGCGTCCTTTTCTCCTTTTCAGTATAACAAGTCGAGGGAATTGCGGGATAGACAGTCAACATCAAGCAGTGAAACTAGATATTTGACAAAGTGACATTCGCAATTCGGAATACATAACGCCTCTCGAGAGGGATAGTGGGAGGGAGAGGGCGAGAGAGAGAAATAGAGAAATAGAGAGAGAGAAGGAGAGAGAAAGGGAGGGAGAGAGAGAGAGAGACATGCGCGGCGCACTTCCAAGCGTACATGTGGTTTCAATCTATCACTCTTTCATTTTCCGACTATAGTGGTGTGTGACTTATCCTCTGGTGACGCCTTGAGACATCTCTCTCTCTCTCTCTCTTCTCTCTCTCTTTATCTTCATCTCTCTCTCTCTCTCCCTCTCCCTCTCACCCTTTCTTTCTGTCACCCCGGCAACAACATAGAGAAGGCGCTCACTCCGGTATAGCCGTAATGCATCTTTTCCTCCATCCACCAGCTCTGCAACGTCGCTTACTCATTTATAATTTTGTATATTTTCAAATCATATTACGTTTTTTTTAGAAATGGCTTCCGCTGATACGACAACAACCGAGCAGTGGGAAGAGGAGAGAGACAAGGCGGCAGAGGAGTGGAGTGATGTGGGTTGGAGAGAGAGAAGAAAGAAAGAGAGAGAGAGAGAGAGAGAGAGAGGGGGGGAGAGAAAGGGAGGGAGGGAGAGAAAGAGAGAGATTTCAGATCGAGTTGCGTTTCAAGGATGGCCCACCGACGTTTGACCGGACAGAGTCGGTAGACGATTGCGAGAAAAGTGTGATGCAGAAAGGTGGGGGAGATAGAGGGAGGGGGAGAGGAGAGAGAGAGAAAGCGAGAGATGGAGAGAGAGAGATAGAGAGAGATGGATAGTGCGAGAGAGAGAGAGAGAGAGAGAGAGAGAGGGAGAAATTCAGATCCCACATCGCACAGCGCTCTGCTGGACCGTATAATGCAACAAGACCACACTCAGTTGAAGGTTGGTGATAATTTTAGATTTCTCTTATTTGTATACCCACCACGTGAATTGTGAAATACGAAAAAAAATTATGAGGATACTATTGTAGAGGAACACTTTTTGATTTTATGAGTTAATTTATAAGTAAAACAAGGATATGTAAATTTGCATAAAGTACACAAGTTATTTATATCCGCAAGTGAACAACCCCATATGATTGCTGCGGACTGATTTTATTTTGCTGTCTACTCTAACACATCACATCCCTTATGCAGTATTTGAAATATTTCACTTATTAGGTTGTTCCATAGTTTATAAATTGATGTTTTAAACGTTGATTTTTGATCTGTGGCACAGATTATTACTGTAATGACAATTGAATTCTATAATTAATGACGATTTTTCAGACAGAAGTGAAGACCGAGCTGGCTACCTTCAACAACACGCAGCAAGTGGGCTTCCTGCGAAGGTGGTGGGAAGCTCATTTTGCAAATCTATGCATTCGTTCCACCGCAATTGTAGTGATAACGTGGCAGAACGGTGATAAGCCATTATGATTATAAGAATCAGATGCATACTGACCCCTTCTATAATAATTTTTTCGTATATTTTACAATAAAGTAAAACATGATTAAATTAATATTTCGCAGGTGCATGTGCCGTCCCCCGTCCTTCTCCCTCGACTCTCCCATTCTGGAAGACGAGCGACTGACGGTACTCGCGCTGGCAAAGAGTGAGTATCTTTTCCTCTCCCCACTTCTCTTTTTCTCACAAAGCATCCGCTCACCATCACCGCACAGCGAGTTTTTTTTCCAGTGGTTGTCCTAGCACAGCACCCATACTCTCCGCCGTTCTCGGATCACTGATATCAGCCTGATCACTGATAATGATAACGAAAATCCACCTAATCCCTTGCAGCCCCCTACTCGCCGTCCTCCGCCGACCACTGGCAGCTGCTGCGGTCTTTCTTCTCGCAGTGTGCGAGGGCTGCCATCGGGGACTCTGCCGAGGCGACCAGCTGTCCGAGGACGGGACCACACTGGGCCGTCGTGGGATTCCAGGGTGAGTGGTTCTTACTACTGTTATCTAGGATGGCTACGTTCGCAGTACAATTCACTTTGTTTTACTTGTTAGAATTTTCGGCGTAATAAATCATGGACCAGACGACGGATCTGCGGGGCGTGAGTATTAGAGTTCGTTGCGAAATACAATCAAAATCCTTGCGTCCCCTTACGTCATATAAACCCTTGCGTCACACGCTTACGTCAGGCATGGACCCGACGACGGACCTGCGCGGGGTGGGCGTTCTCGGGGCGATGCAGCTGTACTGGCTGGTCAGTGGCGGAGTCGGGGAGGGAGAGATGCGGGAAGTGATGCGGCTGGCCAGGGATGATGTGCAGGTGAGAGGGGAGGGAGGGGGTACGGTAGTGAATGGCACTGGCACTCTGCACAGCTACGATGAGACATGTGTGTATTGTCTCGATGATGAATAAAAAGAGGGAAGATAAAACGATCACATTTGTTCTAGAATTTCCCGTTCGCTGTTTGTGCGCTCAACTTCACTTCATTGATAGTGACGCAAATAAAGAGAGGCAATTTAAACAGGTGAGTTCTCGTTCTCTCTCTCCCTTTCTCCCTTTCTCTCTCCATCTCTCTCTCTCTCTCTCTCTCTCTCTCTCTCTCTCTCTCTCACTTTCTTCTGAACTACAAAAGTTTAGTCTCGCTTCCGAGCACGGGTCCTTCTTTCGCGCCGCTTGTCTAGTCTACAGAGGTATGTAGGAATTATATTTTACTCTATTAAAAAAATCATAGATTTTTTTAGGTTGTATTCGCGAGTTTTACGCGCAATGGAAAGAGAAGAGATACTCAATTATGGATTTTCAAACAGTGCTAACACGTTGGTTTTTTAAATATTTTTTTCATTATTATTTATGAATACAAACAGTTTTCATTTAGTTTTTATTAATTTATATTCTTTTTTCAGAGTGTGAGGAGCAACTGAAGAAAAGTCCTGCCTATTTTGTCGCTCGAAACTTTTACCAATTGTGAACAAACTCAATTCATGCTCAAGATGATTACGCAATAAAACTTCGGCCTTATTTTGTGAGTTTCACAGTAGAAATGTGCTACACAGTACATTTTGAGTTGCTTAATTGAAATCAAAACGAAAAATCGAGACCAATTTCACTCGCTACAGTTTGCTGCCTGGTCGGCTCCGTCGAACTTTGGTAGAGTGTGTCAATTGACAAAGTAGAGCTACACCAACACACCCACTCCGCACCACGCACCATGCACAACGCACCAAATCAAAGTCACAATTTTATCGATCCGCAATCGGAAAAATTTTGAATTTTGAATTGGCGCGCTTTACTTAATTCTGGCTATAACTATTGAACTTGAGATGCGTATCACATAGGGATGTGTTTATCGGCTTATACGAGTTAAGTTTATGCTAGAAACTGAATTTCATCTCAAAACTTTATTTTGAAATTCCCGTCATTCAAGACGTTTTAGACACTCAACTGGGATGTAACCTCACTTTTTACCCACAAAGCATTCAACAAAATCAACTATTTTTTGAGGCAAAAATTGTTTAAAATCATGAAAAAAGTTCTAGTTTTCAGGCTTATTTGTTTCCATTAACTTTTCATCAGTATAATATCATTTTTATGTGAAATTGTCACTTTAAAGGCACAGCGGCGACTTAATTCTGCAACTATCTTTCTTGAACGCGTATTACCAATCATGCAAAACATTTGTCGAAGACAGAACTCGAACCTGCGAGTTCAGCGCCATAACGGCGCACACACGCATTGAGCCACACAGTAAGTGAACGGGCTTCTTTTATCTGAGGTTATGTCTTGTCTCGCCATTTCTGCAGTATTGAAGAGTTCAACGGAATGGAAGTCGTGGCGGGACCAATTTTGAGTTTGAAATAAAATGTTGCAACTGCCAGTTGCAACATTTACATTTGAGAGCAACAGATAATCGTTGTT
Source organism: Rhabditoides inermis (assembly GCA_963966185.1). NCBI lineage: Eukaryota > Metazoa > Nematoda > Chromadorea > Rhabditida > Rhabditidae > Rhabditoides > Rhabditoides inermis. Next base: position 975,220 of record CAWZYM010000087.1, on the reverse strand, counting down.
CTTTCTTACAAATCGATTAAGATTTAGGTTAATATGATTCTTTCAAACATTCCGAGTCAAAAATAAGTCGCCAGTGTACCTTTAACGCCTCCCCCCACCCCTTGACCCAACCCATTGGTAAAATGGTCGTAGGGGTTTTTAAGAAGGGATTACGCGAAACGCGAAATTTCAAAGCCGGATTTCCGGCCGGAGAATGCCCGTAGGCAATTTTGGCCGATGCAGTTCTGTTTGGAATTCTGATGGCCACCTTCGGTACCAAAACGGTAGAGATCGGGGCTGGGGGGTAGGTGCCCGCCCCGCGTGAGATCGAAAAGAAAACTCTTTTACCAGGTCGAAGAGAGAAAACTCCCTCCGATGGTTGAGCTTTACACATTTACACTTTACAAAACAACAACAAAAACTGTGTACAAAATATTCGGCAATAGGAAGCATACTATGGGTACTATGTACCAAAAAACTTTTAATGCAACTTTTGAGAAGTAAATGAATTATTTATGTTACACATAAATTTATCACGAAATATTAAAATACCGAACTTCTTTGATGAGCCACAATTATTTTAATACTGTTGTATCATTCAACAAATGTATACATGAGAATGTGAGCTTTATTTACAATTTGCAGATGAGATATCGATTGAGATCAAATATATACATCGTACACACAACAAATACTACACACAACTGAATAAATATAAATGAAAGAAAGACGACTGACAACGTAGGGAAGACATGAGTAGAAGAAGGGATGTTATGAGTTATACATGTTATGAGTCAGGAGACGTTGGTCATATTGGCGCTGCCAGATTGAACGAACATCTTCGTTTTGGGTTTATGATGTTTATCCGATACCACGGTCGCACTCGCTGCGGATCGAAGCTCCACACCGCTCTGGATGGGGTAGAATGAGAGAGAGAGAGAGAGAGAGAGAGAAGGGGGGAGATGAACCTAGAGAGAGGAATAGAGGGAGAGAGGGAGAGGGGGAGAGGGGGAGAGGGGCAAGGGAGAGAGAGCAAGAGGGAATTAGGAAGAGAGAGAGGGAGAGTTGCTCCACCTTTCCTGCGGCATGGTGTTGCAGTCCGAACAATTTGCGCACCCGTCTCCGATAGTCCCCGTGAAAGAGCGAATTCACGGCGGTGGTCGCGATAGAGATGAACCTAGAGAGAACCAATTCTTTCTGTCCCTCCCTCTCTCTCTCTCTCTCTCTTTCTTTCTCTCTATCTCTCTCTGTCTTTCTCTCGCTCTCTTAGCAACCTTTCTCAATTTTAATTAGTGCAACCGCCCAGTAGGTGGTCAATTTATTTCGCGATGTGCGCTTCCGTGGTATAGAAATGAATGAATATATGAGGGACACTCAAAGATAATGATCAACTTTTCATCGCTTCCTTCCGCCCTCCCTTTCTCTTACATTTTTCTTACAAATGCACGTAACGCATAACGCATTATTGCGAAAATGAGCGTGAGCTGTCGTTGAAAAATCGCTGGGTTATGGTGTCGAGCCACGGTCTTCCTTCGACCCTCGCAGAGTTTGTACCTATAGCCTATATGTCTCTCCAATTGGCAGCCATGTTTACCTTTTGTCATGATAAATGCTAACATTAGTATCGAATAAAGCCAGGTGTTAACGTACAAACAAGCGTGTTATGTGTGATGTGTGCATTATGAGTGGAGTAACTACGCTTTATTATTATTATGTACATGTCTATTTTGATTGTGTTAAGTATTCTGAACTCAGGTAACAGTGAATAATTACTAAATTAGAAGACACTAAGCCGCCTGCTCAAAGTATTTGTCTCTCCCTTCCCCCTCGATCGTCCTTTTCTCACCTTCCCTCCTTCCCTCCCTCTCTCTCTCTCTCCCTCTCTCTCTCTCGTCCCTCTCTCTCTCCTCTCTCTCTCTCTTCTCTTCTCTCTCTCTCTCTTCCCCCCCCCTCTCTCTCTCTCTCTCTCTCTCTCTCTCTCTTACCCTGGCATGACAACCGAAACGGAGAGTATGAAATTGTTGATGGGTATGAGTTCGAGTCGCATCGAAACCGAGACAAAGGCGGGGAAGGACCTGGAAGGTGAAATTGAGAGAGAGAGAGAGAGAGACAGAGAGGGGGAGAGAGAAATAGAAAGAGAGAGATAGAGACTCACATAAACACGATACACATGAGTGTAAGGAAGAGAAACACGCGAAGGTTCGTCTCCTTGCCCATTTTCGATAGCCATTTCTAGAAACAGAAAATTAATAATAATCGTAAGAAGACATCATTTCCGGCAAACTCCGAGAAATTTAGCTAATTCGAGGATGTTCTCTTATGACAAGCATTACCAATAGCACGTACGCGCATTCACGGAACTACCGAAATCAGTGATGTTGAAACTCGCATTAGGCGTTGTGTAATGTGTACCGTAACTCTTTCCGTATTTCCCATTACTGTCAGTATTCACGTGCTACTTGATTCTAATTGCACATTTCGAATCTGTTCCCTCACAAGGAAGTGCATGTTAGTTGGAAATTTGTGTACCGAGCTCAGACAGCGCTTTTCCCACGGTTTGTAGGATTGTATTCCGCGTCCTACTCCGACCAGAAATAGTACACACACCAATGCCATATCAACTGATAATCAAGGTACAACCATCAAAGTATCTTTTTTTTCAGCTGAAAAGTCCAATGATGAGTTGTGCTTTAGTAGAAGAGTATAATATACAAACAATATAGTGGTATACAAAAAATGTGAACTAACAATGATTTTCTCTTTTTTTTGAACTGACCTTCTTCGATTGATAGATAGCCAACAGCGTGATGAACGATACCACGTAGGCAACAACGGTGAAGGCAAAGTGCGCGGTCGAGTAGGCCAGTGAAACCTGGAACAATTCTCTCTCTCCCTCCTCTCTCTCTCCCTCTCTCCCTCTCTCACGCTCTCCCTCCTCTCTCTCTCTCTCCTCTCTCTTTCCCTCCCCTCCCCTCCCTCTCTCCTTCTTTCTCCCTCCTTCTATCTCTCTCCCTCCTTCTATCTCTCTCTCTCGCTCTCGCTCTCTCGCTCTCTCTCTCTCTCTCTCTCTCTCTCTCTCTCTCTCTCTCTTCCCCTCTCTCTCTTCCCCTCTCTCTCTTCCCCTCTCTCACCGACGCAAGGACGGTACAGTGCTGTGAACTGTTGACGTCGTCATTTCCCCACGCAGAATACGCAGCGAGAAGAAGAGACAACTGAAATACGTTTCATGTTTCTCTTATGTTCTTTTCTATGCTATGTTCTTTTCTATGCGATTCCCTCGTTTGAGAGTACCTAGGCGATAATTTGGAATAAGCAACACCAAATCACCAAATCGTGGAGCGTGGTCTAATTCACATCTAACGTGATTGCGTGACAAAGCAAGCGTGCTTGCTACTTACCGCCCTGATTGCATTTGATAGAAAATGAGTTGTTATGTGAATTACATTATGTGACAAATCCACATTGATCATTAATTTATGTGTGTAGCTCGCAACAGCCAAGTAGCGTTCTCTTATGTTCTTATCACAACAAAAAATCTCGTGTAATCTTTTAAAACCAAAGCCAAAGTAATGCGGTTCACACGTCCCAAATCACAAACCAATAATCAATCGAAAAATCAGATAACATACATTTCATTACTAAAGTTTAAAGTTTAAAGGGAGGGTATCCTAAATTAAGTTTAAAGGGAAGGTATCCTCTGGATTTCGAAGTTGAGTTAGCATCGGAATGCGAAACTACATCAAAAATGATACACTTTTGTTACACAATTGTCAATCGGATCATATGCCGCAAATGGCGGGAAGTTGGAGAAACCATCATCGACAGTGCACGTTTGTGCACATTTCTGCACACTTTTCTTTAGAAAGAGCGTATTCAAGCGTAAATTACACAAACTTCAAGGCGACTTGAACAAAACTTTTCTACGAGAAAGTACGTTATGTATGACATACTTTAACATCCTGATGCTAACTCAACTTCGAAAATCAGAGGGTACACTGAACACTCCCTTTAAGTACAGCTCTCCCAAACCAAACTGACTCTCAAAATGTAGATATTGTAAATTTTTACAAAACTGTTTGAATGTAGAGCCTGCGCCATAGCGATAGTTTTCGATATACCTCGCTTGCAGTTCGAAATACGGTGCCATAACCGTCTGCCTCTTTTGTTTTATTTGCTATTACCGAGATGCTATGCTATTACCGTTTTGCTATTACCGAGAACTGACTCTCCGTCTTTCTCTGATCTACCCCACCGCGCGCTTCTTTTTTTCAACCTCGACCCCCCCCCCCCAAAAAAAAAAAAACGACTCACAATCTGTGCGCAGACGAGCGCGGCGATGCAGCGGCACTTGAATTGATAGTTCCAGTTCTGGTAGTAGCTGCGCGGTCGGTACACGGCTATGATCCGCTCCACTGCGCCCAGACAGACGAGCATCGCTGGCAGTTGGGTGCCCACGATCAGCGGGGCCGGCCAGGGGCGCTGCAAGTAAGGAGTTACCTAACTTAACATTACTCTAACCTCACATAAGTAACGCAACTTAACACCTAAAGACGGTGCAAGTAGGCGAGTTACTTGACATGTAAGCAACTTAAGTAACTTGACTTTAAGTATGTGAGTAGCGGTCTGACTTTGTTATATTGAAAAAAAAGTTCTTTTGAGATGTTTCAAAGAGGGAAAGAGCTATGTGAAATGGTTTCTGAGTTTCGAAGAAGTCGATGAAACATTACCCGTCTCCCCCACGATAAAAAATGTCAAAAAAATCAAAATGTTTAGTGATTGTCAGGTTCAATATGTGCAGTTATTGTATTTCGTCAAAGAAGTAGGTGGGTTTTAAGTACCGTGAAGAAGCACGTTTCCACTGTAATCACGCTGTCGAGACGGTTTTCCGCTATCGCCACAAGACGACCTGGAATCTCTCACTCTCCCACTCTCTCACTCACTCTCTCACACACACTCACTCACTCTCTCCTTCTCTCTCTCTCTCTCTCTCTCTCTCTCTCTCTCTCTCTCTTTCTAACTCTCTCTCTCTCTTTCTCTCTCTCACTCTCTCACTCTCTCACTCTCTCCCTTTCTCTCTCTCTCTCTCTCTCTCTCTCTCTCTCTAACTCTCCCTACCTGTTCCAGTGAGGATATATGAGATCCCATTAATCACTTCGGCAGCTTCCAGAGCAATAAATAATATGTACTTGACTCGCATTTCTTTAGGAAACCCGAATACAAACATGTTGAACAAATTGGCGAAAATTGAGATGATGCCTGAAAACAACAACAATTGTTCCGTTTTCCGTTCTGTTTTGCACGTGACACGTCAATTTCGCCTATTTTCTATTCTATCCTCTATGACCTAGTCCTAGTTCATTATGCATACATCTTCTTGGTGCCCCCTTTCTCCTTTCTTCATTTTTTTCTCTCTCTCTCTCTCTCTCTCTCTCCTTCTCTCTCTCTCTCTCTCCTCCTTTCTTTCTTTCTTTCTTTCTTTCTTTCTTTCTTTCTTTCTTTTTTTTCTTTCTTTCTTTCTTTCTTTCTTTCTTTCTTTCTTTCTTTCTTTCTTTCTTTCTTTCTTTCTTTCTTTCTTTCTTTCTTTCTTTCTTTCTTTCTTTCTTTCTTTCTTTCTTTCTTTCTCCAACTTACCGACAACTATGTAGAGTATGCATATCACAATAGTCTGAGTATTGGCTAACTGAAAATGTTGCACTTCGTCGCTGCTAAAACAATAAAATAAATTACATTATCATATTATTATTATCATCTTTCGACTTCCTACTCCAGTTTGTACTAGTACATGTTACACTATGCAGACAAAAGACATTTAATAACTTTAGTTGTATGAACATAATTTTCATGTATAATAAAAATACGTGGTAATAATAAATAAAATGTACCCACGGGCTATCAGGTGGTAACGTGTTCGAAATATCATGATGAATTATTGGCAAAAGCGTGAATTGTGGATCCATCCTTCAAAAAACGTGAGCTAAAATGTTGAAGCGATATTCACTGGCCTCTTGAGAAGGCTCGAGAAGAGAGAGAGAGAGAGAGAGAGAGAGAGGGGGGGGAGGAGGGGTTGACAAACGACAGGAAGAAAACCTTTTCCTCGACATATAAAACATGGTGACTGTGTAAGTAATGCATAAGCAATAGCATCGTAAAAAGCACACAGCACATATCATCAATCAATCAATCAATCAATCGTTTATCCGGAATCGTTATATCTGAATATGACAACACAATCATAATGATATGAAGCATACAGTAGTGCCTAAGATGCTAGATACATAATAGGCTAACGCCGGGGAAAGACAGGTCGGCTGACAAGGTTAGTGGTGGGAAGACGATACTTGATCGATAATCATTCCTGGGCCATTAGAGTACCATTCTTGACGTGTAGAGCTCCGGGTTTTCCTTTGCTTCCATGCCAATCAGTATCTCCTCTCGCCATAGCTGCTTCCACATGAGAGTACTTCCCGCCGCCTCACTGGTTACTCGGGAAGGATTCTTGTCGATGACCGAACATTCGGCGGCGGTGGGGCAAAAAAAAAATCATATAACGAAGAAAACAAACGTGTAAAGTAGTGAGTGGCTGCAGTTTGCACTGAGGGATTTGAAAGAACAGAGAGCAAAAGAGAGAGAGGAAAGAGGAAAGAGAGGAGAGGGGAGAGGGACAAAGACGTCATCTGTATAGGAATAGACGTGGGCATCCGTATACCGTATACACAAACACCGAGGCCACGCGGAAAAGTGCAACATTTATGCATCCTCTTTGCATTCGATATCAGGCAATTGGCGCGGGTTTCCGTAACAAGAAAATTCTATAGGCACTAAAAACAACACAACAACGAGACTTCCGGGGGTATCAACAGGGTGATACTAGTGCAAGTGGACTCGATCGTGAGAGGAGACCGAATTGAAACTACAAAGTGTAGACACACGTGTGGAAAGAGAGATGGGAGGGGGAGGAGCATCTCTCTCTCTCTCTCTCTCTCTCTCTCTCTCTCTCTCTCAGGAGGAGGAGACAGCGTGGCGCTTGGCGAATATGCGTTCCTCTCTTCCGGGGAAGGCTTCTGGCAGGGCGACGCCTCTGGACTCAGCCAGAAGGAAGTAGGCGGGGAGACAGAGGAGAAGGACGAGGAGGAGGGAGGCATAGGGGAACCAGGGAAGGGCAGCGGCCTGAAAGAAGGGAGGGTAGAGAGAGAGAGAGAGAGAGAGAAAGAGAACATATGGTGGGGCTATTACGGTGTTCACAGTTTACACAAGCGCTGTTGTTTTGTTATGTAATAGTCAGCCGGTCACACGCTGCTGTCTGAGCAATCTGATCAGAAGAAATGTTGTTTACAAGACAGTAAGTAAAGAACTTGTATTTTGTATTAATAGATGTTGTATTTGTATTAATAGTTTTCCATTTCTTGCATGATGCATGTGATTGCGACATGTGTGTGTATCAAATGTGCGATCTATTCACGCTTATTAATTAGGTGGATGTATCATGCGATGATCAATTCGTGTACGAAAATAGGCACTGCTAGACTGCTGGATACACATTTCGAGAAAAGTGTGCTTTCTAGGCGGAAGTGTCGCATTTCATGTCGCATTTCCTGCGCATATCGTACTTTCCTGACATCATTCCCTACCCTGGCTATCTTTTTCACCCTCCCTCTCCCCCTCTCCCTCCCTCTCTTCCTCTCCCTCCCTCTCCCTCCCCCCCTCTCTCTCTCTCTCTCTCGCTCTCTCGATGCAAGCATGG